>CM061156.1:2320337-2647837 GCA_030710495.1 Labroides dimidiatus | reverse complement strand
GACGAGTGATGGGAGGAAATAAATAAAGAAGAAGACCAGCTGAGCGTGAAGCTTGTGGTACTTTGGTGAAAGATCCCTCGCTGACACTGGGAGATAAAAAATGCAGTTTCTATCAAAGTCTTCAGTGAGGTCTGTTTTTCCTCCAGGAAACAGAGACCAGGAGGATGCCAGACTCCTACTTGTGTCTTGCACCATATCTCCTTGATTTATGATTCCTTCCCTTCAGCTGGAAGCCTTTAAAACGCTTCAGTTTCTGGACTCGGGTTAGTTAAACCCGCACCATGGAGAAGACAGACCTTCATGTGGTTGCTGCTCTGGTTGTTTTTGCCCTCGTTTCACACAGTGAGTTTATCATCTAATATTATTGACGTGATGTTGCTGCATCATATTTGAAAACTTGAGCACAGGATTTGTTAAACCGAAGCTGAATCCTGTTTTTCTTGTTAAACTTCTTTGAAAATGTTGCGCCAGTAACTCTCTAAATGGCTCAAATTCATTGTATTTTAAATGTGACACACTTTAAGTAGAAGTCACAGTGTGCAGGTTTTGCTTCAGGTTTTTTTTCTTTTGGTCGTTCCAGCTGAGGGGATAATGGGCGGCAGAGAGGCAGCGCCGCACTCCCGCCCGTACATGGCTTCCATCCAGATGCCAGAGGGAGAGACCATGAAACATGAGTGTGGAGGGTTTGTGATCGCCGATCAGTGGGTGATGACTGCAGTTCACTGCATGCCAGCAGGGTGAGGCAACCATCCTACATACAATATATATATATATATATATATAAAAAAAAACTTTAATCAAATTTAATCACATTAAAGAAGCTTTTTGAAGAGGTGGAGTTACACTTGTCCATATCATCAAAGTTATAAAGTTTGCATTTTTATTTAGTGTTTATTTCAAGTTTGTTTTGACTTTTTCTTTTCAATTTCAGTTTAGTTTTAATTTAATTTGTTTCTAAAGTGGGTCGTCTGGTTTTGTTTTGTTTTGTTTTGTATTTTTGCTGATGTTGTTTTTTTGTTTTTGTTTTGTTTTTGAACGCACAGCTTTGTTTCAGTTTCGATCAGTTTTAGTAGTAGATTTTGTCTTTTCTGTTATATGGATTGCTGTCAGGGTTCAGATTCAACAATTTTGGAAAAAAAAGCATAAAAGCATCATGTAATAAAAACTCAACCAATTAAAAAAAAAAAAAAAAGAAGTGTATTGACCTAGAACAGATAAACATCAATAAAATGTGTCACGCAGTGTAATATGCCTCAGGGGGAAAAAAAACAAAAAAACACAAAAAAATAGTGAGTTTATGTGGGGGTTTTTTTCAGTTAATGAAAACATTTTTATACCTCTCATTTTCGTTTTTGTTTTTTTTTTTTGTTATTTTTCCTTAACTGAAATTTTTGATCCATATTTTTAGTTAAACAGCTGTTTTGTTGTAATAGTAAATATGAACACATGTTTCAGGGTAATTCCATGATGAATCTTTTGGGCTTGGAATCATTTGTTCATATTTCTTAATCCTTAATAAGAAAAACATGACTTTGCAGCTGTGGAGGAGGCTTCTGAAGAGCTTGTTTGGAAGCCTTAAAGAGACTCAGCTCAGATATGGTGTCTCAAAGACATCAGTCTGAGACGAGTAAATAACTTGTTGGACAGTTTTAACCCTCTGGTGCTGGCGGCGACTGCAGCACAAAAATACAAAAATACAAAAAAAAAGTGCAAAAAACACAAATGAATACATTTTTAAATTAAATGTATTCAATTAATAAAATTATTCTGTTAAAAAAAAAGAAAGAAAAAAAAGAATTTTTTTTCTTTTTTTTTTTTTGTAATTTCTTGCCTAAGAGAAATAAAACACTTAAGGAAAACATCTTGAGACAGGCTTATCCATCAAAGGGTTAGAGCCTAAAAATGACCACAATACCCCTCTTTAAAGAAGTACTCCAACTTTAAACATTCCCTTTAATCACAATAATTATACATTTTATATTAAAGTGTCTTTCTGAAGACTGAAGGGCATTTTACAAATGAATAAAAACACAGTTTAAAAGAAGCACAAGAGATATAAATAAATAAAATTAAAAACCAAAAAGGAGCAAAAATAACATCAAATTCAAATGAATCAATAGAATTAGAGGATGTAGCTCTGAACAGGTGGTCTTGAGTCCGTTTTGAAAGCTTTACTGTGTATAAAATGTAGTTTTTAGTAGTACATCAGAGTATTCCTCATGTTTGTATTCTTTTTCAGCCGTATTTTGTTATTTTTCGCAGGGCGAATGGAAGGAAAGTGGTTTTGGGAGTCCATTCTCTGAGTGAACCTGAAGAAACAAAGCAGACGTTTGATATTTTGGAGCTTCACAACCATCCCGCCTTCGACAGCGACAACTTTGACAATGACATTGCTTTAATTAAGGTGAGCTAACATTTAGCGTTTAGAGTTTAAGGATAGTGATGCAGGCTATCAGTGAGTAAAGAACCAGGTGTTTTTGGTGATATTTGCAGTTGGATCGTCCTTTTAACGCCTCTGAAGCCGTCAGAGCGGTGGAGTTTCTGCGAGCAGGCGGCACCAACCCCACCATAGACGAGGAGGTGGAGACAGCCGGCTGGGGTTCCCTGGACGACCTGGAATCCAGACCGGACAAGCTCATGGAGGTGGTGGTGGATGTTTTCAGCTCTGCTCGATGCAGACGTGGCGACTACTTTGGCAGGAAGTTCACCCCGAACATGATGTGTGCTCACAGGCTGTGTCCAGACCCATGTGACAAGCCGTACAGGAAACAAGACAGCTGTGATGTAAGTCTGAGGCGGTTTGAGGTCACTGTTTTTATCCTGGGTGGAAGTTTCTCATCAAATCGGTTCTACTTTTCAAAACAAGAGTTTGTCTCTTATTTTCTAACACTTCTCTCTCATCATTTCTGTGTGTTGCAGATGTTTGACTTCTGTGATAACCCGTTCTGTCTGTGTTTTCTCGTCTCTCAGGGGGACTCTGGAGGTCCGCTGCTCTTTAACGGCACTGCGGTGGGAATCACTTCCAACGGAGGGAAGAAATGCGGCCAACTCAAGAAGCCTGGAGTTTACACAATCATCTCCCACTACACCGAGTGGATCGACAGCACCATGGCTCTGCAGCCGACTGCAGGGCCAAATTAAGGAGTCCAACAGCTTCTCTAACCGACCATGTTTCCATGAGGGTCCTGTTTCCCCTCTGGCGCTGATTATTCTAGATATGAAGCTGATTGTGTGCATGAAGAAAAATGTCTTTCTAGCTGATGGCGAAAGTCTCATTTATTCAAATCACTTTTTAAAACGATCAATGAAATACAATCACACTGCAAAAATCAAAGAGCAGCTACTGCATGAAACAATATTAAAAAAAAAAAAACGACAAATCAAAAAGGAATCATTTAAGGCTTACACAATCACAGCTGATGATATCTTAACATGTTTGCATCAGTCGTCTTGCGTGTTTGAGGATGTCGCTGTTGAGAAATGGAGGTATATCAACCAGCAGATCTCAGAGCTTCGTCAGATAAGTCCTCGCTGAAATGAGGAAGCGCAAGATGTTAATGAAAATCTGAAATCTAAACATGGATGTGAAAAGGTCTTGTTCTTCTTCATGTTTAAATAACAATGTGCTGACTTTCTGCAGGCAAAAAAATGATAACAGTGGAATAAAAAGCAGCACACACACACGCTCTTCTGTTTTGCACAGCTGAATAAAACATGCTCTTACAAACTTGTAATGATTCTCATGTGGTTTACGCCTGAGGTTAAAGTAATCAAGCGTCTCTCAGTAAGCTGTTGATTTCTAAAGCCTCCTCCTTCGTCTCCTCGATGAGCTTCCTCCTCTCCTGCAGCTCCTGCATGTAGAACCTTCTCACCGCGTACGGCCGACCTCCATGTGAAGCTACCAGTTTGTTGATTCCTGACAGCAGCTCTTTCACCTGAGGGAAGCTCACAGCATTCTGACACTTTGAGACATTCAGGTCATGGTACCTGCTCCCACACTTCCTGACCAGGTCCTGCAGGGTTGCATGAGATCCGGCTACGTAGTCGTCGATCCTCAGAGGCCCGTGCTGGCTGCCGTCGAAGCTGACGAAAAGGACGATGGCATACTCCGTGAACTCTCTTCCGAAGATCCTCTGCAGCTGCCCGAGCATCTCACACTCGCCCTGGGTGAAGCGGCCCACCTGGAGCACCAGGAGGAAGACGTGGGGACCCGGTAAAGACAGAGCCAGGCAGTCCTTGACCTGTTCCAGCTCCTCAAAACCGTCCTCGTCCCACAGCTCGGGGGTGTCGACGATGACGAGCTTCCTTCCTGCCGTTAACGCTTCCTTCCTCTCACAGTAGATGGTGGGCTGCAGGGTTTCAAGGCAAGATGCATTAACTAAATACTGATCACCTGCTCTCTCTAGGATCAGATTTAGAGCAGAGGACTTCCCGCTGCCAGAGAGACCCAACAGGATGATCGACGTCGTCTTTGTGTTGTCATCTTGCAGACACAAAAAGAAGGAAGGCGGCTTTTAGAGTTCAATATTCAGACAACAGAAATAAACACTTTTTAATTTACCTAAAAGTCAAACTTTTGTATCAGTAGCTCATTTCAAAATCTTATGGTTGATGCTTTTGCGCATACTGCTGTGTAACTGCACCGCCCTCTTGTGGTAGAAGCTAAACTCTTCACTTTATTTGTCTTATTTTAGAGGCGGCATGAAAAATCAGACTCACGGTTGGTGGGATTCATCTGGGGCTGCAGCATGGCTCTGTGGCTGATCACAGCCTCCTCTAAGCTCTCTTTTCTCTTCTCATGTTGCTTCTTTTCAGACGCCTCCTTCTTTCTTTCCTCTGCATGTTTTTCCCTCAGCTCCTCCATCTCTCTTGCCCGCCTCTCCTCCTGTCGTCGAACCATCAGCTCAAAGGCCAGCTCCCTCTCCTCAGCTTCCTGCGCCTTCTCTCTCAGTATCCTCATGGATGAGTTCTCCGTGCTCCTTTTCTTTGCTTCAGTCAGCATGGCTTCCGTGTAGCCTGTCGCTCCGTTTTCACTCAGAATGTGGTCGACCATCTCGAAAAGAGAGCGCAGAGCGTCACTGGCTGCAGATGAGGTGATTTGGAAGTATCGTCTTTCACACATTTGTATCAACTCCAGGAGGGGGTCGTCAAACGTGTCTGCTACTTCGCCATCTTCCAGAGAGAGAACCACCAGGTACTTTAAAGCCTCAGCTCCAAAGTGGGCCTGCAGAATCTCAACCGTTCTCCTGTCCTTCTTTGTGTAACGACCACCTTGGATCAGCAGCAAGAACGTGCAAATTCCATCCAAGAATCCATCCAGTGCCTGGCTCATGCTCTCCTCAGTAATGTCTGCTTTTAAGTCTGCATAGTGCAAGCTGAACGAGCGGCCATCCACAGTCAGGTCGCAGGTCTGATCTGATCCTTGAGAACTAAAAGTCACCTGCAGGTGTTTGTCACAGTTGGAGCAATTCTGCAGCAGAGACTTGAAGGAGAACCATTCCTCTGAGGTGGATATCAGAATCATCTGACCAGTTTTAGACTCAGCTTCTGTCAAGCAGAACAGAAATGACATGTAAACCTATTTATGGGCCTTTAAAGCAACTAAAACCACTCTTCTGCAAATAAAACCTGTTACTAATTCTGTGTAGCAGGGAAAACACTTAAATACAGGCATTAACTTACCGTGTGCCATGTCTTCTGAGGGTGCAACCGGTCTGCTTTGAGATCCTTGTCGGCTCAAGATAACTCCAGAGACTGGATTCACCAGCTCCAAACAAGCATGATAAGGGTAGAAAAATATATAAGGCTTCCTGATTCCAACATTTCTTGTGTGACCTGCATTTTTGTTGACAAGGAAGTGCATTCCACAGCCTGACCTGGAATCAACAAGCTACTGGGTGATAATGCTTTCTCATGTTTTAAGCCATGCATCAAGTTCTTCGCCTTTTGTTTTATAATTATTGACAGTGATTGGGAAGTTTAAAGTGTTCTTCCTCATGCACAAAGTAAAGAGCAGAATAAATTTGCTTATTTGCATAAATCACAGCAACTTGAAGTTGTCTGCAACCAGCCAACTGTTCTAACAGTAAGCTACTGCAGAGTAGTTAAACTATGAGTTTAACTAAGTTAATGCATGAGATGAGCAGTTAGCCTTCAGTCAACGTGGGAAATTCCAAAGCAGACTTTTTCTGAAGCTCTTATCAGGTGGTCTGGCTCTGTTTCCCTTTCACAAACTGATCCCTCTGATGTGTTTCAACTGTGCGCAATGAAGTCTGTCATAAAGGCATCCTGTAATTGTTTCTAGTTGGATTAAACATGAAACACAATACACGAAACTGTCAATCAAATTATCGAACGTGTATCATGAAATGCACGGTTTAAGAAATCAAACTACTCATGATGAAAAGAGGAGGGAAATGTACAATAAAACAAAGCAAAATAAAAGAAACTTTAAATTGTTAGCATATGATTAGCTTGTGCTGTATACTCCAGTTGAAGGATTTCCCCTTACATGGCCTACATGTTAGTTTGAGAGGTTACTGAGGGATTGCACCATCTCCCTGTGCAGCTGCGCGATGGTTCCTGCCGCTGTCTCAACGGCCCAAAATAAGACGGTACCACGGCGCTGAATGGGGGTCACCGGTTGAAAGTTTTGTTCAGAATCCTTATTTGTATCGGCCAAGCTCGACTATTTCGACCTTCTTGTATATATTTCACTCATAACTGAATATGTTAACATTTATTTGCGTATATTGCGTCTTTGTATCCTCTCTAAAAACAGTAGTCCCCTGTGTGACACCCCCTATGTGGGGCATGATTTCAACCGTTGCTACGCTGTTCTGTGTCGACCCTCTCCTGGTGATGGAGAAGATGTGTGAAATTTGTCATCTTCGTTCGCTCTAAAACGTGAATTTTGCGAACCTTTCACGGAAAGAACTATGGCCGGTATTAGAAGAGTTAACGGAAAATTCTCGGGAGTCAACCCCGCTGTCTGGTAATGTCGAATTGTGTTTACGGAGAACGCTTGAGTGCAGCTGTCAAGCTAGCTTTGGCTAGCGTTAGCGTGAGGCTGTAACCGTTAATTATGAACGGACGGTTTGACACCAGATACCTGTAGTTAACGTTTCACCTACCTGTGATAAAAGTGATGTTATTTATCAACCCAGTAATAAGCTGTCTGAGAAATTCTCTAAATTTAAATCAGATTATTGTCCATTTATTGTCAAATTCCAGTTTATGCTAACCGCAGGTAATTCTGGGGGGTCCTTAGAAAGACTTGCATTGATTGTAATGTTGTTATATTTATAAATTCACTTCTCACATGTTATTTTTATTAAAAATAATAATAATAATAATAACATTTTTTTCTTTATGATTGGAAGACTGATACACGAGGATTTTTTTAGGTACATGCCAGGAATATGTCAAGTGATTGAATAGTGTAGTATAATAATAATAATAATAAGATAAAGACTGATAGATTTTTTTTTTAGATTCAAGTGTCTGAATCCAAAGCACATCCAGGAAGCAGTTCTCTGATGTCACTACCAAATTATCTCATGTCAGCTGATAACTTTATACTCATCCAACAGCATTAACATGACATGATGAAAGTTAATTATTGCGATCAATTTTATAGTGTTGCATATTAAAATACTGCAATTGAATGTGCAGCTCTAGATAATAACACACACAGCTTTGATAATGTAAACTGTATCATATGTTTCAGTGCCTGTCGCCTGCGCCAGATTCAGTCTCTGCTCTGTGAGGGAGGGACGACCACCCCTGATGGCATCCTGTGCTCTTTGGGTATGTTAAGTGGTAAAGTTATTTATTTTTAGTATGCACTCTGATCTGTCTAACTGTACTACAACGGATTCCATATCTATCAGGAATTGACAGCAGGTATAATGATGGGTGCACCGAGCTGGCAAAATACCTGTTCTATGAACTGTATGGGAAAAGTCAGCTAAATCTGGAACACGCCCTTGAGGAGTTTCCAGAAGAAATGCTGGATGGTAAGTTTTTCTGATGTTTTATTCTCATTTTTTAGAGTATTTTTCTGACGCATTACCTGCATGCTTTTCAGATGTAATCCTGCTGATCAAGGCAGAGTGTGTTCATCTGTACTGCAACCCAATAAACTACAACTACTTGCTGCCTTTCGTGTCCCACTGGAGGAACCTGCATCTCTACTGCATGACAGAGGCAGAGGTAAGGAAGCTCTCCTCCTCTCCACTGATGTTAACCACAGTTCCTGTTTGTTCTTTGAGACTGGAACCATTATAGGATAAAGCCATGTGGAGTTTATTTAACCTGGCTGCAGTTTTAATAAATGCAGTTCAGTGTGATCCTTAAAATAATGCCTCTCTCTGTTTTGTGTCTTGCTGTCTTTTATTTATCCACACACAGTATGAAGATGAGGAAGCAGCAGAGGAGTTCAAAATCTCCAGTTTTGTCACAATGGTGCAGGACTGCTACCATATTGGAGTCCCTTTCAGCTCCCAGGGTAAATATCACCAAATCATAAACCTCATATTTGAAACTACTCATCCTTGAAGGAGAAAACTGCTTTATGTTACGAGAACAAAGTACTCTTGCTGTGTCAGCAGAAGTATTTAATCAAGCTTTACTGTTTCCTTTAGGACATGTACAGACTTTTGATATATTTATGGTGGAAAAGTGGCCCCTGCTTCAGGCATTTGCCCTCGATGGCATCGGAGGAGGAAGCATTTTTACCCTGAAATACAAGGTACCTTCAGAAAAGCAAATGTACAATCTGTTCCGATCTGAGTGATGCTTCATGTATCTACTAGGGATGAGCTGGATATTCTTTTCAAACGAGTACTCGTTACGGATAATGCATTTTTGCCGAGTCCGAGCACAACACCAGTTTTTTTTAGGATTTTCGTATCCGTGCTAAAAGAATCCTCATTGGGTAGCAACAACTACTGTCTTCACTCTTCCTGCTCTGTGATTGGCCAGTCACACACAGCACACCCCCCTCCCTGCACCCACATGCTGCAGCGAGGAGGTGCCTGCTCTCCTCTTTCACACACACACAGACAGGCAGCGAGTGACAGCGACTGCTTCTCTTGCTTGCTTGAGTTGACTGTAGTTTACGTTGCTCTAATCTCTGTACTACTCACTCAGTTTTCTTCTGCTCGTCTCTATTGAGGTTTGTTTGGTATTTAAAGTTACTTCTTCAACTTATTTCCTGTCATACGCAATGCATGTGACAAGACGGGGCTGAAAACGGCTCGTGTCGCGCTGGTCAGTGCCTCTTGCTTCAATTCAGGACCGTTTTTTTAAGGTTTTCGTTGTCTCGCATCTCTTTAGTTCTTTTTTTATATTTAAAGTTACTTGATTAACTGTTTTGCAACGTACACACAACACATTTGAAGGCTTAAAGCTGTAAACTCCTTGTGTCGCGTGTCCCCCTAGTTTCTCCACGCCGGTCTTTTTTTTTTTTTTTTTTTAACTGGCTGCGTGATTTTAGTTTGGCTGGTGAGAAAGTTAGTTGGAAAGCTTTGCCCATTCTGAGCACAGTGTTTTTGAAAATACAGTGAACAACAAGGCATATTTTTGATTTTTTTGCCACTGAATGTTTGCACAAATCACCTATTAAATTTACACAGATCATAAATAAAGAGACAGTCTTTCACACCACTACATACACATTTTACCAGTTGTACATAATACATAGCTGATCACACAAAAGCCTTTTAAAGAAAAAAGCCAGTTTCAGACTTAAAATAATGTTTGGATTTAAGTCCCGCCCATTTTCGGACAAAGTACGCCCACTTCTGGTTTAGGACCGCCCCTTACGAGTACAGATATGGATACAGATAATATGGATGGGTAAACAGATACAGATACAGATAATGGTGCACTCGCTCATCCCTAGTATCTACATTTAATCAAAAAGTGTTTGTAGCACTCCACTGAGCTTGGAGCCCTACAGGTTGTATCTAAACTCACTTTTTGTATTTGATTATTTTCAGTTGATGGACATGAGTGAGAAGCTGTGGCAAGTTTACAACAGACTAGACCCAGTGTCCCTAGATAACGTCCTCACAGAGGTAATTGTTTGCTTTTTACTGTTTTTACTTTTTTTTCTGGATTTTGCCCAAAAATGTAAAAGTGCAATATTTCCTGAACACATCTTCTAACCGTTGTGTCGTTTGTTGTGCGTTAGGACGTGCCGAGCTTTGAGAAGCAGTGGAGTAGCTTCTTCTCCAGCATGGACCTGGAGAGCCATCTTTCTATCTTGGAACTATCTGAAGCTCAGGCAGGGGAAGTACGTGTTTAACTATATATACCTACCAAGAATCTGATGTGAAATCAACCGCAAAGTGCCGTCTTAGCGAGTAATATGTGTTCGTATCGATCCACAGGCATTCCGTATCTATTACTCACACGGTCTGATCTCAAGCAACATCACAGATAAAAGGTATTCTTCATGTTCTTTTTGGTTTATGTACACTCTACTAGTTTGTAGAAAGAAAATATGCTATTGAGAATCAAATGTGTTTTTTTATTTCAGTAAAAGTCAGCAACCGTTTGTGTTGTTTGGAAATCATTCCTCGCTGGAAGATTTGGAGAGTTATTCTTTCAACTTCCCCTCAGAGAGTCATCAGGTCCGCAACACAGGGCCTCGAGGCTCCCCAGCCAAACACATGGTGAGGGAACGAAGAACAAACACCATAAACATTCAGTTTCAGCATCAAATTCACATTTCTAATCATGTTTGTGTTCTGCATGTCAAGTGATGCATGTTGCTGAGATTATAGGAGCCTGCAGGCCTGCAGTGCCCTCTGCTGAGGTAATCTGGTAAAACCAGCTGTCAGTTCAGAGCAGGATTTTAAAAACAAGCTTGAACCAGAGACTGTATACTGAATGGACACCGTGGCTCCGTCTTTTACCGTTGTATGGTTTGGAAGCAAAAAAAAAAAACCTCCCACCATTGTGCAGTCGAGACTTTGTGGGACTCAAAAAATCTGAGTCGAGCCGCTTGACAAAAATAATTCAATATTTTTTTTCGACAGCCTAATCTCTTCTTAACTCTCCTTCCTGACGTATCATATTATTCATGGAAAAATACACAAGAATGGCAGCTGTCAATCATCGTTAACCTGGATACAAAACCCTGTTTTTAACATCTTATAACTAATGAAGACAAAAAAGAGGACTTGAACACAAAGCAGCCCAATAATATCTTCATATCACCTCAGCATACGGATGGGAGAAACATTTCTACGAGGTGTAGTAATTTTTAAATGTTTTTTTTTTTTTTAACTTTATGTTTATTTATTTTTCATGGAACATAAAAACAAACAAAACAGAACAGTTAGCAGACAGGGTCATTACAGGTTCATCAGACATCATTTCAAGGATTTAAATCAGCTTTTGATGCATTTAAAGTTCGTAGATAAAGACAAAACACTGTGTTACAGAATATACCAATTCACCTCTGGAGCAGTTGTAGCAAAACACTACACTAACAAAAAAAACAAAACAAAGAATAATAAATAAGAAAATAATAATAATAACATGAAAAGTAATAATAATAAATAAGATAAAATAAAAAGTAATAATATTAATAACAATAATAATGGTATTAATAATAGTAATCACTCAAAAAAAAAACATAAATACTGCAATAAATAAATAGAAATAAAATTATCTTTTCATAATGGCAAAACAAACATCAACATCACTTTAGGTTTATGTGTGATTTCCAGGGCTTCCAGTATCTTTCAAATTTATCTCTGGCACATCTTAGAGAAAATGTCAAACGTTCCATACAATAAATCTCCCCAATGATCTATTTCCATTCTGTAAAAGATGGAGGTTGCTTGCTGAGCCATTTTCTTGTAATCACCTTTTTACAACTAATAATTTTTAAAATTTAATCTGGAACGAACAGAGACAGAGTTTTTGACCTATACTGCAGCCAGTCACCAGGGGGAGCAGTTTTCATGGCGACCTCAGTTTGAGCCGAGTGAGATAATGTACTTTTGTTAGTTTATGGTCTGAACATCCTGTAGCATGAAATTGCTCATGTATGTAAACATGTGTGTAGCTCAGATGCAGTTTGTGTTGTTTATCTCTGAGTAACAACCTCTCTTCTCCCTTTAGATTCTACAGTGTGTGGCTCCTAAAGGACCTCTGGCCTGCTCTCGAACCTACTTCTTTGGGTCAACCCACACCCCATACCTCGGTGAGGGAACATTTAAGGCTGTTTTTCTCACTTTTTTTCTGTGTGCTGACTTTACACCGGACCTAAAATTTAATTAACATCACATTTTGGAGGTGGCCCAGCAGGGGGACTTGTTTGGCTTGTTTTTAAAGCTTTTGTAAGCCAAGAAAGATTTTGTTAAACTTTCTGTATTTCACTTACAGAGAATCAGAACACGGAGCAAAAGAAAACTGAAGTCTTGTGAGTAAATCAGGTGTTAAAGTCTTTTTGTTGAACAGTACTCATCTCAGTGTTTGTGAATTATTAACGCACTTCCAAACTTTCTCTTTTCAGACTTCTGTCTCAGATTTATTCAGCGACTATAGAAGGAGTCCTAGCAGGGATCAAATGCTTTTCTTCTACATGTAGCGCTACAAAGGTGAGAAAGAAAGAACGTTGATCGAGTAAATGTCATTGTGTTGTATCATGTGTTCATTCAGGACTCTGTGTCATGCAGGCTAAGGATGTAGCAGAGAACACTTTCCTGAGGGGTCTGGACTCTGTGAACTTAAGTCAGTACCGCAGTTGTCTCAGGTAGAGTTGGGTCCACTGAAGGAATCTTTCAGAATAACAACTATTGTGATTTTAACCTTCAGTTCTGAATAAAGGATTTTTAACATCTTTTTGTTTCTGTTTTTTTTCTGCTCAGATCCAAATGTGAATTTAATATTCAAGCTGTGAATAGGCAAGGAAGGTGGGTGTAAATATGTTAACAAATATTAATTTGTGAACATTTTTACTTCTCTTTATTACGTCTTCATACACAGAGTTGATGTCCTCTTTTTAAAAACGTGTTTTTCTGACCTAAAGAGTACTCCTTTCATTTTTAGGATCATTCCACTGACCGATGAGGAGAGCCGTTATGTGGTTAAAACAGTAAGTTTGAGGAAAATCATCATTTGGTCTGATCTAAACACCAAAATGTAATGACTTTTTTTTCATCTTCCCTATTTTCACCCTTTTCTTGTCCTTTTTTTCTAAATAAGGCCTCCATGGTTGTTCGTGACATCCCAGATCTGCAGTGGGACAGGGGGAAACTGGGCTCTGTGGTCTTCTCTGAGTCCTTCTTGGAGTCCAGCATCAACATTCAGCAGAAAGGTGAGATGATGATCCGGAGAAGTCTGATAAAAATGATCTCTGGTTATTTAAATAAATGAATTAAAGTTGATATAATCAACAAGAGGATGAGAAAAAAAGCAAATATCTTTTTTTTTTTAACCATGTCTTCCTCTGTCCTGCAGATGGCACTGTGTCCTCAGACAGCTGCTACGCAATCCTGACCACAACTGTGCCTCGCTATGCCTGCTGGCTGGTACGTGTGGCGCTGGAAATCAATGTCACATTAATGTGATGTACTGGATGTTTGGATTAGAGTTTCCCCCAAAATCAATTGTTGGAATAATTTGCTAAGAAGACATAAAATCAGTTCACATTTATCACCTCTATATCTGCGGTTTGCTCGTTGTCAGAAGTTACTGTCTTCATTTTTAGATGGAATCAGACGTCAAGCAGTCTGAGCAAGCCCAGCTCCTCATTAAGGTGAGAAACTTCATGTTTCAGTGGCAGGAAACGATTCTCTGATCGTTTCTGTGTTTGGATGTGAGGCGACCGCATCATCTACTCGTTTCATGTGTTTTTAACAGGAAGAGGAAGGCACTTGTTTGGGAGCAGCTCTAACTGCAGCAGATGCTGCGTATGTGTTTTCCAGCAGCCAGCTCTCCACACCTGAAGAAGGTGAAACTTCATCTACGTTAAGATTTTCATCATATTTAAAAATGTCTCCTTTGTTCTGAGATATTTAACTCACCCTAATATCGTTGTTATTATTATTAATAAACATTATGTGAAGTTTTTGATTTAATATTTAAAAAAGAAATAACGTGTTTGTTTTTTTTAATGTTCATCGCAGGGAAAATCATTTTCTTCTCCGGGGGAATCCTGTTTGAACATTCTCAGTTTGGGAGCATCACCCTGCCCAGAGGTCACATCAGCAACATCAAGCTCTATGATCCGGTAACATTTATGGCCCTAACATGATGATGATGCACGAGAGTCTGATTATTGTGATTATTGTTAAGCTTTTGCATCCTGTCAAAAAGAGCCATGATGACACACAGTGTCGTTTCTGGTCTAAACTTCTCTTTGCTTTCTGTCTGATCTGTTCATCAGGGCTCCGGTGATGTGGCGTCTTTCTTTGTGGAGTACGAGAGCAGCCTGCTCCCCCACCTTCCTTTTCCCCTCCAAAGCTCTGACCAGTGTCTCGTCTTTGCTCTCCAGCCCAAATCCAAAAGCCACAGAGCCTTCTACCTAAAGGTGAGTCTCTAAAAACAGTCGAAGAAAGTTATCGTTGCTGACAGCTGATGGTAAGAAAAAAATGAACCGCATGAAACAGCATCAAAGGAAACTAAGAAACAAACCTTTAAGTTGTCTGCCAATTAAACACGGCACCCCTCTGCTTCCCTGGTGTTAGGTTTTATCAGTTTGGCAAAACTCTGACTCTGGACTCGCTCTTCAAATGGTGGACAAACAGCAGCTCACTTGGACCCAGAAAAACATGTAAGAAGACCGAGTCTTGTTTTTGATCTCACATCAGTCACTTCTATGCTGGATTCTTCTCTGTTAAAAGCACAGTGTGTAGACGGCAGCAGCATTTAGCAGAACAGACTGAAGTTTATGACAATAAAATACTTTTAAAATTATTTTCAAACACAAAACTCTTCAACGGATTGAAACATGAAGAAGGAGAAGAGTGGTTTTTGCACATATGTGATGATAGATATTTCGATCTTAATACTTGACATGTGAATCATCATACTTATCATGCATCACAGCAGCTTCTTGTCCTTGAAGGTCACCATCTCTTCACCGACGGGAGGGGCGAGCAAGTGAGCCTTCTCGATCTCGAATCTCATCACTTGGATATCGCTTAATGCTCTCAATTCTACGCACTGTACCTTTAAAAGAGCCAGCACTCTAAGTGTTATGTAAGGTAGTAGTTTTCATTTAACTGTGTTGAGCGTGACATAACAAATCTTAATGACTTATTTATTTCAGGCACACCAGACTACAGAAGCTGCATGACAGTAAGGAGCCACCGGTGGCTAAACGCAGATTCAGCCTGAAGACCTCGTACTCCCAACTCCCAGAGCAGGACATGTCAGTACACTCCTAAATCACTCGGTAGATTGCTTAACAGTTGGACAGAAGAGGCAGTAAAACTTGATAGTATTGCTTAATCCTGAGGATGTCTTCCCAGAATAGCACTGAAGCCTGTTTCTTGATACACTGTATTAAACATTGGTGAGCGTCCAGACTGCAGACGTTCTCCTCTGCCGGGAGGATAAGCATCATTTACCTTCATTCCACGGCCAAAGCAAACAAGGCAAATCTTTTGTGTTTCTTTCCTTTATTACTGAAAACCACATGTAAGGATGCACGTCGTTTCCTGTCAGCCTGGTCTTCAAAAATCTGCCCTAAATCTGTCATCTCATGTGATTAAGACATCCAACTGTTTGAAGCAGTCGCTCCCAAAATAAACCAACCATCTACCCACCGTCTCATGTCTGAGCGCACGGTTCTGGCAGGGATTAAAACTAGTTTGTGCTTAAATGACTTTTTTAAAAACTGAACCAAATTCACTAAAGAATGTGTGGTTACAACACCGTCTTTTATCTGCTGCCCAGCAAATATTTATTCCCTTCTCTCTATAAAACACTTTGGTCACAGATTGCTGTTTTTTTGTCTATTTAAGGGTTCTTCAGCACTTTGCTCTGAGCAGCATTGGTCAGGAGCCAATTCTTTATGACCACCTGGGGGTGCTGTTTCCCTCTGCAGAGCTGAGGAATCCCATCAAACGCCAAGGGGACAAGGTAAGCTCTTTGACTGCTCATGAATTTCATAATTCAAAATATGCAGGCTAGAAAAAATTAACATTTCTAGTTCTGATGTGTGATTTTTTTGATATGTTAAAAGGTTGTCATCACAATCATCACTGGATTGCCGGGAAGCCATAAGAAAAGACTCTGTAACTTCCTTATCCAGCTGAACACAGACCACGGAAGGTGAGAGCGACGCCATCCAGCGCGGATTCTCTCTTCCATGTGTCTGTGGTTATTTCATTGTAACAACGATGGAAACGTCAACACGAGCAGAAATATGATAAATCTTTCATCACTTCGTTCGTAGGTGGGTGGTGTATGAACCCAGTCCTGACAGCTCTGACAACTTCTCAGCCTCACACCTGCAGCAGTTTTTGTCTGGCTTCCTGGAGAGTCAGAGACGCCCAGGAGGCAAACCCCGTCTGTTGGTGCTCTCACCTGGGTAAGAAAGACTGCTCATGGGCTCCATGTCAAACAGTGTGAAACTTAGCTTTATAAGAAGTAGTTCAAGCAAAAATACAAATCTCTGTACTGCTGCTTGCTGCTTATTGTATAAACATTGTTTTTCATCCTACATATATTTGTTCTTGTGTCTAAAGATACACAGACGTTTTGGATGTGATCCAGGCTGTGCTCTTCCACCCTGATCCAGTGGTCCAGGCTTGCTTTACCATTGGTGCTGTCACTGCCTGTGTGAACCCCTTGGCCTCCTGCATGGAGCACAGGTAACATTTATTTACAGTACATTAAAGTCAGGGTTGGTAAATGATCTTATGTCCAGAGAAAACCTGGGAAAACACCAACCAATCCGAGCGTTTAGGTTCCAATTTATTAAACCAATCAAATCCTGTCCTGCCATTTCGCCCGCTTCCTGCACGTACATTTCAGACAATGACAATGACAGAAGAGTTCATAAAGCTGAAGCCACAGTCTGCTTCTATTTTCAAGAAACATCTGAGGTTCCTGGATGATGATGGACAGGGCGGGATGGTAATGATGGTTTCTAGGAAGAGGTTACATGACACGTCCAGCTATTAAAACCAAGGCAGGGTCCTTTTTACAGATAGGATCAGTCCTACGTTTAATCTCGCTCTCCTTTTGTTACAGGCTTTGGAGGAAGCTTACAGAGCTTCTCACTGTCTTAGATTGACTGAGCTGCTCCACACAATACGACATACCACTCCCGTTAATAGGCTGTTTTCCACCGCACGGCCAAGCCGGGCTGGCTGGTGACGGTCACAAAGACGGTCTCCGTGTGAAGTTGCTTGTATCACAGCATGTTGGAGAAACTTCAGCGTCCTGGTGACTCAGTTGGAAGTGATAGTACGATTCTGCATGTTGGTTTCATAATTCTGGAGCATGTACGCTGAAAGAAAACGGTGAGAACCGTCACGCCGCTCTCTGAGAGGAGATGAGGTGATTGTCTAGCCAGCTGAGCTTTGATAATAAGTCTAAATGTGTTTTGGATCCTCCGTTATAGACATGCTGTGATCATTCTCCACTTAAACTCTGACAAGCCCCACTTGGCTCAGCAATGGAAAAATGTGTTATTAGAGGTTTAGTTAGAAATGTGGTTAGCACCGACTTTTCCATCTGAGGCAGCTTCAGCAGGCCCGCTATCCCTGTCTGTTCCCGTAGATTGGGTGGAGGTCTGTGTACCCCCGTCTATGGCGCTAATTGGGGATGGTTAGCCCAGCTTAGGTCTGACCTGCCTGTCAACCCTCTTCAGCATAGCCCCCTAATCCCTGGGGTCCACATGTGCGACCAACACACCCTCCTCAAGTGAAGCTCATCAGTCAGTCATGAGCCATTCTTTGTGATGAATTTAGACAGTTCATTACATCAGGACAGGAAAGATAAATGCCTTTCAAACCACTGATCCCCCGGAGCTGCAGAGGAGGGTCTGTGGTGGCTGCAGCAGGGATGGGCTCAGAATAGTTATTCAGATAGTGGTCGTATAACAATGATGGATTGGAAAAGTGAGGATGCGTTCTAATGTGATTAAATGAGATTACAGGAAGGGTTGGCATCAGTCAGGTTTCAGTCAGAGCCGCGATGTCATCTGATAAACAGCGCGGTGGCCAAGACCTAACAGGGAATTATCTCTGCTGCAAAACTCTGCATGCACCTTTTAATCAAATGCAGTCTGTAAAAGTGAAAACTGAGGGCTAGTATGAAGACAGTGAGTGAAAACACAGCTCTTCATCGGGCATCGTTTAGTTCAACTCATTTCCTGCATGCTGGTTTTCTCTCCCCTGCTCTCAGTCACTGTTTTCTTATTTCAGGTTCGCTTTCCCTAAACTGTTGGAGCAGTGCAGTCAAGGTGAGTCTCCATCACTCCAAAACTCACAAGTTGGAGGGTCTAGTTTGCTTTCCATCACATCATCAGAGGCCTCATACTGAAGGTTTTAGAGAGCAGGAGGAGGTTCGGCTTCAGACACCAAGTGAAATCTATCAGAGTTCCTCATTTAGTCATTTTTAAAGAAATCCATCAAGCAACGCCAGTAAACAAAACATTATTCTTCTCACACTCACTCACTCTCATGTGAAACTCACATTCTCTGTCGTCGTGCTTCGTTTTCTGTCAGGCATCGTGAGTGCAGTGGTGTTCACCGGGCTGACAGCAGAGCAGAAGCAGCCTCTCATGCAGCATGTTCAGCAGCTGGTACGCTCTGCCAACCCCACTGCAGCCTTCATACTGGCAGAGAGAGGAGCTGTCACTCGGTAGGCGCTTCACAGAATTACGATCAATGCTGCAAACCGTCATTTATATTCTTATAATACTTTTTTGCAATTAAAGAAATTTTTTTTCGATCGGTAGTTTTGTTTTTAAGCTCATGTTTGTACAGCTGTTCTCTGTTTCTTATGAGTT
The DNA here is from genome assembly GCA_030710495.1 of Labroides dimidiatus. NCBI lineage: Eukaryota > Metazoa > Chordata > Actinopteri > Labriformes > Labridae > Labroides > Labroides dimidiatus. Next base: position 2,628,846 of record CM061156.1, on the reverse strand, counting down.
GTTTCCTTTCTTAGGAACGAAGACGTGAATCTGATTCTTTCTGAAAGCAGCTTCAGTGAGCCACAGATGCTGAGGGCACGTTATGTCCTCTACCCAGGATGGTAAGAACCTCCCTCCGCTTCACGGTTTGTGGCCCTTGTACGTCCCCCTGTGTGTCCACACTCAACCCTTTGGCCTCTGAGCGACAGATTGGAGTTGATTCCCTTCTTGCTGATCCTCCGCCCTGCCTCGCTTCCATCCCTGCCGTTTAATTGCCACTCTGCTGCAGCGGCGGGGGTATCGCCGCTGATTGCTGTAAAGCCCCGCAGGGCATCTTGTGTTCTATCACCAGCTGCCTCCTGGCAGCACAGTAACAAGCTGTTGGCCATGCAGTTGCCATGTACACAGAGGGGATCTCCTTCCCCTTGGACCCGGTCCAGCCAGCCTTCATGCCACAGTGGTCAGCCTAATATGAACCTCTGTTAAATCCTCCTGTCAGATCATACACTCAATATCTGTCCAAACTCAGGCTCTTCTCATTTATTCATCCACGAGGAGATTTTTTTTGTGCTCTTTTCTTAGATTCTTCTAACACATTATTAACTTTTTGACTCAGACATGAATCTTTTTTTTGTCTTATCTGTTAATGAGAGTATTTAGACGTCCAGATTTATCATCCACTTCCACGGCCCCACCAGCAGATCTGTCCACTGGCCTGTGTCCTGTAGAGTAAACAACGTCCCAGCCAAAGACCAACGAAACATTTGGCTTGTTCCTAACTTAACTTTCTCACTATTCGTGTAATGCACATGTGCTCTGTATTTTAGGTGCAAAGGGCGCTTCTTCTCTGGTTCTGGGTCCCTGGTGCTTACCCAGCAGCGCCTGGCTTTCAAACGGCCCCTCGAGAGGCCCCTATTTGTCACCCGCTGTAAAGGTGAGATGGAAAGAAATTCTCCCCCCTCATTTTGACTCTTACACGTGACAGACGCTGCAGATATGAGCTGGCAGAGTTCGTAGCTGATTGCATAAGCTGCCAGTCCCTCCGAATATGGAGACAACTGAGGCGCCTTTTCACAAAGCATGAACCTGAAACGTCCTGCTTTCAAGGAAAAAGTTTAATTCAAATGAACAAAAACAATCACATCACTAACTGCCATTATTTTTATGTTGTTTTTTTTTGCGTGTGTAGCGTTGAAGTCTTCTCTGAGGCAAAGCCCCTTTGAAGGAAACGTGTACAACGTCTGGGGAAAAGTCCGGTTTTCCGGTAGGAATTTCAAACCATCGTTTCATCATTTGACGGATAAATTCTCACTTGTGCTAACATTTAAATATTTCAGATGAGATTCTTTGGACATCCTGCCTTTGTTAAGCATACCTGAAAAACTGTGACTTGTTCCTTTATGATATTTGACCTGCGTTTGCATCTCCCAGTTTTGGTAATGATTTGAGGAAATGTTTCCCTCAAGGCAGGAAAGACGCCGCTGACGGTAGGAACACTGCTCGGTTGTTGGTCTGGTGTCTGGTGTTCAGGTTTCCAGCTCATAGTCCACTGGTTTGGTTCTCACTCTTTTTTCATTTGAAGACCTGTGTAGTATTTTTGCATGAAGAGAGAGAGTGCAGGAGATGTGCAGAGTGTGCAGACACACATTGAGTTCCTTTCTGTCCGACTCGTCTTATCTCGTTTATTTTTACTGCACGTGAGTCGTGGGTCCCCGTTTGGGATCAGAGAGGTGGTACGGACGCTAAAACATTAACACCATGCTGTCACCATATGGAGCTGCTCCAGCAGGTGCTACTCAAGGTGTGAACTGTATGTGTGACTTGGATGTGAGCGCCTTCATCTCTGGTCTCTCCAGACTCCGACCAGCTGATGGAGGTGAGCTACAACACCGTGAGCGGGAACCTGAGCGTTTTCCCTGACCAGAAACTGGACCCTGTGACCCAGAGCCCCCAAGAGACCAACACGTCCTCTTTTCTGATCTTTGATGGCGTTTGTCTCTCTGAGGAAGGACTCAAGGACTGGCTCAGGCTGTGCGCTAAACAGGTAGAAGTGAATGGCCTTCTGTTATAATATTTACATCGTCAGTCAGGAACTAAACAAGGAAATAATCTACAGTGTAACTTTTATACTTTCTTACTGTTTACAGAAGCAGACAAAGAAGCCTAAGAAGACAAAAAACTCTCTGTCGCCACAGGAACTCAAGAACATACATGTGAGTTTGGTGTTGTTAGTATAGAAAGGACATCAAAGCCGCTCTGCAGGATCTGTCGATTGGGAGCAATGTTTCTATGAGCTAGCACCTGCTTAGTTTGCACCCATATTGAGTTACACACATGCATGCATTGCACATATGCACTCCCCTGCTGATGGTTTCAAACATAGAGGCTGTGAGGGATTAAGCAGACCGCCAGAAAAAGATGTCGGAATAACTCCTCAGTATGATTGAGAACCCGAGGGTTATAACACAGGTTCCACGAGGCTCTCCTAACGTGTTGAAGAAACAAGTGACGAAAGATTTTTTACTGTTAGTGAAACGGCTCTACACTGCAAAAAACTGAAATCTTAGTAAAAATGTATTTTTAGATTTAATATGAGCCTCATTCAGCAGACCAGTCCAGAAACACGTCTCATTTAAAGATATTTAAAGACAAAAATCAGCTCTGAATTTTTCGTAACAAGTAAAAAAAAATCACATGCCACATACGATTATTTTGATAATCGACTAGTCACCGATTATTTTTTGTGATTAGTCGACTATTCGGATCATACATAAATTGCAGCTTATTGCACCAGCATACAGCTAACATCATTAGCTTCCAGCTTCAAGTGTTTAAGGTATGTGCTAACTAAAAATGAAGACAGTTAATATCATAGTTCATTCAGCTTTTAATGAACTTTGCAGCTTGTAGCAGCATTTCTGACATTTTTTTAATGTACCAATTTTCTATTCAAACATGACATCGCTATTAAGTAGGTAGCTCCCTGTTGACGTTAATGTTAGCAGCCAACTAGCCGATTAGCTTACCGAGATTGTCATTCTTCGTCAGAAAATAAATCAGCCACGGCGTGCTGTCTTTTCAGATGCTCGTGCATCGCCGTCGTTCTGTCATGGAAGGACGTTTCTGCTTTGCAGATTTTGCATTGCACACTTTTCTCCTTTATTTTGGAAAAACGCTCCCAAACTTTCGAGCTCTGTTGCCGGCTAGCCATGATACTGTTGGGCATAACTTTTCTGGTGACATCACGGGTTACCCCGGTTACCACTTCTGCGCGTATGCGTCAAGGACAGAACGGCAGACGAGACAGGTGAAAGTACAGCGGCAGTTTGGAGGGAAAAATCACGACGTCGATTATTAAATAAGTCGCCGACGATTTTGATCGTCGACGTCATCGTGACTAGTCGACTAATCTTGGCAGCCCTACCGTGGAGTGAGTGAAAGTTTCTTGTATTTTGACATTATTCTAAACTTTTTTTACCCCACTGGCAGATTTTTTGACTTGTTGCAGGTAATTCAGAGCTTATTTTTGTCTTTTAATATCTTGAAATAAGACATGTTCCTGGACTCGTCTGTTGAATGTGGCTCATATCAAGTATAATAAAGCAATTCTTACTTTAAATAAGAAAATAAGACAAAAACACACCCGCTTAGACGTCAGTTTTTGCAGTGCACAGGCCGACTTCACGGATCATCCTCACTAAATGCTGCAAAAACAGGCTAAAACCAACACCTCCCAGTGTTTTCTCTCTCTCTCTCTCTCTCTCTCTCTCTCTCTCTCTCTCTCTCTCTCTCTCTCTCTCTCTCTCTCTCTCTGTCAGTACACCAGACTGATCTTGATGTTTTGTATTCCTGTGCAGCTGACCAGGCACTTGGACCCACTTCCAGCAGGCTACTACTACAATGGGTACCACTACGTGGACGTCTTTGGAGCCAGAAGACAGTTCCATCCCAGTATCCTTTGTAACGTCTCTGCAGATTGACAATCAGGCTCCAACTTCTGTGACTTCTAACGTTTTCAGAAAAAGAAAATAACTCCCAGTCGGCATGAGTTCGCTGCTGGAGCTGTGTGTCCAGTAAGAAAGAAAGCTACCTTAAGAAAAGAGTGTGAGCTCTGCCTTTTCCCTTACATCGCTCTCACTGCAGACATGGAGGAGTTCATTAAGGAGTACCTCACAGAGGCCAACAAAGAGATCGATCTATTCAACCACCAGCTGGAGCTGCAGGGACAGCCTGACCTGTTTGATCCATGATAGGATCTCTGTACGTCCAACGCCTCAGTCTGTCTCACTTCACTCAAAGGGATCTGAGGGAGGGAGGGAGGGGGGGAGGTTGTGCACTTGTATTTATTATTTACATACCGTCACTTCTTTTCTTTATTTCTTTGCATATAAAGGTTGAGTGCTGAGCTTGACACCCTTCATTACGAGCTGGTTATGTCACGTCATGGCCGTCTGCCTCGCTTCCCTCTGCAGCACTAGTAACTGTGCACTTAGCACTTTGGCGAGTGGAGTATCATTTATCAAATGAAAGTGGCAAAGAGATGGAGTCACCGATGTTAATTCAAATTAAAGACGTTTGCGAGGAGCCGAAAGCTGTTCACACGTCGCCGTCTTCAAATGATACGTTGCGCCACAAAAACCTGCAAGCTATGACACTTTCACAATCGAAGGGAATTTCCGTACGCGCGCTCCTGCAGCTTGTGCGTTTCTGTTTATCACAGTTGGCAAATTAAAGCCTCTATTTCTGGACATGCATGGATAGCCGTGTGATGCCTGCGGGCTCCCTGGTGGGGTTTCTCAAGAATCGCTCCTCCTCTGTTGTCATCCAAACCACGGCCCACCTGTTATCTTGTCTGTGTGCCACGCTGCAGCAGAGGGAGCGCTTGGCCATAGAGCTGTAAACATTGGACAGCCTGTTGGCTGCAGACAAGTGATGAATGATATTATTAATCACATCGCTAAATGCCATCCCGGGGCTTTAGTTCAAGACTCCTAAAGTAAATCTAATGAAAGTGCAATAAAACAGACTTCAGTCTGTGCAGCAGAGCATCGTGGGTAAAGATAGCTGAGGCTGTCAAGAAAAACTCTGAATCACTGAGCGTCCACGTTCACCAGAAACTTCCCTTAAAGCAACGCTTTTTATTTATTCAACGCTGCAGAAAGCAGGTCCACAAAAACTGAAGCTAACCTCACTGCAGCTCCGTTTTCCCATAATGCTCTTTATTTTCTTCTATTTGTTATAAATTTACACATTCCGTCATAGTTTTTTTTTAATTGTTGGGTAGGGAAGGGGAGGAAGGAGAAGTCTTAAAAAAATAACCTAAACCCAGAGGTTTAGTCGACCTGAGTAGAGCTTTTAGTGACAGATGTAAGGTTTCGTATCCGTGGCGTGTTGCTGCAGAGCCTCAGACTCTCTGTGCCGTAAAGACGAGTAGACGTGTCACTGTTTGCTCTGCGATGGTGTGTCACACTGATGTTCTATGCATGTCTTCCTCCGGTCGGGGTTTCTGCACAGCTTTTTAAATTCTACAACTGAAGGAACCACAAACAGTTTGAGGATTATCCTGTCGTCTTTTTGTACAGGACTAAATCAAAATCCATCAGACTCGATTTAAAGAGTGTGGAAAGACGTGAATTTAAAAGCTGATGACGTGGAGAAACCCTGATACCATTTCTGGAACGCTGGGGCGTTTCTGTGTTATGGGGTCAGCAGTGTAGCATGCAGAGGATATACCGTCACTAGGGATAGACCGATTATCAGCGCATATATTTGTCATTTTGACCCATATCGGCATCGGCCTTTTTTTTAAATACAACAGCCGATAATAGGTCACTTCAAAGCTATTCTTAACTACTTTGCTTCGGTTAGCGAAAGTCCGCTAGCTTAATGCTAACATGAATGGAAAATCCCATTGACCGGCTAACGCAATTAGCATCGTGACTATCTCACAGTCTATGAACTTATTATAACTTTCACAGCTTGCTTGGCTCTTGAAAATTATATTGTTATTGTTATTGTTTGAAGTTAAGAAAAAAGAGATAAACATTTTAGTTGTATTGAAATTTAGAAACAGTTTATATACTGTAGAAAACTTAAGGGAGCTATTTATTTGTTTAAATGTTTATTGACCTTTAGAAGACATGCTGCTGAGCCTGGAAAATGTTAAATAAACATGTGCTGAAAGGCATTTAAACAAAGTTAAGGATCAGAGATATCGGTCTATCACTAACCGTCACTAACGTGAAGTGATGCTGACGAATGTTTCTTGATCAAACTAAATATCCACCATGAACGAGACAGGAGGAGTGAAATTTAAATCATAACCTGATTCCCTTTCAGGTGAAGGAAACACTCAGTGACTGCAGTTACACTCACATCCAAACTGTTATTTTTAGATCAGCTGTGACCCCAGACTGTTTAGGGTTACCGGTAACGATTCAAGCCATGCCGTGTTTAACGTGTCTGTCTGTCAGCAGCCTGTAAAATTCAAAGAATCAGACAGTCGGTTATAAAAACAATCCCAAACCTGGACCTTACCTGACACTGCTGGCCCCATCCGTCCTCTCAGTCGGCTCCTCGTTGATCTGTACTAAAGCCATACCATCTTATGCTAGATGTGCCACTGTCTCCTAGAGGAATCCTACCACACATAGAATAGCACATGACATAGCTATGATGTATGCCTCTAACCTATTTAACCCTGGCATGTTCCTTCAAACCAGCAAAAGAGCGAGGAGCGAGGAGCTCGCTCCGCTAACAGCTCTCTTACTCTATGAAAGAAGTGCAATTGTAACCTGTGTGTTCATATATTCTACTCGCATCACCCTCCACGAGCCCTTTAAGGACACACGGCTGGTGAAAGAAGCTGCGAAATTCTGGCTCCCCCCCAAAAAAAGGGTCTTCATTCGAGGCGAAGGGCTGAGCTGCATTAGCTCGGCGAGATTACAGAGGAGGACGATGTGCAACAGAAGTCCTTCGCTGACAAAATGATGACTCTTGTTTTAGACGGACCCCCCCGTCGAGCGTGTCAGAAATGCACCCTCAGAGTCGTCTGTTTTGAGCAACAGTTGCTGTCGCCGCGCGGTTGCGTAATGCTGCAGAGACTTACCTTGATTGACAGTGAAATATCTGAGAAGCCGAGGCGACATCAATCTGGATCCTGAAGAGCTCAAAGTAAAAAGAGAGAGAATCAATTCTTTGTCCTTAAAGGGTCGAGGGTTATGTTAGATGTTTGTGATATATAAATCAAATTACCACTAACACACACACACACACTTAAACACACATACTATGAAGTGCATCTACACTATTTTGCATGTGTTGAGATGTCACGTGAAGATGAAACCACATGTATTCTGATGATACTGCCTTTCACCAAACTGGTACTACAAAGAGAGAAAAACGTTTATTTTACATTTCTGCTAAAAAAAAACCATAAAAAGTAATTACCTCAAAACATCAGATAGTATTTTTGTAAGACATCAAAATTGAAGCATCGCGTCTCCTCGCGCAGGCTACAAAAAGCAAGATGCAATTTGTGTCGAGAAATAAAAACGGAGAGAGAGAGAGAGAGGATCTGATCGGTTGTGAGACGTCAGGTTTCTCTGATCCAGCAGTGCCTTGGCCACGGCTAAGAAAAGCAGAGATTAAAGCTGCATTCAGAGCTCCATCCCGCTCCCCGTCGCAGGGGGAGGAGGTGTCGTCAGGCAAGGATCCGTCCTTCAACAGTGTTGGTGAAAGGAATCCATGGAGTCGTTCTCTTTAAAGCAATGTGTATTTACTGAGCCAGAGGGTAACGTAGACGAGGTCACACGGGAGGAGGCAGCTGGAGGGCTCGGAGGAATTTATTTTTTTTGCAAACTTACCAAAAAATTTGTAGGAATACAGCGAGCCCTGGTACTTCAGACGTTTGCTCACAGGAAAGCTGTGTTCCTCTAAAGCTCCGGTTGGGATACAAAAACCTCTGATCAGTTTTGTATCAGTGCAAAGTCAGAAAAGACGATCGAGTGTGGTACTAAAAGTTGGGCGACCTCTACTTATTGCACAATGGGGGCCCAAAGAGCCCTCCATCACCTCCCTGTGCCACCGCTACATGCTCTCTGGCAGACTGAGCACTCTGGTGTCTTCATCTCGCGTGTGGAGGCGAGCCATTTTGTAGCTGAAGTTATAGGACAAAAACAAAGTTTGGTGTTCGTCGATTTTATACAAAAAGTGGGGAAATGAGGTGCTGCTCTGCTCTGCTCCGCGACATCGCAGTGCGAGACGTTTTCTTTCCTACATTCAGAGATTGGCTCCAAAGGGCCAATAATGTGGAAGCCGATGCACTTCTTGAAGAAGTTTTGTGATATTTTTGTGCTCATTGGAGGAAGGCAGCTTAAAAATCAATTTATAAGCACCCAGATATTACCGGAAACCTCAGGGGATCGTTGATGCTAATTGTTTGGGTTGTCCTTTTAGGGATCACAGACTCTTCACCACCACCGTGCTCGCAGACAGACACCTTTGCTCTTTAAAGCTCTTGTGAGGAATTTTCTCTGTGTCAGTTTCAGAGCTTTATTAATCTTTCATGTAATTTGTGTTTCAGACAACAACTCGTAGAGAAGTGTAATTAGAAGTTCCAAAACTCAAAAAAGGTGGATCTTGACCTCGTCGTTGCCGTTTTCTCAGTTTCTTTTACGATCCATCAGAAATTCCTCACAGAAGTTTTAAAATTCAGAGAAAAATAAAAAATCTTCAGTCTGTTTCAAAAAAAACATTCCAAACACACAAAAAAAAGAAGTTCTGTGTGTGGAGGAACGTCTCCAGTTGAGCTGGGATGGTGTTTGATGTCATGATGACAGAATTAGATCCTGGAAAAAATGCAAAGGGCTCATTTTCTCTCCCCTCCCCACATGCAAACAGCGTATATAAATAACTGATCTTTGTTATGGTGGAGGATTAAAAACTAAAATGTCGAACTTCAAAAGTGCCAAACTGACCTCCACGCTCTGTTTTTTGAGGAAAAACTGAATCACGTTTGCACAAAACTACTGTAACTTCTGTTTTTTTCCTGTGACTGATGCTTTTATATCTAACTGTTGTTTTTATTGCACACGTAATCCATTAAATATTTATACGGTTGACCAACTTGTGTCCTTTTATCACTCACTGCAGCATCCACTTGAAGGTCTGCACTCTTGTTTTTCTGCTCTTAAATACGTGTTAGCCGCCTGGTGCTCAGATATCAGCGGCCACACATGCCGCCAGTTCAGCATAGTAGTGGATTTATCACTTGGTAAAACAGCATGGATTCCCTCTGTGCTTCCAAACCCTGTATCAGCACCAACTGGGAGAGGGAGGTAGACTAAACAGAAACTGTCTGCAGGGTGTGTGTGTGTGTGTGTGTGTGTGTTTTGTGGTTTGGCTATTAACTCACTTTGTTAAAGAGAAATGAGCTGAAATAGTGCTGAGAGAATGTAAGAAAATCTGCCCACATAACACAGTTTGAGCCCTTCATTTCCTCACGCTGTGTGTGTGTGTGTGTGAGCATGGAGGATCGAGTGTGTTTGTGTGTGTCTGTGTGTGTGTCCTTGTATTGTTGCCAGGCAGATACAGCCCTTCACATGGCTAACCTCTGACATCAGCGTTTCCTCGCCGCTCTGCTGCCACCGCTGCGCCGCCACTTTCTCCCCAGTGACTCAAGGCGAGACCCCCCCCCCCCTCCCCGACCCCCCCTCTCCCCGGCCCCCCCTGCCCAGATACACTTAGTCCACTTAAAAACCCCTCTAACTGTATCACTTCCACCCCCTTTCTCATCCCCGCCCCACTATTGTTGTATTTTTAACTGAGCCACTGAGCTGTGGCTATTTGTGGCCTATTATGAAAGCCACATGTAAACACTCATCACTCTCACTGGCGTCTGCCAAAGCCACCTGAGTGGGCCCAGGTCACTGCAACAAGAGTGCAATGCTCAGATGGGGCTCGGAGCTCTTTTACATGCTAACAAATGATGTCTGGAGGAATTTAAATAACCCACCAGCCTCCATCCTGATCTGAATTCATTTCCTTTCATCAGCTTATTATGTAATACAACCAACAACAACACAACACTGTTACAAATCTTTTTTAATGATGTTCAGTTTTATTCAAATTATTCCAGATTTGACGAATCAACAGTTTGGACGTCGGCCATACAATCTGTGAATGGGACGCACTTTAAGAGCTGCATCCTCTGAATCCAAACATAACCTTTACGATGGTTGGATTCATCGCAGCTCTGTTATTTTATACCGTCTATTTAAAGCAAGAAGTACTTAATAAACTGGCAGCTGAGTGCAAACACTAGCTACCTGCTATTCAAAGCGGGTTATGAGCATGCAATTTCAAACGAGAGGAGTGTTGTAAGTTATGAACACTTGCCGTGATCGGCATAGCGTTAATGGGGGAGTTCTTTGAATTTCACAGCAGCACCTCCAGAAAGAGACGATAGAAAAAAAACATGTCTGTTTTTTTTGCTTGCATGCAGGAAAAACGAAACAAAACCCAAACCTTAGATAAAGTCTAAAAACACCAGGATTACCACGATGTTCCAGGACGTTTTTTTTTTTTTTTAAAGCCGCTATTTCATGATTACGTCTCGTATTCTAGGAACTTAATCTGCAGAATCTGAGGGGGGAAAAAAACGAGGGCTTCAGATCTGGATCACGTTTTCACAAACTATTTTTATTTCGTTCTTTTTTTAAAAACAACCAAAAAGGCAGATTAACTTTCTATGTCATAACAGCAATGATCAAATGCACTCCTGAAATCACTGTTGAGCACCATTGTCATTATTTTTTGTGTAAAGTTTGTTCAACAGAATCTAAATCTTTACCAAATCATATTTCGGATTCCGTGATCTTGGCTGGTAATGATTTGGCTCTTTCTGTTTGACCTGAAGTTGTTGCTTTAGTCTGATTCGCTGAGGCACTTAACTTCCATTTTCCGTGATTTCTCTATCCTCTCAGTCCACCTGCTTGATGTCAAAGGTCATCAAAACCTCCATATCGCTGGACTCCCCTGAGGCAGCAGCTAGTTTGAGTTGTTGAACCCCGTTCCCGCTGAAAACCTCCCCCTCCCACACCCTGCTCTTATTCAGTTTCAGTTCCGTCCGTGTCTCTCCCACTATGCTCAGCCTCTGCACCCCGGGGACCCTCACCCGGAAGCGGACCCATGAGAGAGGCTCCAGCAAGCCCACGCGAGGCTCAAAGAGCACGCAGCCTTTCCTCCAGGCGGAGTAGACGCAGGGGAAAGGAGGGCACGGCTGAGCACAGCTGTTCCTCAGAACAAAGTCACACATGGGGTTGAAATCTCCACCGGGGGTGATCCTGGCGTACAGACCCAGCCGATACACCCCGGCGTCAGGCAGGCTGACACTCACTGTCACTTTGGTGTCTGTGTACGTGCAGAAGAGGTGGCGTGAAAGCGGTACGGCAGCTGTTTTGTTCTCCTCTCTGCTGAGCACAGCGTGAAGCTCGACGTCCCGCTGGTTGTGGAAGGTGATGTTACACTTCCCTTGCTGGGTGCTCAACAATGCAGTCGTGTGACTGAATTTGATCAGCCCTGCCTCTGAAGTGCGGGTTCCAGGTCCGCACACTGAGCTCAGGTTAGGGGGAAACAGCTCATCCGAGCTGACCACTTTCCCTTTGCAGTGCAACAGGAAGTTTGCAGCGTTCTGGAACTTGACTTCTGTTTTCTCATAGTCCCGCACAAACACAGAGAGCCTGTAGAAACCGCGCAAAGGGCACAAAACGTGGCAGGTCAGGACGTTCGGCTGAATCTGGGTAACCAGGCAGCGCTTGGCGACTGCTGCTTCAAGGTCTGGGTGCACGAGTTCACACACCACCATCAGAGGCCGGGATGTCTTCAGCGTCAACTCAAAGGCACCGTCCTCCACCTCAGCGACCTCGCTGCCCTGGCTGCTGCCTGCTACACCCAGAGACCCTGCTACAGTCTGAAGACCCCAAGACAAGAAGGGGTTCTCTGGGATCACCTCCATGGCCCGTGGGGTTGGGCACTCAACGGTGAAGGAGCAGACCCAGAACAGGGGCGTTGTTGCTGTTTCAGGTCTGGCGAACACCTTTACATCGTACACACCGCTGGCAGGCGGGAGGAGCTGTAGCTTCATGTTCCGATGTGAGATCGTCAGAAGGCCGAAAGAGGAGTTGTTGGACTCTTTCTGCTCTGAGGCGCCACAGTGAAGGAGATCCTGGTGCTGTGTGATCTCATAGGTAAAGGTTGCAGGTCTGGAGAAGCCGAGACAGACATTTGCCTCGCCATCGTCTAAATGAGAAAATCAGAAACAGACTTTTAGAGGAAGTGTGCATTAAATTGTTCTGCTCCTGCACCAACAAATGAAACACCAACCTGTAAGAATGTGAGCCTGCTGAGGCTGGATCAGCCGGAGCCCCATGTTGAAGAAAGTCGAGGTCTTGAAGACCCTCCTCTCGAATTCCTCCAGTGTGATGGGTACGTCCAGGAGCTGCCATTTCCCTTCATCGGGGAAGTGGGACTCGATGAACTCCTCAGGGTCCGTTAGAAAATAGAAATCATCAAACCTTAGAGGCAACAGATGGAGACAGCAGACTGGTTTGAGACCCAGCTCACTGCTGGTTCGGGGTATGTACACACACAAAGGGGAGCAAACTCTAATGTGTCACGATTGCACTTCTGTGTTGCAGAAAAAACTCTGAGTTAATTGCCTGATCCTGCTTTAAATTCCTCGATTGGGTGCATTTCACATTGAATACTCTCTCTTGAGAACACAAATGTGTTTGGACTATTCTCTCCTTCAAATTCAAACCTTTTGACAAAGCTTTCGTGCTCCATATCCACTCGTCCTGCTCCCCAACAGGCGTCCAACAGGAACCACTGTCCCCCCAACATCACGGCGTTCCACAGGTGGTCAGATTTCACATTCTTCAGGCTCTGGCCCTGGCGGTACCCGATGCCCTTACTGTGCCCCGGAACTTCTTGGCAATCAATGCCCACTTCTCTGTAAACACAAACCCAACAGAGGATGTACATTATCTTGTGTTTTTCTGGGGAGTACACCTCAAGGTTGCAGATCATTAATTCATACAGTACTTGTTATGTGAACTTGAAAGAGCTTGAACTCAGAATGGACCAAGGATGCAGAGTGCAGCACAATACTGGAAGTCCGGGTATAAATAGAAGAGAAAGAAAACTCTTAATTCTCTCTATATATGTTTAAATATGATGTACAGCTGCCATGCAAATTCCTTCTTGCTGTTAGGCAACCGTGCTTACCCCTGCACCACCGTGCGGCCAGCAACAATGCTGTTGCTCTACCATCCACACAACTTTGCAATGCGTAGCGGGGTCCTTCATCAACTGCGTTCCCTCCTCACTCACAGTTTCAGAACATCCGACATCGATCAGAAAAAGATTTATTGCAAAATTTACGGTTGAAGCAGGTTGTTTCTGCAGCCTTCTGCTTCTTGATTTCACTTTTCAAGAACTAATTACTGACAAAAGTATCTCTACTCAATGTTGCTAACTCCTCAGTAAGAAAAGTAGCAATTGGCTGTCTTACAAGTCTCTACATAAGATCAACAAATAATTTGCATAACTGGCTATTTGCATGTAATGTTGGAAAAAGGAATAATGTCAAAGTAGAGACAAAAAGGTTTTTTTTTTTTTAAGTCAAATTATCTATCCTCCTCCTGTACCTGGGCAGAGACCGTCACTTTTGTAAAAAAGCGTCTCCAGAGAGGTCTGAAAACGAGTTTAACTACAGCAACAATATTGGCAGCACTGTTTCCTCTTCTGCTATGGGGACTAGCATTACGCCCTTTTTTTAACCTGAACTTTTTTCCTGTTCCTGTTAAGGTCACACACCCACTGAAACCATCACGAGATGAGCAAGAGGCTAACTGGTTACTGGGTTAAATGGTGCAAATACAGATAACGTCTGTGCTAACGTGGCACTTCCTTTATGTAGAAATGAGATCAGGCTTTATTTATTTATTTATTTATTTTATTATTATTACTTATTTATTTCGGTCACGTCAGCACACCTATACAACATCACACATTGTCAATAGTTGATCAAATTGTACATATCCGGGAAGACGGGAAAAGCAGAGCTTATCTAGTCCCGTCCCCATTTCCTCAATATTTAGTCTCCTCTTTTCCACATATCGTCAGATTATTATATATTATATTTATTCACTTATTGTAAAATTATTTATTCATTCACAGATTTCTGCTCCTCATTTATGACCTACTGAGGTGTTACTCTGACCCTAACTGGACCCTAACCCTGACCCTAACTGGACCCTAACCCTGACCCTAACCGGACCCTAACCCTGACCCTAACCGGACCCTAACCCTGACCCTAACCGGACCCGAACCCTGACTCTAATTGGACCCTAACCCTGACCGTAAATGAATTATCACTGCAACTTTTTGCACTATCACTTTGTGAAGTTTCAGTCAATCTAACATGATAACATGTCCAGTTTGCTGGATTCGTGCAAGGGATTTTTCTTTTGAACATAATGTAAACATACTAATTCAACCCAGTAGCTTAGCGTTATTTTGGTAGTTGGTGGTAAGGTAGTTGTTTTGGCATCTAGATCTATAAAAATAACTCTTATCAGCCTTTTGTTGCCTCGGTTTGCAGTTGCTAAATCTCACACATCCACTCAAGCAGCCAGTAAAAGCATTAGCAGGTAAAAATAGTGGAGTATTTCACGACTTCAGTGTCAGATTATTCCCTCAGGAGTTTTTCAGACTCCTAAGTGGAGCTACCGTGAAACTGAACCCTGTGCTTAAATTTTTGACTCTGTTCCTGTGGCTAATAGTTCGAACCTCTCAGCTGGGTTTTAGACCAGACTTGTGATATGTCAGTGTTATTAAAAGAGCTTGTAGTACAGCACCAGAGCAGCCTGATTTTATTGAACGCTGCTTCAAAGACTTGAAATAATGCTGCAGATTGTAATTGCTTTGTTTACCTGCACATCTCTGTACAGAGGTTGGAGTATCCGCAGCAAACGCCTCGACCGGTCGCTATCACCTCCTCTGGGGAGCTCACCTTCTCTGAGTGGCCGAGGTACCCGCTCACATCGTACTCTACGGAGACAACAAACCTTTCAGTCCAAAACAAGATGGAAAAACATGATGAAACGTGGAAAGAAATATAAATTACTGACCAATGTTGTGGCACAGCCAGACCCAGATGGCTCGAACCTTCTCCAGCTCATTTCTCGCTCCTTGTGTTATACTCTGTGCTATGGTCTTCACATCATACACACGCTTTTCCTTCAGCTGAGCAACACATACACACACAGACACAGGATTGGATAATGTTTTCTGGGTAAGTTTTTACATTCAGCCAGCATGAAACCATTACCACATAGACAGTACATAAATACTTTTTCCATCGTCTTATTTGCATGTTTCCGTCTCATTCAGTGAGTTACCATTCATGCTCAAGGATGTCAGTGCAGCCCGAGAGCTGGGATATTTGTGCAACAGATAAATAGATGTTATCATTTATGATGCTCTTTCTGCAGAGCTCAGGGACGTCACAGGATAAGATAAAGATAAACTTATTGTCTACTTTTTGCAGGAAAAAAGCAGATTTGTCTGACTTTTTTCATCATATGACACACAAGGACACATTTAAAGCCAACAACACGTCTTTGTTTGGTTTTTGATTTGGTTTCTCCAAGTTAGTCAGGATACTCTGACTGAATCTTTAAAATTTGTTACATGGAGATCACTTTTTAGATTTTTTTCACCAAAATAAGAGCTGGAAGGTTAGTAGAATCAAGTTTATAATGTTTCCAACCCCCGTGTTATGTAACCCAAGGATGATAACGTTAAATGTCATCACCTCTGCTCCTGCTCTGATGGCGTGTGAATCAACCCTGTGGAACACCTCAGGGCTGGTGAAGAGGTCCTTTCGACACCTTCTCTTTCCCTTCGCCGCTGAAGATACCTGCAGCCCAAGGTGTGGTTTTAGTTTCAAGTCCGCCTCCTTCCTCACCGCGCTCTTCTTCACCACGCTGATGGTCCTCGCCGCGCTCTCAGTCGACAGCTGCCTCTTTGCTGCAGGGCGCTGATCTTCGTTTTCAACCGTCAGTTTCTCGAACACACTCTGCCTGCAGATGACGGCGCTCTGGGAGGCTTCTGCACGGTCCACCACCTTGGCCTGGCCAAGACGATTCTCATCTTGAACCAAAGCTCCCACCACTGCATCAAGGTTTGGTTCCCTTATGATCGGGTTCTCTTGGAGGTCATGAAGTGCCAGAGCCTTTGCTTGGACGCATCCCTTCTGGGTCACCTCATCTTGCTGAGGAAGGCGTGCAGCGCAGGAGAAGGGGAAGGAGAACTTCTGAATTGCAACTTTGGCTGACATTATGCTGGAAGCATGGCGTCCTAACCAGAGAGAGGGTAGATACTATTCAGAACACATTTGCTATTTTCTCAGAACTATTTATAGCACCTGCTCTTAATCCTGTGAGCAGGTAGGGCTTCAGCACTTTGTTCAGTAGCTTAAGTTGCTGTGGGAACCCTTCACAAAAGATCCAAAGCACTACTGCACACGCTGAGTGAAGCAGAGAGTATTTTCATGCTGTACTTTCTGTGCAAGACAGTGATGAATTGGCAATTATATCATGTCTATTCATGACCAGAAATTAACGCAAAGGTTGGAATCATTCGTCACTGTCGAGGCTAAAAAAAAGTCAAAACCTTCACCGGGTTGGTGCGATGCTTTTAACTTTCTAAATGTGATGTGATGAAGCCTCTGATTGATCGCTGCACTGTTTATATGCAACACATGTCAACACTCTCTCTTTATTCTTTCAACATGACTTTCTTTGGAACAGAGATGAAAATCTAACAGCTCTGCAACACGAGTGCTGGAAAAGGATTTGGCACAACGGAAAAATTGACAGTCCTTCAACCAGATGACCCAAACTGCAACCCCATGCTGCAACGTATCTGTCCAGTCCAAGTGTCCTTCAGCAGGCCACCAAGTCCCATCAGTTCTGTGGGCAGTGTGCTGCGGCTGACCCTGACCTCTGACCTTCCTAGAGTACGACCAATCGAAAGTTCCAAATAGTAAAGTCCCAAACCAGACCCTCCTCCAAACATCATTCAAGTGCCAGTTTTAAAACCTTAAGATATGGCTTCAGTTGGTTTTGTATTCAGCTCAGAAAAGAAAAGGAAGGTGAACCCAGTTTCAGGAGGCTACAGCCCCAACGGTTGATCAGGCGTTTACTCACCCTGAGAGGATTCAAAATGCCTGTTGGTTGTTCGCTGAAGTGCCAGTTAGAGATGTTTCCACTGTGTGTTCTCAGTGGTCCCCGCTTGCAGGGGGAGCTTATATACTCTGCCAGTGGCCTGCCAGGACAGGCCCCAGAATAACAGAACTAAAAATACTACAAAGCAGTTAAGACCAGCCAATAGAGTAAGCCCCAACTCAGGAGTGTGACGTCCATGTGTGTGTGTGTGTGTATCTGAGTGTGTTTGTGTGCTTTACAGATGTATGTTGAGCATGATCCTTGCATGCATTTTCCAATCAGTGGATCTACACAGCACAGCATATGTGGGCGCACAAGGGGGTGTGAATTTGTAAATGCGGGTGTGCCAAGTCATATATGTTGGCATGTGAGCATATGGATGGTGAATGTGAGCGTTTGTGCGGCGTAAAAAAGTGGATGGAAAAGTTGGCATGTGAACACGTGTTGGGTGCGATGGAGGCGTGACGTTTCGACAAAGAGTTGGTGGTTCAAAGGGAGGAACAGACGGGTCTGTGAAGAGGCCTGGTGTACGGTAACTGTCACATGAACATGGTGTATACACTCTGTCACCTCTGATTGTCACACACACATCCAAATATACACTTACAACTCTTCTAGATTGTTTTCGACACCAATCTGAGTTCATGTTAATCCTTTTGGTTAAATGAGAGGCATATTAAAGAGATCTTGGTTGTATACTAAAATAAATGGGGGTTAATGGAAGAGGCAGCCTACTTTTTTGAGAAACGTCGCTTTTAGAACTGAAATTTAATTTAAACCTGCCTTTAGTGCACTACAGGGGGCAGGCAACACAAAAGTTAATCTTGTGCACACATGAGCAACTTATTGCCTACTGACAGATGTTGCTCATTGAAAAGCTTTGGAGCCTCCAGTGATCACAGTAATCGCACTAATGTTTACTCTCCTTTTGGTTCAGCTTAGGCTCAGTTTTGGTCTCTACAAACTTCCGAGGAAGATTGTTGTTCCTGAGTTAGTCGCTCATGGCGGCTGAGGAAGCTAATTGGGGCTTGTTCCCTGGAACAAAATATGTGTTGGGAACAACAGAAAGATTTTGAAAATGAGTAGCAAGAGGGGTCATCGGCCAGTTACCTCACTGATTCCCCAACTGTCTTAAATACTTTATTCTTATTGGTCAAAACTCCTTAACAGATCGTTATCCAACAACAGAAATGATGCCAGAGACAACCTTTCCATGGAATATCAGATCAATCAATGGAGAGGGGTTCCCCAACTTCAACTCTTCCTGTTGACACTGAGACAAAAAAAAAAAAAACAAGCTACCAGTAGCATCTAGATTAAAAAAAAAACATCACTACATTTTTAAACACTGGCAAAAATACAAGCTACCATTTGCATCAACATCTATAAACACTGCAGCAAATATACTAGCTATCATTAGCATCTACATTTATAAACTCCTTGGCAACCATAGTAGGTACCATTAGCACCAACATTTATAAACACTTTGCAATATGCAAGCTACCATTGGCAACCAAATTTATAAACACTTTGGCAACTATACTAGCTACCATTATCATGTACATTTTCAAACACTTTGGCAACTATACTAGCTACCATTAGCATCTCTATTTATAAACACTTTGGCAACAATACTAGCTACCATTAGCATCTACATTTATAAACACTTTGGCAACAATACTAGCTACCATTAGCATCTACATTTAGGCTATAAACACTGTTGTAAAAATACAAGCTACCATTAGCATCTGCATTTTCAAACACATTGGCAACTATCCTAGCTACCATTAGCATCTACATTTATAAACACTTGAAAGTGGGGAAATAATGACAAAGTGTGCATAGATTTCAGAGCAGCTTGAGGTATTCTGCATGAGTATTCCTGCAGAAGTTCCTTTCACCTTGTTTAGAAAATGTTTATTTTGATGTTGAATTATCCCCTCGGGAGACGAGTCAAAATCTTTCCGAATAAGCTTAAACAACAATAAAGGCAGGGGGACATATTTAAGATAAGATAATCCTTTAATTTGTCCCACAACAGGTACATTTACAGAATTACAGCAACAAAAGACAATTTATAGTGCAAACAAAGTTGCTATAAGAACATATAAAGATTTTAAACCACAAGAAATTGAAACAACCAATATACAAGTATGAAATGTGCAGAGACTCATAACACCAGTTCTTAATTTGCACCAGTAACACAAACAAGTAATTGCACATTTAAAGGATTGAGAGTTTCACCGTTAACAGTCGGACCACGGCTGGAAGAAAAGACTTGAGGTATCACTCAGTGGGACGTCGTGGGTACAAAGCAGAAAGCATTTTAAAATCAACAAAGATATATTTCCTGTCACCTTATCAGTGTCCTAAATTGGTAGATAACTTTGCATCAGGGTCCTGCTCACCCTGTCAGGATTGGACGTTGCATCACCACCCATTCACTATACATTGCATGCTTTGATTCCCCGTTTCATTTCTCTGTTATGTAAATTTTGATATCCCCGATCATACCACACATATCTTAATACTGTCACCTAATGTGTGTGTATAATATGACAGAGCAATGTAAGAAAAGGTCTTTGGGAGAGGCTAGATAAAGACATGGCTTCTTATCCAACATGGTGATGAGATAGACTGTGGATGTGGAGAGAAAACTAACCACAAAAGACTAAACAGGAAGTAAAAAGGTGGTTTATAACACAGTAAAAGACAATGAATGAGGCGCTGTACATGTGGAGGGAGACTCATGCAGAAGCAGAAACCTATGAGACAGTCACACATTTTTAAAATCAAAGCCCAGCTTTGGGCATTTTCTTGAACCTGTACGCTGAACCGATTTGCTGATTTACTCACCTTTCCTTTGAACCCCGTTTCTGAGATTGTAAACATCAGAAGTAATGAACCCAGCTTTCATCAAATAATTCCCCCACAAAAATAAAGAACTTGTTGGATGATTAACATGAAGTATCACCCACGGATACTTTATTATGTAACACCGCCATATGTTTGTGTTGATGTTGAAGCTTGGGCTCGGCAGAGGGATCGCCACCTCCACTGGTGGTGGATCCTGAGCCAGCTGACTGCGAAACTAAGGAGTAATAACGCCATCTGGAACAGCTGTCAGCCAAGGAATCTCGCTCTGGCTTATTAGGGAGAGCAGAGGGGCAGGGAGGGATTCTCTCCAACTCAAAGAGAGGTGGAAGACATGGAGAGGAGATGTGAAGCAATGATATGGCAGAGGAATGAAAAGGAAATCACTGCAGGCTGAAAGGAAAGGGGGAACGTTAATCTGCTTCCAGGCGGCGGCGAAATTCTCATAGTGAGAAAATATGGATTTCACTTCTTTCTCGGCTCATGAGCTTTAGATGTTGAAGTCTCTTTGTAGTTTATCCCAAAATTCAGAAAGCACTCACACTCCATATCTATCAGATAATAAAGCTGTCAAGGCTGTTTCCAGAGTCTAGAGCCCGTATATATTTAAATGAACAGACTTTTTTCATTGTACAGCGGTACCAACAAAGACATCCCTAAGTGTATCTCAATCGGTGTATCTCTGTGCTGTCATTTATAATCATTACTGCACATGTTAGAAGCAGTTTTTTTTTTTTGCATTCTTTGCAGTGAAATATGTTGCCGTTTTCTTCTGAGGTAGACAGAGTAGAAAGAGTGCACTGCACCCTGCCGAGGAGGAAGACGTGAATCACTATCCTTAAATCTCTCCTGGCCTGGAGACCTCTGGTTCTTGATATTTTTAGATGACTAAAGCTGGAGTAGTCATTGTTGTTGCTGTGCTGTCGTGATGCAGCACCTGGAGCTAGAGTCTGAGCACAATAAGATAAAATAAATAAAAGTTTTGAGAGAGATTTCAAGGTTACATCTTTTGTAAAAGTGCTCTGAGGGATTTCGGCATAACAAACATCTTCCTGAGGGCTCTTGGCATGAATGATTAAAGTAACCCTGTGAGTATCCAAACTCTCCCACTAAGACGTCAGCTCTTATTGCAGCCAGCTGCTAGGTGAGTATGGGTAAAAACAGCTTAATCTGGGTGGATTTGTTCTTACAAACACTAAATGATGGGTTTGTTATGCACTGTGATATCAAATATTCTCTATGGAGACACTGAAATTAATACCCTACAGTGAAGAAGGCTTATTACCAGAAGTGCTGGCATTTCGCTGTAATATCCTTGTTGCAGTAATTCTGGATTATATGAAAATACTTTAGGTATATTTCCTATACAACATTATAAAAATACACAAGTAGCTCAGAGGTGTCAGCTGCTGTGAAACAATTAAAATATATATTTCCTCATGTACTTTTACTTTGAAGGCACAGTGGGTAAATATTTGATGATTTCCAGCGGTCAGATTGTAGAGGGAAGTGCTCCCTTGCTCATCCTACCAAAGTGATGCTGACCTTCGAGGACAACATCTCCTCTGAAGCATGATCTGTATGACATTTGACAAGATTCTACCATCAGAAACTCAAATGCTTCTATATGGTGCACAGCAACCACCCACTTCTTCATCATATTCCAGCTGATGGGTCTTTTTTAAAATTGTTTTTCAGCCAAAGCATATAAAACTGAAAGAGAAGGCGATCCAATGCAGTGCATGCACTTACAACAACAACAAAGAAAAGGAAAAACAACATCTGTGTAGCAATGACTGGAGTGTGATAACTGGTACGGTGGCCTGAAAGTGCAAAACATAACATACAAAAAGAAAAAGTAAACAAAAGAACAACTTGGACTTTTTTCCCCTCATTATTAAGAGTGCAGTATTTGTTTTCAGTTTTTGAGTTTTCTCTTTTTTTTTTTGTTTGTCATCTTTTGTTTTTGAGTTATCTTTTCTAATTTTACGTTTTCTCTTTCATTGTTGTTTTTTTATTTTTTTCCCTCATTTTTTATTTTATCTCTTTTGTGTTTGCCTCTTTTCTTTTTGAGTTTGAATTTTCTGTATTTGCATTTTCTTTTTGTTTTTTTTCTTTTCACATTCTTTTTTTTTTTTTTTTTTTAGTTTTATTTTGTATGTTCTTTTTTATGCTTTCCAGTTATGTTGGTGTCGACTTTTGTCTTCTGTGTTTGTCTTTTTGTTATTGCAATCTTCTTTCTTTCTTTCTTTCTTTCTTTCTTTCTTTCTTTCTTTCTTTCTTTCTTTCTTTCTTGATTTGTTGTTGTTGTGTTTTACACTTTAGTGCCACCCCAGCTTCCTTTGTCCTCAGTAAGTCACATTTCTGTCACAGTCGCCCTTGAATGAAGTTCATTATTTTATCTGCGCCTGGTTTTTACTGCTGTATTATAAAGTCACTCTGTTGTAGCCGGCGGGTGATAACAGGTTTCACTTTCTCCATGCAGGAGAGGGAGACACAAACACTCGGCTCGCTGTCACTTTGAAAACTCTGACAGTCCAATTTACACTTTGACACAAACCACTGATCTCGCGCCTGTATGGAGCGGTGGGCGGGGTCACCAGTTCAGGCGGTCGGCTCGCGCGTGCTGTCATCCACACCTGGCTAGTCGTTAATGAGTCTGCCGTTACTTTTTGAAATGTAACGGAAGAAAGTCGCTGTTTGAACTCGTTTTCGGAGGATAAACTGAGGAAAAAAAGGCAGTGAGAGGAGATTATTCGACGATTTCTGAGGAGAGGGGACATTATGACAACTGACAAAGACGATGGAGAGGGGATGGGGATGACAGAAAATCGATTCACGAGAGGTAACGTGCATTTCTTTAAGCTAACTTTGCTGAAATATGTGGCGTAGAGGAAGAACCTGTTGTCCCCTTTCCCTTTTTTTAATGTCGAAAACTAATTTTCCTTTTTTATTAAAGTGTAAGGTTGCTCCAGAGTTAGTTAAACAGCATCACTGTGAGAGTGTTCAGACGGCTGAATTTAAATTGGACGAACAAGCAGCATCAGAGGAGGGTTAATTTACTCCAGAGATAAGTCAGAGTGCATCCTTCAAAATGATTAGCTAGACTTCTTAAGAAAACAGACTATTTACATGAGAACTTGACACTAAATAGTCAGGAATATTTCTCATTTTGTAACAGATTGAACTGGATATCAGTTATAAGGCATTTTGGTGTGTTTTACAGCTGTTATTGGCCATCCTACAGCCTCACTGTGTTTTTTAATGCAGTAGCATCCTCAGATTTTTAAGCCATCTTTTGCAGAAAATGTGAGTAATACAGCAGGAAACATGGGGGATATGAGCAAACATTGTCACATGTGCCAGAACACGTGTAAACAAGCAGCTTTAAACTCAACAAACACTGAAATGTGGCATCTTGAGAGCACAGTGCGTCCCAGTATTTGCCTTGTTCTGTAGCATCATGTTTACACGCAAGAGCCAACCTGTTTGGATGGTTGAAAAAGTGAAATATGAACACCCTCTACATCATCATCTTCATCATCTTTGGAGAAGTCCAGTGGTCATCAGTTGGTGACAAAAGTACTGAAGTCCTGAGTTCGGATTTTGTATGAAATATAGGATCTGATGAGAATTCTGGGACGGGATCCAAGTACACCAGCTTGAAAGCACATGAAAAAGATGCAGAGAAGTAGGACATCTATCTATACATGAAACCATATCTATAAATACTTCAAACACAATACATTTTATATCCATTTTTGTGTTATTGCTTCTGTCTTAGACTTTGCGAACAGACTTTTGACTTTAGCGACAAATCTGAAAAGTCTTCAGCAACAATTTTCATCTCAAAATAATCATTTTGGTTTTCAACTCAACCAAACATTGTGTAATTTTGTGAATCTGTAAACCAGCAATTTTTGTCCCCAATACAGATCTGATATTTTAAAATTTAATACCTGTGGATGCGACACTTTGGTTTGCAGAGATAAATTTTGATAAAGAGGTCAGAAATTGAAACTGCACACTTTTTGTTTTGTTTTAAAAATGTCTTGAGCTTATTATCTTAGTCAAACTAGTTTTGATGTTTCATCTGATTTATTTTACACGCTCTCCTGTATGAGGCCCCCTGAACTTGTGTGCATTTAACACAGCACTCTTAAATCCGAGGCTGCCCTGAACGCCACTCTGATGAGACGGTGCAAGACTACAAACGTAAATATTAGACACTAATGCGACTACGAAAGTAAAGGAACAACCCGGTGTGCTGCGAGGCTCAGCGGAACCACGGGACAAACGTCTTATCAAACTCACCACATCATGTTTAAATCACCTAGCATGTTGTCACGGACTGTGCTGTACAGCTGCGGTGAGGCATGATGGGAAACCAAGTGTCTGAACGGCAGGACTCAGAGCTTTTTGTCCGCTCTCTCTCTCCTTAGATATTTATCTGTTCTTTCAAAGCCAACAAACAATCCTCTGCTAGTGAACTACTCTGCAGGTTGTGGTAGGTTGTTTTGGTCGTATTTGAACACCTCATGAAAAGATCATAGAGCCTTAAGAGTTGCTAACGCTAAGCTAACAGGCTGTCTTTTGTTTGATTGTCCTCGCTTTTTTCAACTGTATGTCCCTGGAGAGTTACCGTAGGATGCTGTAAAGTAGATGTTATTGTTGTAATGTTTGTGGTTGTGCACATTTTCTCGGTTCAGTGGCATATTGTGCTCAGTCATGGTTAACGTGAATGACTTGGCTAAAACGCTGATCACTGATCAATTAGAAAATGCAAATATCAGCCCAGATCCAATACTTGAAGATTATTGGGACATCCCTAAAAGAAAGGGCTGCACAATGAGTTGCAGTTGCGTCGAGATCACGATACGGATATTATTATTACTTGCGAGAAACATGTTGCATAATTTATCGCATCATAAAGAAAACCACGTGCTGCATGTCAACGTTTCACTTTTCAGACGGATACCTGAGTGTAAAGTTGATGCATTTTGAAACAGTCGAAAGCTATTCATCATCAGCTACCTGAAGATCAATCGTCCTGAGTTTCACGGAGGAATAAATCCTGCTTGATACATGAAATATATTGAAAAAGAGATCAGCAGACAGGGTTTCCCTCAAACAGTGGGCTTCTCGGTTCCGACATGAAACAGAAATCAAGGTGCTTGTAATTGGAATACTTCAAAGAAAGACTCCACAGGCCTTTTGAACCATCCCTTCCCAATTGTATATCTTTAATTGCTTCAGAACAGAAGCTCTAAACTCCTGAACCCTTCCAAAGTTTACTGCCTTATTAAAAAACATCTGTACTCCCATGACTTTAAATCTCTCCCTAAAAACAGGCGCTTTTTAACACATTAATTTAACCACATCATCCTGTGTGCATCGTGTAACTCTCTGAACC
The DNA here is from genome assembly GCA_030710495.1 of Labroides dimidiatus. Taxonomy (NCBI): domain Eukaryota; kingdom Metazoa; phylum Chordata; class Actinopteri; order Labriformes; family Labridae; genus Labroides; species Labroides dimidiatus. Next base: position 2,603,286 of record CM061156.1, on the reverse strand, counting down.
AGGATTATCTCTTTTTTTTAATATGCCATTTGGCTGGCACTTCCATCCTGAGCTCCTGGTGGACTTGAGAGTGCATACATGTTGTTTTTTTTTATTTCCAGTGGGAGCCAAGCTTCTATCTGTGATGCTGTAAACGCTGTGTTCTACATGTTGACCCACTCTGCAGAGTACATCAGTGACGCTGTGAGAACCGTCCAGTGTCCAACAAGAGGAGCGTAGAGGTCAAGCCATATTGGCTTTTAATGGTTGGATGCATTTGAAGTTGATTTCAGCTGTAGGTTGGTTTTTCTTAAAGGCCACGGTGTGCAGCTGCATCCTGAAGCAGTGAAAAACTTTATCATAACACGCGTGCTCGGACTCTCTGTTATTCATGGCTGCATTTCGTCTTGAATTAAAGAGTCTTTTTAATCACACCAGCACTCCACGGGGATTGTTTACTTGGAATTGAAGCGCTGTTGTCTTTAAATGCGGGGTAATGACCTAATGAGGGAGAAAAGCTGTTAAAAGTGGCACCGCTAGACTGTTCTGTCTCACTGCATACCCAGCATGCTTTGTGCAGTGGAGTAGCTGCATGCTTCTTCGAGCACCATACTCTAGCTCTCTCAGATTTTTCAAGGAGAAAAAAAACGTGTGTTAACCTCACATGCTAATTGTTGCTTGTGCTTTCATTGCATGTTGCAATCGTTTGCCTTCATCCTGCAGTCAGTATGAAATAGGGCTGCCACATGCGATTATTTTGATAATTGACTAGTCACCGATTATTTTTTGTGATGAGTCGACTATTCGGATCATACATAAATTGCAGCTTATTGCACCAGCATACAGCTAACATCATTAGCTTCCAGCTTCAAGTGTTTAAGGTATGTGCTAACTAAAAATGAAGACAGTTAATATCATAGTTCATTCAGCTTTTAATGAACTTTGCAGCTTGTAGCAGCATTTCTGACATTTTTTTAATGTACCAATTTTCTATTCAAACATGACATCGCTATTAAGTAGGTAGCTCCCTGTTGACGTTAATGTTAGCAGCCAACTAGCCAATTAGCTTACCGAGATTGTCATTCTTCATCAGAAAATAAATCAGCCACGGCGTGCTGTCTTTTCAGATGCTCGTGCATCGCCGTCGTGCTGTCATGGAAAGACATTTCTGCTTTGCAGATTTTGCATTGCACACTTTTCTCCTTTATTTTGGAAAAATGCTCCCAAACTTTGGAGCTCTGTTGCCGGCTAGCCATGATACTGTTCAGCATAACTTTTCCAGTGACATCACGGGTTACCCTGGTTACCACTTCTGCGCGTATGCATCAAGGACAGAACAGCAGACGAGACAGGTGAAAGTACAGCGGCAGTTTGAGGGAAAAATAAAGTTTGAAAAACTATTAAAACAACGACGTTGAATAAGTCGCCGACGATTCTGATCGTTGACGTCATCGTGACTAGTCGACTAATCTCGGCAGGCCTAGTATGAAATCATAAACAGGACAGTGTGGCTTTCAGTGAAGTTTTTCTCTGGGATGCATCCAAATTTCTTTGGCTGAAACTTTGGTGCATCCCTTGTTTTTCTGTTGCTGTAAGTTAAAGAATGCACATTAGGATTATTTATGGACTTATTACAACCGTGTTATGGTTATTTCTGCAGATTTTACTTACCCTTGGAGAAACTTTCTATCATTCTGATGAGATATGTGCTCAATCTATCTCCTCAATTGAATCTCTCCAGGTCAGTTGTTTCTCCTCCTCCGTTGTACCAATTACCAAATGCTTCAAAGTGGATCTACTCTTGTGCTATTGGAGCAAATTTATTTATTTTCTCTTTTTGGTATCACTAAAATTTCCTCTCTCTCTTCCGGTAACCTTTAGGGCTGCAATGGTTAGTCAACGTTATTGACTGTGTAAAGTATAAAAAATTGTTACCATGGGAAATGAAGCGTTGACACATCAAATTATTGTTTGTATTATTGGTTAAATTCAAATACCAGCTGGTAAAAACTCATCTGCACTTGCAGTTCATTACAGGAAGTGGTGGGGGCAGTATCGCTCCCATTGTTTATGTTATCCACAGAAACGGAGAGGAAGGAGTTCATATGAAAAAAAAATAGCGAGGTAAAACAGGGATCCAAAATAGTTCACCAAATTATTGTGATTAATCAATAGATCAATAACTAATCAATAGATTAGTTGACAAAAAATGAGCAGTTGCAGCCCTCATAACCTTTCTTCTTTCCACATTGGTGCCTTAAACTTTGATGTGCAACGTGAAGCACGTCTTCAGCGACATGTCTTCAGCGACATGTCTTCAGCGACATGTCTTCAGCGACATGTCTTCAGCGACATGTCTTCAGCGACATGTCTTCAGCGACATGTCTTCAGCGACATGTCTTCAGCGACATGTCTTCAGCGACATGTCTTCAGCGACATGTCTTCAGCGACATGTCTTACAGTCGTTTTGTTTCTTCCTTCCTGGTTCACAGATTGTGGAGCTGGCAGTGATTGGCTGGCTGCTCTTTGGGTTGAGAGGTAACATGCATCTGGTAGCTGCACCTGGTCAGCAGTGTTTGCAGCGTGAGATAAGAATTTCAAAGTTTTCCTTCCTTCACTTTTTCCCCCTACTTATTTTTATTTTTTTATCACTCTTAAAAATGTGGGATTATTGAATTTATTCAATTGGTTAAAATTATGTTTGAAGGTTTGAAATTCCAGGCAGTTTTTAAATTCATCCAGCGTCTTTTTCTGTATGTTAGGAGCTCATTTTGCTGTGCCTCCTTTGTTTTGAGTAACAGTGTCAGAGGTGCACTCGTAGACCCAGGGGAATCTGGTTCTCTGTTTGTTAACTGTTTGTTAATTATCATACATCATGTGCTGTCTGGCAGGACTGCGGTGGATTGAAGTAGCTGCTGGTGTAGATGTTACAAGGCTTTTGCCAAACAGAAAACATGAATATTTTTCTGTTTTTGACATAAGTTTGCAAAAGCATGAGGTGAAACAGGAAAAGTCAGTGATTTTTCTGATGTAATGTGTACTTTCAGACCATTTTATGTTCAAAACCTAAGCTAGTGCATCACATGTCAGTTGCAGTGACGGTATTTGCCTTGCTAGGTGCGCTGCTGTGACATATTGTCAGCTTATACAATGTTCCTGTCGGACTCAGCTCAGTTTATTCTCCATACAAACACAAATAGGCACAGCAGGATGCAACACACGGGAAAAAACAGTGAAATATACCAAACATCCTTTAGTAGCTGACACCTCAGGTCACCTTGGAATAAAAAGTGATGCTGGAGACGTGCATTTAGCCGACCACTTGATTAGGTGACATCATTCTCACCAGTCAAGACCAAAATTATAGAAGTTTATATTTTTCTTATAATGTTTGTCTAAGCTGTTCTGCAGCTGCTAGGGCCTCTGTTTAAGAGCACTACCTGGATGTAAACAAGCACATCCCTAACCCTAACTGTAAGCCATTCGAAGATATTCATCACTTTTGATAACATTTTTTAAAAAATCCAGTCCTGGAAAAAGAGAGAAGAATTATTTAACAGTAGAAGAATTTCAGTATTTAAAATATAGACGCCCTCTGGAATCACATAATGATAAAGCTTGAATAAAGAAAGTATAGAATCTATTAAAAGCAATCGTGCATTAGAGGTGGGTTTATTTCATAATTGATTAATCTGTCGATTATTCTCTTGATCAATCAAGTAGTGGCTTGATCCATAAAATCAGCTGAAATCTGAGAATTTGGACTTCTTTTTCTTAAATAATTACTTACACCGATTAACCAATTATCAGAATAGTTGACGATTAATTTCCCGGTCGATTTATAGTTGATTTCTTGATTAGTTGTTGCAGCTCTTAAGTCTTGTTTGTGTAAAATAAGAGACGAGTAAATGGATCAAGGGTAGTGGTTTTCAGTAGCTTTTGGGGTTGTATTATCAATTTTCAACATCCAAAAAATATTGATACCCCACATACGTAACAAATAAAATACATAAAACAGTTTATAACCAACCAAAAGGATGTCTGCACGAGCTTGACTTTCGTTTAGCACACCTGGGATTTCGTGTTAGACGCGTTTTGTTATTCTCCTTGGCGAGCGGCCCTCGGCCAGCATCTGAAAACAGACAATACACGGCTGGAGCCAGTCAGGAGGGGAGGAAATCCCACCCAGTGTTTGTCCACCAGCCGTGTCTTTGCTGTCTTCCTGCTTGCAGCACAATGCAACAAGGTGCCCTTTGCAGTTTATTGCAGCGCTTTTAGTGCGCTCTGTAGGTGCTCTGAATTTTAAAGCCTGCTTCACAGTGACATTTTTTCTCTCTCTCTCTCTCTCTCTCTCTACAAGCGAAAGGGCTTCTTTTCAAATCAAAGCAGCGTAATCTATTTTGATGATAGTGACATGCACTCCGCGAGGAATATTAATAGCACAGAGTTGGAGCCTGTATTCTTGGATGATAAAATAAGGAACTTCTGCTGACTGGATCCTGAATGATGATCAGGAAATTATAATTTTCTCCTGAAGAGATGTGTAATGATTAGAAAATTAATTCTTTAACCACACATCAGATAACGTGAGCCGCACATGCAGTGTTATTGGATCTAAAAGGACAATTAGTCTATGATAAATTTCACATATTATCAGACATTAGAGTGAAAGACCTCTACTGTTACTAATTTCCACTCTGTTATTGAATTTTCTTAAAAAAAAAAAAAAAAAAACGAATGCAGGAGTGAATCAAGCGCTGAATGCAAACACATGAATTATTCTCCTGAGCTAAGCCATGTTTTTATCAGATTTCTTGGTTCAGTAATTAAATATGAAATTGATTTCTTCTACTAGTTTTTGGGATTATTTGATTTACAGGGAGGCAAGAGGAGACAGGATGATCCGAGGTTGCTGATGTGACCGTTTCACTCTCTCACTTCAAAAAAAGGACAAAGTTTTTAAAGTGCCTGTGTCAGCGCTGCAGCCCCATAAGGGCTTTTGGAAATGTAAAGACAACAAACATTTCCTGGGGAGTGTGTGTGTGTGTGTGTGTGTGTGTGGCACTGAAGAGGAAAAAGTTGGGAAACTGGGGGTCAAAGGGCAAACCCTGTCTTCAATGCAACGTTGCGTCCACACCCGCTCTGCACTTTTCTGTCTCTCAGTGATCCAGGATCAAATCAGCTGCATTTAGAACAAGTGTGTCTTTTTTTATTTTAAGGTGGCCTAATTGGCAAAAAATAACTATGTTTATGTTTTATACTATTTGAAGTTTTCAAATTTGTAATTATAGTTGAATTCCTTAAATTCCTGAGGAACTACATCTAAAATACTGACCACACACCCATTCCAAGACGATTCTGATCTAGGTTTACCTTAAAGAAGAAATCTCAAGCAAGAAAAATGCTGCATCCTTCAAATTTTGCTTCAAGAATAACAATACCCAGATCAGTCCGACCTGCCACTCTGAGCTGATTTCTGCACGTATTTCAATTTTTATCCTGCTTCAAAAAATTACCCCAAAATGTGTGTAAATAGCTTCAAACGAACTCTCGTAACTCTCCAGTTATTGATCTGAATCTGACCAAATTGGCAGGTTACGGAGCTCTGTTAATCTCCAAAACTCCCTGAAAGTTTCAGCCTGGCATCTTTTTTTTTTAGTTTTAAAAAATCAAACTCTCTCTAAGAATTTGAGAAAAGTGGACGTAAAAAGTTCAGTTCTTCTTTAGTCCCTTCAGAAGGCCTCTGACTCGTAGAATGAACCTTCTCTTTCTTCCATACTTTTTCTGCAAAATTGATTTTTTTCCCCCTCTTTTTTTTTCCCTACTGGGCCACCGCCTTTGCACTGTTCCTCCTCACAGCACCTTTGAATCAAGTCGATATAAATCCTCAGTCTCAAAGCTGAATATGAATGTTTCTCTCAAGGTGGAGTCATGTATGTACCTGTTTTGAGCCTCTGTTGTTTCCAGCAGAGGGCAGTGTGTGTGTGTGTATGTGTGTGTATTTTTTTGTGTGTGTCTGTCTCTCTGGACAACATCATTTATCCCTTTGAGTGTTCTCGGGATGATATTCAAGATCTTTGGCTCTGAAATCCTGAGTCATTTGGATGATACAGTCCTCATTTGTGTTTCTGTTGGAGCACATTCTTGTACTAGTGTCGGTATTTTATGTAAACAAGACGCCAGAGGTAGTTCAGGCACTGTGTGATTCCTCTACAGGATTATTGATCGAATATGCACGTGTGCAGGCTGTATATTTTGCTTGTAGCAACAGCTGCTGACTTTGTCTCTCCTCAGGGATTTACGAAGTCCATCCTCATCAAATTTTTATTAGAGGAATATCAATAGGAGTTGTAGAAGCTGACGTGTATGTAGCCAGGGGTTTGCTGGTTTGACTCCAAAATCCTGGAGGAAGAGCAAGGCAGGAAAAGTAAATAAGAGCCGGTCACGTGCCCTTGAGTAAGCAAGGCTGTTGCATAAGTTCGCTGCTGCGTGTAAATGAGCGAGTGCTGTAAGCAAAGAGGTGCAGAAAATGTGTGTGCTCAGTCATCCCTTCTGTTTGGATGAGGGTTAAAAACTTCCCCATTATCCTTCCTGCCTCTCCAGGTCCTGGTTTTTACACCTCAGGCTGTCGTGTCATACAGGTTTCCAGGACAGCTTAGGTTAAGAGAGCAGGTGGGATTTACTGGGTGGCACTTTGCGGGGGCGCATGGTTGTTATGGGACACGTGAGGATTCGCTCTGTCAAACTCGAGGCCACCTTTGCAAACATTATTTTAATGCCAAACAGAAAGATGCCTGAATCAACAGCAGTAAATTGTGAGGGGACGGGAGGATGCGCCCTGTTGGAAGGAGTTTCAGTCTGGGAGGAATGTTTAACTTCAGATTTATTTGCACCAAAGAGTAATATAATCTCATATCATCCACATGGTGTAAATTTTTTGCTGCTGCCTTTGGACTGTTGTTACAACATGGTAAAACCCATTTGCTCCTGGCTTCCATGATCTAACTGCAAGTGAGGGTGTGCAACGACAGCTCGTCACAAATCACATTATTCAGTCAGGTTTAATTTGTTGGTGAAGTTGATTTTATTTAACCTTTGTTTATACATTCAGTCCTTAAAGATCAGTCATCTCTTTTTCAAGGGATACACAAGTATAATTGATTTTTTGTTCAGCTGGAAAATGCAGCCTTACAGGATGTTGCCAATAATGATCTTGTTGTTGACAACAGTGGAAATGAGCCTGTCTGTGTGTGTGTGTGTGTGCATGTTTCCTGTAGTTCTTGGGTTTGTTGCAGGGGGTCATTGCTGTGCTGAAGCAGCCAAACTTCAGGACAATGGAAGGTCAAAGGGCACCAAAACCTGAAATCATAAAACACCCAACACGCAGCAGATTGTTTCCTACTTCCACCGTGACCGGGGAAGAGCTGATTTTACAAAAACTGAACTCTGAAATTATCTTTGTAGTTTTTCCTTTTAATGTAGTCCTCTGCGGAGGCTGTGTGAACCACTTTTCCAAAACTGAAACTTACATATTATAAAGGTTAGTTTTGAAGGAAATGGCTTTGTTAACCCTTCTAACGTGGCTTCAGTTAGCTATGACAAGCTCCGCCTCTTTGCGTTACGCTCTGAGAGGTTGGAGCCCTCTGGGTCAGATACGCAAGGCTCCTATTTTTGCCAGATGCTGGAGTAGTGACGCGTCATTTTACAAAAAATCTGATTGACCAGTGACTTCAAAATAAAACAAATCCAATCCTGGTATCGGGTGTCGACCAAATCGAGCCCCTCAAAGCTGGATCAGGTATCGGTGGGATAGAGCCGATCCGTACGGCCTTTTTTAATGTCGCTCTTGTATTTTATACTAGAATTTTTGTCGTCACTTTAGGAACTTAACACAAGTTAAATTATGGTTTAATCAAATAAGGTTTTTGCACTATATGCTCACAAAATTTAATACATTTTTGTACTGGAACGTTACCTCTGAAGCGCTGTCTTTGTTTTTTGCTGCAGTACCAGTCTAAAAGGTGTAAAAATTTACAACTGAATATTGATTTCTCCAAGTTTTGAAGCTTTGTTTTTTATCAAACTGCTGGTAAAAATTTAAACACTTTATAGTTTAAATAAATATCAACTTCAGTAATTCCATATGTTCTCATTTTTTGCTTTTTTGCAGTTAAATGTTTTAACACTGGGATTGGATTGGGATAGGTATCGGTCGGTACCCAAAGCCCAGGTTTCAGTATCAGGACCAGAATAGTTGGATCAGTGCATCCAAGGTCAAAACCAAATCTTAATTAGCTTGACAACAACGACTGACAATATGAGCGGAGCCAGACCAGGAGTCAACAGGTTTGAAGTTTTACAGTCCATAATGGCCAAGGAGAGGAGCAAGGTACCTCCAGATGTTGCATACTGTGTCTCTTTGTCATCATAACAATGGATTTAGTTGTAAGTCAGGTCTGGTGCACTCGTCGTGTCTTAACTTGCATTATTGTTCTTTTGCATGTGTGTCTTGTGTTGCTGTGTTTCTTGGATTGCAACATTATATTTTTACAGTGCATAAACACTTCTGTAATTCTGCATTTGCGTCGATGAATTTGCCTGAATTTCTAAATTTGCTGCACAAAGTTTGTTCAGGCTGTTTCAGGTTTGTAAGATTAATGCTGGTTTAGAAGTAAAGACATCCGGCTCACACTGCATGTCTGATGAATAGTGTGTGACATTACTTCTCTTGAGTGTGTGTGTGTGTGTGTGTTTTCACCTGTGTCATCTCAGTTATATTTCCCCAAGTCATTTTGGCCTGAGAGAACATAATCAAGTTTTTCCTCTATAAATTAATTCTGCAGCCAGTTTGTGACCTGAAATATGCCCTCAGTCGCTTACAGCACCGTACACACACACACACACACACACACACACACACACACACACAACCATACCCATGCAAGGCGAACTGGAGGCTGTATTCTGATAACTCCTGCAGCAGTGTGTGTGTGTGTGTGTGTGTGTGTGTGTGTGTTTGTGTGTGTGTGTTAGACAGCAGAGTTACAAGAACCAGCTGCTCCCCTCCTCCTCCTCCTCCTCCGCATCTTCTTCATCCTTTTCCTCCTCTTCATCCTTTTTTTTTAACTTCATCTCCCTTGTCTCGTCTGTTCTGTCATGTTATGATAATTCCTGCGCTCTCTCCTCTTGTTCCAGTGTCGAGCATAAACACCAACAAAAACAATGCTGATGGTAGGAAAAGGAATTGACTTTTTAAAATGCACACACACACACGCACTCACACACACGCACAGACAAGCAAGCACACGAACACTGACAGGCACACACAAACAGAGACAAAATAGACGCCTACGCACAGATAGAAAGACAAGATAGACACCTACGCATGCAGACACGGAGGTGTAGTTAAAGTGCACACACACACGGTGGACTGACACAAACACACACACACACACACACACATATACACACAGTCTCACAGCTGCTAATGAAGGTTGTTCCCAGTCAAATGGAGGGAGCAGGATTCCCACACTGATTGATGACTCACTGAGGCAATAGCTGTCGCCGCTTGTGCATCATTACTTACTCGGCTGTATTACCATTAATACCACAGAACTGCAGACGCAGCTACCTCAGGAGCCCCGTGGCTTCTCATAACAGGGTCTGCAGGCTTCAAAATCACCAAGTGAAAAAGTCCTCATACTGGCACAGAGGCATGTTGGCATCCAAATGAGTCGTGCACCACATCCTGACATCTGGCACAATGACAAAAGGACAGCACATACGCTGCAGCAGCAGCAGCAGCAGCAGCACAGACCTGCACAGTACCAGACTGCAAATCAGTTAAATCACATAATTTTTGCAGGGCTCCACTCAGGCGGCTCCATGCTGTGATCATGAACCTGGCTAGACTTAGGAGGTACATTCATTTGCACAAATTAACAGAAGAGCACACAACTCTGGTATATTTGCATATTATGTCATGCCATGTGTCAAATCAACAGTTGTTCAAAAAGCCGAGATAAGAGCCAATGGAGTTCATTTAAACTTGTTTACTAATGGCTGATCAGCTTCACTTTTGAATGCAATCAATGCATCATGCATCCAGACACTTGCAGCCAAATCTGAATAGTGTTCGTGAAACTTAATGCCTGAAAAGTGTTTGGAATATTTGCTGCTTTTCTTGTCTTTTGTTAAATCTTAAGGGTTACTTGTTTTCCAAACTAAAGGGGGACACACATAACGATTGTCGGGCTGTTTCGGCCTGATTTGCTTCTAAGATTATTTTAAGAAAGTAAAATAAAATAAAAATAACATAAAAACATTTGAAAAAAAAGAAACAAAGTTAATAATAGAAACCCAACATGTCCGAAAAGGAGTAGGATGAAGCGTAAGCTTATTTAACCCCTTCCTCACTCAAATAATGTCACCAATTAAGGAAACTCATATTCACTTAACACATTCACAAAAGTAGAAAATAAGAGTAATTAAACAAATACATAAACCAAACACACATATTTACATAATACACATTTACAAAGTAAATAAAGTAAATAAACAAAAACATAAATCACTTATGAAAACACCTGATTGGTAAAGCCCTTCTTCCACCCTGTACCTTGTGAAAACCATGTGTTTAAACTGGGTCATGCTTGGACATTGCTTGAGCTCCACACCCAGTCTGTTCTGTTCAGGTTTGAAATGAGTCGAGGCCGACAATCGAACATATTAGACTTGTTCAATATTTACGACCAAAAATCTTCATGTGCGTGGGGAAAGCCGACGACTCCCGAGTCGAGTTGTGATGTAGAATGAATGGAATGTAGCCAATCAGGAGGCGAGCTGACTTGGGAACAAGGAAGCAGATGTAAACAAATCAAGCATGGCTGACCTGACATGGAAAGTTGGTGTGAAGGGTGTGATAGTCCTGGCCATCTCAAGGGCCGATTTTTTTTTTTTTTTTTTTTTTTGGGGGGGGGGGGGGGGCATTAAAAATTTGGTTGTTGCCGTGTGTTGTTTCTTTGTCCACGTTGTTGTTAGATCATGTTTAGTCACGCCAGATTTCTGTCTTGGAGGACTAGATTCTAGATCGATGTTGGGACAGAATGGTTCCGTGTGTTGTGAGCTGTGTTGAGATTATCGGAGCACACCAAACACAGTACGATCAAAACTGTTCAATGCCTGATTTTTTATTTTTATGTGTGGGCTCTCTAACATAAAAAAATCGCTAAAGATTTAGAAAATCCTCATGCGTGTACCCTGCTGAAGACAATATATTATGTGTCACCTTGGGATCTGAAATATGGAGGGTTGGAGATTTTATTGACTGCATGATGATGTTATAAAGGCAAAACTTTCAGACAGCTTACCTTTCAGACTGCCAAACTCCGATTAACACACACCATGGTGACGTAGTTTCTGTTTGCACTCTGGGACTCGCCATGAAAGCAGCAGATCACCAGGGATGATCTCCGGCTCTGGTGTTTATAAAAGGTGTACACCACAAGTTTGTGGGCTTCCATATTAATGGTTGTAACTCCAGTTCAAGCCCATGAAGTCACTGTTTTACTAAAGACCAACAGGTGATTGGGGTACTGCTTTCTGATTATTCTTCATATTATTGTGTCCTCTTTGATGCAGAAGTCTCAAGTCGCCTTTACTTCTGTGCTGGAGGACTACAGAAACAACCAGGCTTAACTGAGTCCCCTGGATTCAGGTCACACCTTTTCTGTGCAGCCGCCCTGTGGCCTGTGTGAGAGTTGCACCCTACCACATAGAAACCCTTATTTAGTTTTTGTAGCCCTCTGTCTTGTTCTCCGTTATTGAAGCAGCAGGAGGTCTAAGAGAGTAACAGTCACGGTAAAGATGGTTCTGACCAGACTCCATCCTGGGCCAGCAGTGGGGGGCGGTGCAGACTGCTCCAGAGGCAGGGGTCCCAACTGCTAAACCCTCTGTGCACCTTATTGCTTTTAAGTGGTGATTCATCACTCTTACACACACATTACACACACACACTTGCATTTACGGCTGGGAACTTCCTGGAGGCCGTTCTCACCTCTATAAAACGGACGTTTTATCTCCTCCGCAGACGTGAGTACTGTAGAAGTGGCTGTAAGGCTAACAATACACACACTTACAGGACATTTGTGTGTTTGGAATAGGAAACAAACAGATTTATGGATCCAAGGGACAGAAAATGTGACGGCTGAAGCTTATTATGTCTGTGCTTCTCCTTCCTGTAAAACCTGTGCTATAAGGAAACTCTCTAACTGAAGTTTCTGGTTATTCCAGGACTAAACAGAACAGAGTATTTTAACGTCCTACCGAAAAAAAAATTCAACTTTTAATGCTTAACAAGACCTATAAGCCCCAATCACACATGATCTGTAGGATTCATGATGGCTTTTCTACAACTTCGCCCTGGATTACTCCCCCGTGCACAACATAACAGCTATTGTACTAACAGCTCTGAGACCTGCCCTGTCGAAGCCTGAAGGCAAACATGTTCGAAACCTCTTCAAAGTCACTCGCCTTGATTAGTAGACCTATACCTCAAAACTGGTTCGTCTAAGTGTCTCTCTATACCACGAGGTGTTTCGAGTTTGATGGAAGATTTCACATTGAATGAGAGCAACATGTAGTACCACATGATGCATCCGTCACTGTTTGGTTGGGTTAATTTGCAAAATGTAGTTTTCAGAAATGGGGATGGCTATCATTTCAGTTTTATTGATAATTTTAAAGACATAATGATTATTGCAAGAAGTAAAGTTATCCTGTCAGTATTGTTGGGCTTTTTTGACTCTCAAATGAAAGTTCTTTTTCTTTTATTTTTATCCAACTTTACTCGTTCTTCTTAGAATACGTCAAGAAAATAGCAAACTTAAACAAGTTGGAAGTGAAAGAAGAATATAAGAAAAAACACATTGGAATATAAAACAATAACAAACTAAATTTCACAAACTTAAATGATGGCGACTGTCTAGAAGAAAATAAGTTCAATCCCAGAACCACAAATGTGTCCACTGCAAAGACCTCCCTCCTCGTTCATCTCACCGTTCATCTCTTAAGTGATCAAAGTTTCTGCACCTCATGGACTCCTCATCTGAACCGGAGCTCGATGAACTCGTATCCAATAGAAATATTTTAGAAGTATTTGTAAACAGGAGTCTTTTGTATGGTCGTGCCTCCTCCTGTGTGGCGTCGGTATCATTTTGAACGAAGCTTAGACAAACTTCAGAGCAACTTTGTTTACGTGCGTCACATGTGATGTAATTTAATGCAACACCTCAGGTCCTGAAATTTAATCCTGAAAAATGTATATCACTGTAAGGAAGCCATTAGAGGAACTGGAATGCATGTGCCTGAACCAGTTCTCGATACCCAACCCAACTTTTTACTAAGTCGTGTGTGTCCACTGTTGTGCTTGTGGTTTTTGTAAAGCTGATAAACTTGTTTGTTTTTCAGGGCATTTTTTTTTGCCTTTATTTGATTGGACAGCTGGAGAGACACAGGAAATGTGGGGAGTAGACAGTGGGGGAAGATGTGCAGCAAGGGGTCATGGCCAGTGGTCAAACCAGCAACCGCTGCCATGAGGACTCTGGTCTCAGCTCACACACGCTTTAACCATGTATCCAAAGAAGTCACCACTTTCAGTCAATTTTACATCCAAATCATTGCTGATTGAGTAAAAGGGCACCATAAAAGCAGTTTGTCATGTATCACCAAGCAGAAACAGCAAAAAAGGACATCAAGCCAGTGTAGTATCCACTAACATCATAACAGAGTTTGGTACATCATCACATTTGTGGGCATATTGACCAAGCTGCTGTTTTTGATGTATTTGTAAGTGAGAACTGGCTGGGCAAGCTGCTGCTTGTTCAGGAATGTATTGAACTACTGGGAATTGACTTTTCATTACAAAGGCACTAACAGCTTTAGGCAATCACCTGAACACTAACAAAACAGACATAAACCCAATTTATAGAAAAATACTCCCCAATACAAGAAACTACTGCACAGAGCTCATTTCAACATGTAATAACCTTAAAATGAAATATCATGGTTTATGATTTGAATTAACTTTAAATGTCTTCGTGGGACAACATGTACCACATGTAATATTCAGACAACATCAGACAAACAATGGTTTTCTTAGAATTTATGATTTATAAAGTCAGAAATTAGTCCTAAAAGAGAATTCATGCATGAGAAATGAAAAAAACACAACTCAACATTCATTGGAAAGGAATTAAAAAGTGTCAAATCTTTTAATGTCTTCACCCTGTAGTGTCCTAAAGGTAAAGATAATGGTGTGTAGATTTGCCCGACAGCAGCTGAAGGGGTTTATTTACTAAGGCATTAAACTGTAACAGTTTTAATGGAGATATTAAAAAAACTTCAGCTGTAACATTTAGGGGTGTCCCAATACAACCTTTTTACTCCCGATATGATACCAATATGGCAGCATTGAGTACTGGCTGATACCGATATTGATCCGAATAAGTCTTGGGTAGAAGGTTCAGAGTTTAAATGTATTAAACCTCCCCAGGTCTGTGATACCATGAGAAACTTGTGCATGACAAGTTTTGCACTGAGCTGCAACATCTTTTTTGAACTTTAATGGAAAAATACTGACAATGGCCAACATCACTCCTACTCCTTTGTACTTTGTTAGAACCTTGGCATCCACTGTTGATGATATTGGACCAATATTAATATCGGATCGGGACACCCCTCGTAACATTTAATGATCGGGAGCTCTCTTTTAGGAGGAATTATTTAGTATACAAATGTCAGAAAAAGCTCTGCAAATACAAACTGAAATTAATGGAGAAACACTTCCTCTGTTTTTGCTGTTTGTCCAGATCAAACTGGAGCACCCACCTTTGATACAAACTCCAAGCTATGAGCTCTGTTTGTTTTTCATCTTAAAAGGGCAAACTGCTAAAGCTTTTGGGTGTGGTTCAAATTTACAGGCGAGCATTGTTTAAACATGGAAGCTGGTTTCACCCTGGTTCCAGTCCACCATAGAAGCTATAACAAGTGCAAAAACCAGTAAGAAGTTGTTTAAACCATCAGCAACAAGATTGATTATTTATAGATAATTATTTTCAGTGTTTGCGACAACTGCTGCTGGGTAGGTGTCAGAGGAGTTACAGTACAGCCAAGAGATGAGTTGTAAACTTATCTTTGCAGCACTCAGCTTTTTCATGTCTTCTGGCATGGACCCTGGTCTTCAGGTCAGCCCCCCTTACAGATTTTCAACGGGATTCAAGTCTGTGCTTTGTGCAGGCCAGTCAATAAGGTTTACTTTGGTTTTCCGGAGCTAGTTCTTCATCAGGAGCCACGTATGTTTTGGATTGTTGTCATGTTGGAGGACAAAGCCACAACCCAGACCCAGACCCAGACCAGACCTAGACCCAGACCGAGCTTTACTGCTTACTGCTTGAGGTTTTCTTTCCAAATCTTCACACATAATAATAATAACTTATCATTCTGACATCAACTGTTTAAAAGATGTTGGTGAAACAGTTAAAAGTTCAAAATCATCTGAAATATTAAAAAAGCAAAAAGATTGTTAATAGTTAAAATAAATAAATTAAAATGAATGAATTAAGAGGGTGAAGATGAAATAAGATTCTAAGATGATTAAATAAAAAGAAAATTGAGACAAGAAATGGTTATAATAAATAAATAAAGAACATTCAAGTTCATGAAATTTTCTTTATCTGAGGACTTATCCCACATCAGTATAAAAACATTGTGGGAGTGAACCAGAGAATTGCTGCCGTTCCTGTTTAAAACCTTAAGTGTCAAGTCATTGTTTACTTGCGGGACACCACTTGCTGAGCACCAAATAGCAAACAGACGTGTTAGCAAATAGCATTTAGCAGCTTAAGAGTGAAATATTCCCTACAGGACTTGAAAAAGATGAAAAACAGAGCAAATATTGTCCTTAGATTTATTCTGAGGCCAGAAATACGACTTCAGGTGAATTATACAGTGACTCTGTGACTCTGGGATGTGTGTATAAGCAAGTGTTAGCTTGCAGTTTTGCTTGATCAGCAGCAGAGAGACGGTGCTGTTTGGTGAGTTTTTCCACCCGCTCATCTTTCATGGAGGATTCAGCCAACTTTAAAGAACCAGATTCTGTCGTTAGAAAGGTGCAGTTGGAAGGATCCAAACAGTAAATTACAACTGCAGCTTTTACAGAAAATGTAAATACGCTTCGCCATTCAAGAGACTTAACCTCTGCAAACGTGAGCCATCAGAAACCATCAGAAACCATCAGAAACCCGTCTCTGGAGGCTTTTAGAGCCAGCAGGACAGGTCTGACATGACTCTTGACCCCTGTCAGTCACCGGTCAGGCAGCCTGTAGGCACTTCACTATAATACTTAGAAAAGTAGAGTAAGCACACGAGACCTGCTGGATTCTTACATTTTCTACATGCTATTCTGTCCAGGATGTTTCCGTCACGTTTGTACAAAACTGAGGAAAAAAAACTAAGAAATTAAAACAAGGGTGACATTTAAAGGAGGAAGGCACAATAACATTAAAACAGTTTTCATAAACAATATATAACATGACTGCTTTATGAGTAACTTCAAATCAATTTAATCCCCTAATTTGAACGTAATTTTAGAATTACCCCCTGTTGTAAGTCTGTAAATAACTTGGTGTTACCAATGTTTCTGATTAAATAATGTGCATTGAAAACTTCTGGATATGCAGCATAAATTAAATTATCTTCAAACTTTAAAGCTACTATGCCATAGGTCAGTTCTTATTGAACCATATCCCTGAAGTTAAACCATCAGAAACATTGATTATGGCGTGTCTGAAAGTGAGTTTGCAAAGCACAAATAACTGAAGTGCTGCGTTCTAACTTTCTAACTTAAGTGCAAACATCTGTTCGCATAAAATTTAGTGAGAGTGCATTATTTTAATTTTCAACATAAATAGACGGATATGGTTTTTCTTTTTTTTTCAGGGCCGATACCGTTTATTTGTAGTTAAGGAGGCCAATAACTGATATTTGGAGCCGATGTTCATTAGCCGTAAAAGTGAAAAAATGTTGGCCTCAAAGTTTTAAATAATACAAACTCCAACACTTAACTTTGTTTAAATGCCTTCAATCATATGTTTATTAAACAGCTCGCATGTTTAGCAGCATGTCTTATAAAGTTAACTGAAAATTTGAATAAATAAATAAGTATCGATGCCAAAATAACCCAGTTTTAAATTGACCTTTTATCAGCTGTAAGATAAAAAAAGAGGCTGATGCGTGTCACAACGCTGAATAATTGGCCCGGCCAATAATCGGTCTGCCCCTAGTTTTCAGTAGACCTTCAATTCACAGCATTTTTTTCCTAATTTTTTGGCCTAACTTGACACCAGGTACGCCATGTTAACAAGTTTTGACATTTCAGTCTGTAGCAAAATAAGCGAAATGAAAACAAGTGTGAATCCAACCTCAAGGCTTCAACATAACACTTAATGCATCCACAGGTGTGAGGTAATACAGCCACATCTTTATTTTTTTATTTATTTTCTTATGTTGCCCACTCAGTCACCTTTGTAAGCGTTTACCAGACATAAACTAGATTTCACCCCGTCGTGTCACCTGGGTTGCACATTGGTGATGTGTGAGAACTCTTGAATTATCCTGCAGGTACAAAGCGCCCTGGCTCACTGAGTGACGCATTTGCCCCCAAAACCCGTAACAGTTCTTATGCAAAGCAGACCCACCGGCCATACCACACACAGTGATGTTATATTTGCTGGCTTATGCAAATTACTGACCTTTCACAGAACATTTACATCAGGGTGGGAAATTAACTTTGTGATGGTCTATGTCTGGTACATTTATACGTTAAAACAGCTTTTTATTGGGGAAAAAATGGTTATAGTTACATCTGTATCAACTGGAGATCGTCAGTTAGATCAAACAGCTGTAAAATAGTAAACAAAAGGTGCACATTTAGAGGATTCTTTAAAGCCATGTTAGTTAACGACCTCTTTATCCAAATGTGGCTTTGACGATTGCACTGAGCTAGGAGTAGCAAACTCCCTCCAGCCATGTGCCACCTAAATTAGTTTTATGTTCTACTATGATGAGGTGCCATATAGGTAAGGCGTCATCTGAACTTCATGTTTTAACCACTTCCTGTCCACGTCTAGCAACAGGAGGGAAAACAGAGACAGGTATGGCTGTCAAAACAGCCTGTCATCACAGATAATTAGACAGTAATGTCAGGATCTACAGAGCTTGGGTATGCTGGAGTGAGTCGATTAATTAAGCGTACATTATGTTTGATAACAACAGGCGAACTACGCGGTAATTATCCTAGTCTGTCAGTAACAAAGTTTGATTGTTGTCACATTTCAAACAATATCACAAATAAATACATTAACTCCTCGCTTTGCATCTTGGGAATAGTTGTCTTGAACAAAGAAAAGTAGTGTGAAAAAAGAAGATCTGCTCTCCAAAACAAACTCGCGTCCTGGAAAGTCACGTCTTTACAACAGTAGGTGATGGCGCTCATGGGAAACGGAGTGTTTACCCCAGAAAAACACTCGGGAAAGTCTTTACAGCAGCTTTAAGTGGGGAAAATGTAAAAAAATAGTGTTGGTGTTTGTAAAGCTAAACATAAATTCAAGTATGTATATCAAAACCAACACACACTTTGCGTCCTTCCCCAGAGGTCAGCCAGCTAAACTGACGAAACATGGGTGACATCACCACTTTGTTGTTATCATGCATGATCTGGAGACCTAATGCGAGTGCCCTGGAGTCATCCTATGCAGACCTGTTTACTGTTGCTCTCTGCTCTCCAGGGCTCTGACCTGTTATGTCAGAACAATTGGCTGTGAAGTAACATTGCCTATAGGATGCATTAAAGGGGTCATAGAGAGGAACCAAAGGCAGACCTTTAGAGAGAGCAATTTTGTGAGTCATTTAGTTTAATATAATGTGAAAATGTGGACTTCATAACGATATTCAGTGTTGAATGTGTTAAAGGGACGAGCCATGGTTGTGTGTTTACCATGACTTTTTGAGATGAAGACATTAAAGCCAGACTTGAATGCTCCCAGGAGACATGAGCTCATTTTCTGGACATAGTTTGAGGTTAACGTTCATCATGCTTGACCGGAGATTACGGCAGCTGAAAGCCAGCATCAACACAGGGCTGGTGCCAGTCTGTCACTTCAGCAACGTTTGATGGACCGTTATATGTTCTTTGCCATCTTTTCAAGCTCTCTTTCTGACTGTGGCTTTGCTTTTTTGTCCGTCATTATGTTAGCTAATCTTCTTCTTCTCAGACTACAAGAAGGAGAAGCTTGAAGGCAAAAATACACCAGATGTGTTTCCAGTCTGTCTCTGCTCCATCATGGCCCAAGATCTGATAGGTTTCTATTCAAGTCACCGTGTCTCCCATGGCGCTCTGGCTGTATCTCAGCTCCGTTAAGTCACAGGCCTCCTATTTTTGCCGGACGCAGGGGAAACAATGCGTTAATTTGCACAAGCCAGATCGAGCGGAAAAGGAAGTTGTGCACAGGAACCTTAAAAAAGCAACCATTGACTTTCAAAATAAAACAAACTGGATCAAAACCAAATTGTACATAGCTTGACAATAATGAAAACGGCTGGTGTGAGTTGAGATAGGACACAGTCAATGTGCGATTTAGCAGTGCTGGAGCGAAGGCTAAACAGCCTTGAAAGTCAGCCTTGAAAACAGGGTAACACCAACCGGATTCAAAAATTTGTAAAAGAAACGCTAGAAAAATGCCACTGCTGGGGTTTATCTCATGGTTAGTTTGTGCTTGCTCTTTTGCTTCTGTATGATCAGGGTGTGTTTACCTCAGGCTGAGATTCAGGGGGTTTGTTCATGAAACACTGAGCAACACACACCTTCTTATACATGCAACATTCAAAGGTCAAAAGTGTGATGCCCTGGGCATGCCTTCAGAGCATCTGTGTGATGTTAGGAAGGATTTTCATTTTTATTTTTTCAAAGTAAAGCCACACTTTACAGTCTGAGAGATCATTCTGAAAAATTGTTATTTCATATCTCAAATTTTTATAACTTGTAAAGTATAATAAGAGAGGAGAATTAAAGGGAAGTATTCAAATTCATTGTTTCCTAGATTTTAGCTTGTCTAGCTTTAGAGATACGTGACAAACTGAGCCCAAATTATTATCCGGCTTTTTTTAGGGATCGTCACTGAAAGTAAAAGGAAGTAGAGCTTTTAAAGGAGGTTTAATCCAGTCAAAAAGCACACCACTAATTCATTTTTAGTCCAGCAGTGTCAGAGCCCAAGCAAGTATATGCTCACACACACACATACACACATATATACACACACACACGGACAGATGTGAATGAGATCATGGAGGGAGATAAGCTTACATTACTGTTAGAACTAGTTTGTTCAGTTTGTTAAGTGATGTTACAAAGCAAGGGCAGCCAGGTCAGTTTGTGTGACTTCAACAGGATGACATGTTGCATGTGCCGTGTTGGGGAGGTGTGTCCTGACGTGCGGTCTGCCTGGCTGCATGCTGGCCTGCTATAGGCTGCTGCCTGGTGAGCTGGGATGGTGAAGCAGAGCGGAGCGGGAAAAGAGAAGGCACTAGGACCCAGCGGCGCAGCAGCGAACGGGCAGGCAGAGCGGGGCTGAGTCACTGCATGTGTCTGAGAGGCAGTCAGAAACAGAGCAGAGCCAGGGAGCAGAGGTGATCTCACACTCATCAGCACAGGATAACACAACCATGATGGGTTGACTTGGGGGGGAAGGCGGTTGGAGAGAGGAAGTGTGCGTTTGCCACCACTTGCTCAGCCATGGAAACCAACAAAGTTCTTCATTTCGTGCCTTCGGGTAAGTGAATCCAAGCTCTGAGATCTGCTCCTCAGCTGAGCACGACACAGCGTTCAGTGGGAGAACCTTGGGGTTCCCTACCTAGTGAAACCTGAGAACCCCTCTGTGCAAAAACATGTGCAGCACACCTCCACTTCCACTCTGAGGGACGGCAGATGTTTGGCAGTGCATGTGTTCCTCTGAACATACTTGGTGTTTTTTTTCTGTTTGCGCTTTCTGTTTACTTCAGCAATGCTCTGTTTGTGACAGAATCCTGTTTTTATTTTTTCCAGTGGAGAAGGAGGAGGAGGGGTCCTGGAAGCCTTGTTGGGCTCTCAGAAATGCAGATGTTTTTTTTTTTTTGCCCTTTTTTTATTTAAGCAGACGCATTTGCCATTTTTCTTTTTCCTTCTTCCTCTTCTTGTTTATGTCTGGTATGCGACACCAGGGGTTCCTGCGTTGTGTTTCCTCCAGTTTAAGAATTGAACCTTGTAAAAAGATTGCATCAAAAAGCCACTGAAGGCTAGTTTACCTGTCGAGCACAGACAGCTGGAATGCAGAGGAAGCCCGGGCGCATAATGCACTTTCTCATGTGTTGCGCTGACGGGTCTCGTGCAGGCGCTCGCTAGACAGAGAGAAGAAGAGGAGGGGGTGGGGGTGGGGGTGGGGGGGTCAACACAGCACACTGTGTGTGAATGTGCACATGTATTTGTGTATAGTGAGTGCGTCTTTGTGCATATGTTTCCGTGCACGAGAAATGGAGGGAAAAAAAGAAAGAAGTGCATACTCACACACATATTGGCATCTCTTATGTGTGTTTGTGTGTGTTTGAGCGCCTTTCCAGTAGGTGTTTGTGTGAGATGGAGAGAGACAGATTAGTGTTGGTGACAGCCACAGGAGAGCAGCGACTTCCCCCCCTTCACTGAAAGTCCTCTGAGAGACCAGAGCCCATTTGAAGGTGTGATGCGGCTGCCTCCTCACTTTCATTTTGTCTGGGAAGGCAGAGCGGGATACTGCGTCTCATTGTGTGTTTATGTGTGTGTGATGCTTTGTGGGAAAATTCATGTGCAGGGACAAAATATAAGCTTTTAATGATGTGTCATTATTTGTATTGCACACATCTTCGTATGCGGAGCGACGTGAGGGAAAATATCTGTGTTTGTGTGTGATTTATAATTACCAGAGTTCGGTCGTGCTCTCATGAGAATTGTGAGTTTTTGTGTGTGTGTGTGTGTGTCATGCACCGTGCGAACTAACTACACCTCAGTGCGTGTTGGGGTGTGATGGACACTGCTGTGGCTCGTCCCCTGAAGAGTAATTTGTATTCATTTGCTTAGAGCTGATTAGAGCCGTGAGAGGACAGGTTTGATCCCTGCAGCAGAACAATTTGGTTCTGTGATCCAAGAAGGGATTCAAAAGGTTTGTTAGCAACCACAGGAGAGGTGGAGGTATGAGGAGGGTGGATATTGATGAGGAAAAATCAGATCCGGTGGTGTTTATTGAGTGTTCCTTTTATGAACTTTACCGTTATTTAACCTTCAGTGCGGGTATTTAGATTTTACAGCTCCGAAGGTAAACAACAAAAAATATCTGCAGGAATTTGATGCAGTTATTGATCCTCATCGGTGACTCAACAGTTACTTTTCTGGAGGACTGGATTTCTTGGTTCTGAACTCACTTTACCGGATTTTCAAATTAAGCAGAGGGAGATCTTTTTTTCCCTCATGCATCCATCACAAAAACATGACGTCCGTCAAAATAGTCCGAATACACGTCTGTGATAGTGTTACAAAAACTGTTCTCATTTCTGTTGTCACCCCTGAGTATGAGGAAAAGCCTTATTGCAGCATATTGTAGGCAGTCTTCCACATCGTGTCATTATCAGCAGCAACCTGCTGACAGGTGAAGCAGCAGCTGGCGCTGTGGGAGGAGGTCAGGAGATATGTGATTCACTTTATGGAGCTGTAAATTACCTCACAGCCCCAACATATGATTACACAGAGTAATGATACTGCAGTGAGCCTCTGAATTAATGCGGAGGTGAAGATTAAGTTACCTAAATCACTGCATCCTTTAACATGCGTCATGGGAACGTGTATTAACTGCCACAGTGATGTCACTAAAGATTGTTTTTGTTAGATTATACGTAGAAATCTGGTATTTAAAAGCGTATGGATTATAATTATCTCCATTAAAGGGATTATGTTTCCGTCAGCAGGATTACAGAGTCCACTTCCCTGTTTGTTGTTAAACTTAATGAAGTAAATCTGGCTTGTTTTGCATACACTGCATTGAATTTCACTCGTGAGAAGATTTTATTTCTCGTCAGCATTATCCTCTGCAAGCCAACATGTTTGTGATATTAAACCACTCTTAGCATTTGATAGCGAAACACAAGCAGATTCTTTTGTGATGTGAAGAATGCAAAATGTTACAATAGACACTTAATGCACAGCTGAAGTAATAAATGATTATATTTTTGACACACTTGGCATTTTGAAGAGGTTTCAGCTGTTTTTGTTAACTTAAGATACGCAAAAAAAAGAATAATAAAGAGAAAAGAGCCATGATATGGGGATTTAGGTCAATTTTTTATCTAAAGGAACATTGGAAACCATCTCCTCCAGTCCAGACCTCGACCCCATCCAGCAGATTTGGGCTCGTTGTAAAATAAAGTGGACGGATCTGTTGAACATTCGAAGGAAAACCTTTGGCTTCAGTTGAAGTCATGAGATAATGTTAGAGTCGAAGCTCTCAAGAAACATGTTGACACTCTGCTAGAGACACGTGCTGCTGTAACTGCTCCAAAAGGTGGACAAACCAAACATTAAAGTTCAAAGTAGATAAAAACAGAAGGACTGACTTCATCTGAGATTTGTTGAGCTCAGAGAAACCATCTGCATGTTTCATGATCAGGATTTAGAGCCAAAAAAAAGGTCAATACTTTCAGATCAGTAAGATGTTTTTACAATTTTGGCCACCCTGGTGTGTGGGGACTAGGGCTGCCACATGCGATTATTTTGATAATCGACTAGTCACCGGTTATTATTTTTTGTGATTAGTCGACTATTCGGATCATACATAAATTGCAGCTTATTGCACCAGCATACAGCTAACATCATTAGCTTCCAGCTTCAAGTGTTTAAGGTATGTGCTAACTAAAAATGAAGACAGTTAATATCATAGTTCATTCAGCTTTTAATGAACTTTGCAGCTTGTAGCAGCATTTCTGACATTTTTTTAATGTACCAATTTTCTGTTCAAACATGACATCGCTATTAAGTAGGTAGCTCCCTGTTGACGTTAATGTTAGCAGCTAACTAGCCAATTAGCTTACAGAGATTGTCATTCTTGGTCAGAAAATAAATCAGCCACGGCGTGCTGTCTTTTCAGATGCTCGTTCATCGCCGTCGTTCTGTCATGGAAGGACATTTCTGCTTTGCAGATTTTGCATTGCACACTTTTCTCCTTTATTTTGGAAAAATGCTCCCAAACTTTCGAGCTCTGTTGCCGGCTAGCCATGATACTGTTCAGCATAACTTTTCCAGTGACATCACGGGTTACCCCGGTTACCACTTCTGCGCGTATGCGTCAAGGACAGAACGGCAGACGAGACAGGTGAAAGTACAGCGGCGGTTTTTAGGGAAAAATAAAGTTTAAAAAAATATTAAAACGACGACGTCGATTATTAAATAAGTCGCAGACGAATTTGATCGTCGACGTCATCGTGACTAGACGACTGATCTTGGCAGCCCTAGTGCTCGATACATTGAAATAAAGCCGGTATCTACCTGATACTGATACAGGTATCGGAACTCGCCCATCCCCAGTCATATGTGAAGTTAACATTTTTTTCTTTGGTATCTTTTTAGATAACTAACTCTTTAATGCTGACTAATTCACCCATGATACTTCATTTTTTTTAAAACTTTCACTTTTTTGCAACATTTAGGGACTCTGCTCACATCGTCTTTTGGTGACATCACAACATTACACCCATGTCAGTGAAAGCAAGATGGCGGAAATATCCAAATATTCTGAGAGAAACCGGTGCATTCATGTACAATAACACTAATACCTGAATTATAAAACTAATTGCCAATAACTTCCTGTACAAAGACCAAGTTTAGTTATTATCCTATTAGGTCTAATTAGCTTTATTTGCAGGAGTTTAACTATTGCAGAAAATTTTCAGTGGCATAATCAACGAAAGCGTCTGCTTTCAAGCCAAAAATAAGCACCAAAGATGAGCAGAGGTTGCAGAAAATGATGCTCATAAATACTGTGGTATATTTCTGTGAGGGGATGAATTTGGCTGAGTCGTGTTAAAGCTCTTTGAGTGGTTGAAAAGTACAGTTTAATTCACAAGTAGTAGGGTCAAAGCTTCGTAATGACAGTCATTGAGTCTGAATAAGGAGCGAGATGCTAAATCAATCTGCAGAAGTGAGTCAGAAACACCTACGTCTAAAGTTTAGGATTTACCCTTTTCATGTTAAGAACGAAGCAAAAACATCAGCATCTTGTATCATCGGTAAACAACGTGGATGATAGTTTTCAGCGAGGTAATTGAAGGTTTTGTGGTTATTGGCTGACCCGTCAACAGCGGAAAACTGAAGATGAGATGAAACCAGCGAGAGATGTCGAAACACAGACTCAAAGAGACGTCGACCGATTCATGAAGCGACCACAAACCACAACATGGTATGGGCTTTGGCAGCGTCACGGGGCTGGCTCAAGGGTTGCGTTGTTTTGCTCGACATCTTCCCCCATCAGTGGTTTCAGGAATTAGAGAAATAGAAATTATAAGTCTTGTTGCTGAGAGTCTTTTATTTTTGCTTTCATAGGTCAGATGGAAGCTCTGAATTTCAGTTCACGACTCCTCAGGAGGGCTTTAAAGATCGGCGTCATCGATTTAGCAGCCGAGGATTTTCTCAATTATTCAATTATATTGACAGACAGGCAAGCTTTACAACATTTCATCTGACTTTTATAAACATCTCAGATTAAGTATCATAATTACAAGATAAAACAGGAACTCCCGGGCGTGTTGCTAGCAGGGCGTCGGGCTGCAGGTGTGACAGACAGGTTGGTAATCAGCGCTGCAGCCGTGACCTGCAGAGCTGGGAAATATCAGTATGGAGGACATATAGTGGCAGTGTGAATTAGTAGTTCGACCATGTGGAAGTGGAGGTGTGTGTGTGTGTGTGTGTGAGAGAGAAGATGGATGACATGTTCCTGTGTGTTTGCATGCATGTGTGTGTGTGTGTGTGTGTGTGTCCTGTAGATGTGACAGTGATCTCTGATCAGTATTCACCGCTGGCAACAGATCTCAGAAGCTTCCAGCCTTCGAGCACAGCCATCTGGGCAGGGGAGAAACACACACACACACACACACACACACACACACACACACACACACATGCATCGACTCACACCGCACAAGCACACAAATTATTACACAGCACTACACACACACACACGCACAAATATACATCAGCACTGAAATATTACAAAAACACAACAAGGCAGCAACACACACAAGCAAATTCACACGTCAGCGTTTTTTGAAGAATTCTCTCTCACTCTCACACACACACACACACACACACACACCGATTGATTTGCACGACATGCAGATAGTGTCCATACACACTGCACGTAATTACATACACACACAACTCATTCTATCTCCATAATTTGTTGGTTTACACACACTAAACAATTATGTAGATGTGTCAACACAGACAGTCATCATGCACAGTTCAAGGAACACAGAACAGAGAAGACCACAAGCTCATTGCAATTACAGCTCGCTCTCTCTCTCTCTCTCTCTCTCTCACACACACACACATACACACACACTTTCTGTTATGTATCTCTATATATCTGTCTTTCAGCATCTTTGTTTTCTCCTCCTTTCTCCCTCTCCCACACACACGCACGCACACACAAACATGCAACTTTTTTTATCATGAATCCATAAAACACAAACACGCTGACAGGTGTGTGTGTGTGTGTGTGTGTGTGTGTTACGGGTAAAGGAACAAAAGGTAAACAAGGCGAAATACTTGAACGCCGTAGAAGTGTCTTAAGCAGAGTGCGAGTTGTTTGCTGCATAATCAGGCCTGCAGTGCTCGAAGTGTGATGAAAACACTTCCTGTCATTTAGCCGGCAGTGGAGTCAAAATAACTCTGGTGTCTTAAGGGTCGAGGTGATCGGTTTTATCATAGTTTAAATCTGTTTTACTCAGCCTCAGTGATGCCTCGCTGGTCAGGGAACTAAACTTCTGACATCAAATACATCTTATAACCAGGAAAAACAACAATAACTAAGCTCCCTACTCCCGTCAAAGGAAGATGGCTGCTATGTGAAAATGGTGAATAATAAAAACAGTTTTAATAGTTATAATTCCTAACTCTGTTTTTGTGCATTGGCAAAGCTGCATATTGTACTGACACAGCCAACAGCTGCTTTTTTTGTGTCTGAGTGATGCAGCTGTTCGGTATTTTGGTATAATTTTTGGTCCCTCATTGTGCTCCGTCCTCTCTTCAGCCCGTTATCGGTTGGCGCTCACAGCTGTATTTTCATACCAGCATGTCTGGATGTCCTTGGTGCAAAATCTAATTTCACATTCAAAAAGAAAAAAAAGGGTCTCACCAATATTTCGCTGAGCTGCATCGGCTTCCAGAACGTTCGGCGTTTCTACGTGTTGTTTTTTTGTGAGACAGCTGGTTCAAACTGGGGTCTGAACACCCGGCGCGTCAGCCAGATGATCTCCAGAGCAGAGACATTAACAAGGCAAACATGAGGTCTGTCAGTTACTGCTTGAATTATATTCTCAATTCAATCTTGCTTTTCTTGTACAAGTCTTTCGTTACTCCTCGGGGGCCCCTATAAATTAGACATGAATAAGACAGCAGAAATCCAAAATGAGATTACTGATATTGTCTTTAGCGATAAGACGAAGCGACGGTTAAGAAAAATTCTGTGTTTCCTTTTTAACTGTTTCTGACATTTTTGATGAAACTAATCAGTCAGCGTGAACAGCAATCAAAAGATTAACCATCTGAAGACAGAAAAACATCAGCGGCCCTTAAATTTCTACAGACCATCCAGACAACCCGAGTGAGATATTTTACAAAGATGGATGCAAGCTTTTATTGATTATAAAGATTTCTAAAAATAACAAAAACACAACCCAAAAATACTCAAATTTTTTTTTGAAAAGTAAAAAAAAAAAGTTTTTAATCATTTTTCTTGGATTATAATGTTTTTTTTTGATTATCAGAAGCCAAAAAGGAAAGAAGCCTGAGGGTTTATATAAAATACTTCCCTCAGAAACAAAATCACTCTGTTAGATCCAAAAAGAAAAGAGAAAGAAATAAAGAAAGAAAAGAAAAAAGTAAGTTTGAAAATATAAAATAATATCAAATTACATTGATCACGGTTGAATACATATTACAATGTTTTTCTGCATTTGGCTTAATTTACCCATAGACTGAAGGAGGTGAGGAAAAATCAACTTAAAACATGAAAACTATCATCTTATTTCTTCTTATGATTCTAAAGCATCAACTTTGGTTTCCGTTTCCACGGTTCTTGTTTACCCTCTGTTTTTTATTTACATGTTATGCGTTTGTTAACCCTACCATGCTTGCAGGCTTTAACATCACATTGCTATGAACTCTGGGTATTTCCCTAACGACTCAGTGTGCACTTTCAGAAAGTGCGCAGAAAGGGCTCAAAATGCACGCCACTATTTGACAGTAGGACAGCCCAAAGCCCAAACTGACTTGGCGTGGATGTGGACGCTGGGCCTCCATCATGGCTGCCCTCGCTCTCTTTTCTCACACAGTCTATGAGCCAAACAGCGCCACCTGTAGGAGTGGAGGTTGTTGTGATTCCAGTGAGTTAAACTTCAAGAAAAGGACATTTAATAACCTGCTCATACTTAGCCTGAGTGATATTTTCACAGCTCTGCTGAACTAAAGGTTAAGTTTCAGTCATTTCCTCTTCAGTACCAGATCAGAGGAAAGACTTGGGTTCTTGGTTTTAGCCACTTTTACCACAAAAGACAAAGCCTGAAAAATACCTTTTAAAGAAAAACATCACCTTTAACCTGATATCAAAGCTCCAAAAAGACTTTCAGTTATCACCAGAAAAAAGAAAATGGGATTTATTTAAATTTCCCTCAAACATTTTCAGAAAAGTGCTGACAAACTCCCAGAATTTCACTAAATCAACCCCTGTGATCAGCAATGAAAGCATTATCATGAGCACTACATTACTTTTGAACTTTTCAAATTTAATTTCTAATCAGAAGTACCATCCATGTCATCCAAAACGAGTCAAACATCAACTCAGACTCTTCTCCTTTGACTACAAACCAGAAGATGATCAAAACATCCCAGCCAAACAAAGAAAGTGACGTGTTATTTTAAAACATATTCCAAACAAGTCTTCATTGTGATGACCATAATTGGCATGTCAAGCCTTGGAAAGAGACTGTGAGTAACTAAAATGTATTCTAAATCACACCAAGCTTTAGAACTAATTTTGCAAATGTTTTAATTCTATGTTTCTGTCTACAAAGCGTCTTTAATCTCGAGGATGAATGACAAAGCTTTGAGAAGTTATTTTAAACCCAGATAAAAACAGCAGGAAGCCTCAGTCAGCGAAAATAAATGTTTCGTTTCTTTTTATTCAAAATATACAGTCCTTGTTCCTCTTCCCCTTTTAATTCTACAACGTCTGCTTTGTTTAAGCCTCGGATTAAATCCTTGACTTTAATATTATATAAGTGGTTTTCAGTGGGTGAAAGCAAAAGATGAGAAAATGACCCTATGGGCCCCCCGTAGTGTAGATTTGATCCATTTCAATATGACATCAGAGAGGGGTCGTGTCTTAATCCTATTGAATATACAATAGATGCTTTTATCGCAGATCATTCATCTCAGAAATAAGCAGATTGTCTTCTGTAGATTTAAAGTTGGGGATCATTCGCTGAGTCAGGCAGGAGCAGGAATAAACGCACGCAGGCACGGACGTGTGTAATCTCTTAAACAGAGTACTTACACACACACACACAAACAGATGTAAATGCACATGTTTAGAAAATAAAAGCACAGCGTTGGTGGTCCTCCTCTGTCTCTGGCCATGACATGCTGCTGCGGTCTGACGTTATGTAATTAAGCTCCAGTTTACCGCCTCCTGCTAGCATATACACACCCAGTCAGTGCAGATTAAAGCTTACTCTACAGGTTACAGCACAGGAAGCAGCACCGCGTACAGGCGAGGAATCTATCATAGTTCCTGTTTTAATATCAGCCTCGTACGGTCCACTAAGGCTGCAGAGTATTGCTGGCTGCAGAACAAATTAAACCGCGCAGGGTACTTTCTCCTTTGCTGTGAATTTAATTTAAAAAGCTTGAAAAAGCAACACAACAGAGCAGTTGACATGGCGCTCTCCTGCTGCCCTCCTCTTCATGTGCACTCGCTTTTACCAACATAGTAATTATTCCAAGATGTCTGAGGGTGCCCAGTGTCAATGGATTCCAAAATCTTTGTTGTAGAGCTTCTTTTTTTGTAACTAGAAGGAAATATCAGAACAATAGAGCGACAGTCGGCCTGGGGGACCGACAGGACTTTCTGAAAATGACCAAAAAGTTACCATCGCCGTCTTTATGTTCCTGTTTCTTTCTGTGTTCAACACTCACAAGGTTTTAAACTTGGCGTCAAATTGTCCACGGAGGTCTCCTCTTCCTGAAAGCCAACAGACCTGATGCTTTTAAGTACTTGCACCAAACAGAAACACAATTATTTCACATTAGTATTCAGTGCGTCTCTAATACTCCTCGTCACATCATGGGGTCCTCTTTAAGGGGGCCGCTCGCTGAGCTTCCTCTTAGAAGTCTCTGTTTCTTCAAAATTAACCAAACAGATCATTAAACCGGACAAAAAAAAAACCAAACAAACAGAAGAAGCATAGTTGTGTTTAAAAGCAAAGATTTCCAATGTTCTGCTCCAAAAAGGAGGTTATGAGGGGGCTAACACTGACGAAGAAAGTTCGTGAAATGCTTCACAGTAAAGTTTGTTGTCTGACTTAGTTTTGTGTATTTTTCTGCTGTATGATGAGTCATAATCACCGTATTGTATGTTACTGTAACGATCTCCACAGTTTATCAGCAGAAACCTTACTGGCAGTGCATAGCTCACGCATGCACGTAGCATGTAGACACACACATGCCTTCCTTATACAAGTTCTGACCTGTAAACAGTTGCATCATGTCGTACGATGAGACCTGCTGATATCCTGGTCTTTCTGCACACACGGGGCTCGTTTATCCCAGGCAGTTGTTTTCAGCTGTTGCACGCCGGGTTTGCACACACGGCATGTGTGGCTTTTGTCTGTAAGCTGTGTTTTTCACCGCTCCATCACACTGCGTCGGGTGTCCTTTCTGTCCTTGTCGCTCGTCGAGACATCAATCATATGCTGCGGCACCAACCAGCGTGTTGGTTATGCAGTGTCTGTAGATGAGGTTCAAATTGAGCAACAGTATTAAAAGAGTGAGACTGAATAATGCAGTTCACAGGATCCCAACTGCAAGGAAGGGTTAACCATAATAACACGGACCCCCAGGGGGCATTAAACAACTTTACTGAACCAGTCTAATTAAATCCAAAGCAGACGTCTGTTTATTAACTTGTCTGTTTATTTGTTGTTGCTTTGACCTTCAACATCCACTTTGTCACCTTGACAGTTTGTTGTTGGAGATATAATCTGCTCTCCCATCCCTCAGCTCACACAGCTGTGGTCAGTCCGGCTCGTATCAGGACCTCCAGACAGCTGGAGTCACAGTCCGAGGAGTTCCCTGGATCCAACCCCAATGATGATCCTCTACAGGTTCACGTTGGACTGTAAAACCTTAAACCTGTTGACATCTGGTCCGGCTCTGCTCATCACATCATTTTTTTTTTGGATTATTGTTAAACTAAACAATCTGGTGTCAACATGGTTGGTTTTATTTTATATATTACAGAATTAATTGTTGATCTTGTGTCAGATTCTAAAACCTGATTACTTGCGATTGATTAATTAGAAAGCTTTGAATTCATTCTGTTATTTCCTTTAATCAAGTCCCACCACTTGATTTTTGCATGATCCTGTGTTATATAGATACTAGAGCCGCAACAATTAATCAATAATCGATTATTAATCGATTACTAAATTAATCGTCAACTATTTTGATAATCGATTAAGTCATTTAGGTAATTATTTTAGAAAAAAAGTCCAAATTCTCTAATTTCAGCTTCATAAATGTGAATATTTTATTATATCTTTGGTTTGCAAACCAGACATCTGATGATGTCGTCTCGGAATCCAAAAAAACACTGACATTTTTCACCATTTTCTGAAATTTTATGGACCAAACAACTACTCGATTAATCGAGAGAAAAATCGAAAGATTAATCGATTATGAAAATAATCGTTAGTTGCAGCCCTAATAGATACAACAACAGCGTGTTAGGTAGGGCTGGACTATTACTGCAAAAATAATAATAAACACAGGTATTCATTGATTTTAAATTCTGAGTATTTATTGAACCACAACTCAAAAGAATAATCAAAAATAAATTAGCAACTAGCAAATAAAAACAAATAAGAATAATTACCCAATCTACATGCACTCCTGTAAAACTTGCAAAATGCAAAATTCACTAAAAACAATGACAGAAACACAACCCCAAATTTTCTTAGAAGTCATGTCAGAAATATTTTTTTAAAAACAAAAAAGTTTTTAATCGTTTTTCTTGGATTATAGTGTTTTTATGATTGTGAGAAGCCAAAATCGAAATTCAATTACTTGTCCAGCCTTGGTTTTAGGGCCGCTTGAAGAAATAAAAACATTGAATTTTTGAAGAACTAAAACTCGAAATTCTCCTGTTTTTGAAGTTGACTTTTAAAAGCCTGAAATTGTTTCTTATTGTAGCACAAACCATGAATAGGAGATGTAACATCTGTGTCCTTGTATCACCTTCAGTAAGTCGATAAAATCAGTCGTATCTCCTTATCCCTGAGTCCAAGCAGGAAGTACAGTTTGATAAGGCTGTCATGGCGTCCATGATGCAGTCCAATGGACAATCTACAAATTCAGTCATTTATAAATGTTTGACTTTAGAAACTCAAAATTTCAAGTTTGATTTCTCACAGATTTACGTCTTTAAAAACTCAACATTTTTAATTTTTTTTCTTGAAAACCTACTTTAATCCACCATTTTTCATAGACGACTTAATGAACTTGAAACTTTTAAGTTATTAATGCTAATTCTTTTTATCTTTCATGGTGGTCCTAATGTGCTGTTGTAAGATACATAAAAACCTGTGATAGCTTAAACCTTTTTTGTTATGATGATGACAACAAGCAAAACTTGGATGGATGATGGTGTTTAAATGGTTAAACCTCGCTGTTAGCAGTGAGACATGCTGTGGGACGATAAGCTGGAGAACAGTAGGTTGCAAAGGTGGCTTAATTTATATTCTCTCCGTGCAGTACAAGCCATGACTCAAGTAAGCAAAGACTCATCTGCAGAACAGGGCAGGGCAGTGACACTGCAGAGGTTAGTGGTTTGATTTCCACCGGGGGCCCTGCATATTAAAAAGGCATGGACACTCAGCTGAAAGGCACATTTGTAGATTACATTTCATGTTTATCTCGCCCTAAATGTCACATCCTCTGTTTGCTTCGAAAAGGCATGTAGGATTAATACGTACGGTCTGAAGAGCTCTCGAATCGTGCAGACAGCCTGGCAGATAGACTCGAAACCAGACTCAACGTCGGCATTTTCTCTTCTATTCCCCACATCGATTCAGCTGAAAGTCTGTGTGTGTGTGTGTGTGCGTGTGTGTGTGAGAGTGCAGCTCTGTGGGGGAAGACCACAAATGAAAAAAAATGTGGAGATATGGCGTCAGATGGGGGCAGACTGAAGCTGCATACAGTACAGTGGAGGACAGAGACATGAAAGAGAGATGTGGACTGGCTTTAATCGAACTGGAGGAAGAAGGGAATGTGCAAGCAATTAGCAGGAATCCCCCAGCACTGGTGTTTTTTTTTTTTTCCCCATCCCCATGCCTTCCACAAAAATCGAGGCAATTTCTCAAGCGAGCGGTTAGTTTGTGTGTGTGTGTGTTTGTGTGTGTGTAGTGGAACAACACCCTCGATCACTCATGCACTCCTTAGCTCATCCACTAACTGGCTTTTTCACTCAAAATACACACACACACACACACACACACACACGCGGGGAAGCGTCCTCGCTGCAGCACCTGAATATAATCCCACACCTTTGTGTGACCGTTGCCGACTGACGGAGGAAATAAAAGCAGAAACAAAGGGAGGTGTGGGAAATATTGGTGTTGAGATAGATGGACAGACAGAGGAGAGGGGGGAACAATGGGCGTAAATTGGAGGGTGTTCCTGCTCTACCTTCAGTCACGACGCCGGGGCTCACTGCACCGCAGACAGACCGGATTCATCTGTTGACTCGCAGCAGCCGACTCACTTTAACTATCAATCCCTCTCAGGTGAAAGGGCCAGAGGATTACCGCAGAGCTGTTCACCGACCTGACACCCAGAGATGGATCCCACATGCATGAACAAAACAGAGGAACAGACGTGCTGTGGAGCAGCATTTTGCACGGATCTAAATTATCAAACTGAAAATGTATAAAAAAAAAAAAAAGATTTGATTCATTTTAGAGGATTCTGTTGGGCACAGAATGAAATGTTTTTGTGCTAACCCAGTTGATGTATTTTAATAAATAGCTTGGTCATGTTTTCATGTGACTTTGAATGTTCGAGCTTTGCTGCTCTTCGCCTAAAGCAGCTTTCTGTCATATTCTATGACAAATTTGTTTATCAGTCCCTTCAGGATTCGCAGGCTGGTTTTGGGATTGTTGCAAACTGAAATTCCTGTTTTGAAAAAAAGAACGTTTTTAATGCAGTTTTCAAGTCGCTTCCGGCAACCTTAGCGAAAGGGCTCCAAAACGTGCTTGTCAGTAAGGTGATGCACATTTGAGATATTCCAATTTGGGCTGGCGCTACAAAACGAAATCAAAAAATGATTGTTCGGCTTTTGTGTGAACTGGAAAAGACATTTTAATGCACAAAGCCAGAGAATTCCCCACAAACTTCATATCTAAGCAAAAAGCATCTCCGTACACCGGCGTTGTTTGGAGGTATTAAAAGTTAGGCTGGGACTTTAACATGTTTATTATAATTTTACAGAAAAAAAAAGTGTTAGAGAAATGAGCATGGCTGCTAGAGCTAATTGAGCACCAAACTTGAGTTAACAAAAAGTCCTGAAAATAACAGTCATGTCCCTTTGACTGGTCTCTACATTTAAAAAGTATATTTGATTGAAAATCAACATTAGTTTTTGGTTTAAGCTTCTGAATATGTCGATTATACACTAAAAATCCATTTGAATTAAATAGGTTACTCCACATAAAATATTGATATGTGATTTAAATGAAATTGATTTCGATTAATTAACTACAAAACCTCTAATTAATTGGATTCATTTCTTTAGAGTCCCACTTACTAAAATGCATCATTGTAGCTCAGTTGGAGGCAAATGTTTACTGTCATAAATTTGGTTACTGCTACTTTCAATCATAGTATGAATTCACTCTGCAGTAATACCGTTAGCTTTATAGCATAATTGCCAAAGTCATACATGATACACATTTAAATTATTATTTTGTGAGTCTCATACCACAAATGCCCAAGTCAATGAAATTTAGATAAGATAAATAAGTTAACAATGATTATGTAGATAAAAAGTTTTTTCTGTGCTGCAAACTTTGAAATAAGACTTCCGCTATTACGCTATTAGGCTAACAAAATGCTAAGGTCTTAGAGATGCTAACAGCTCCAGAGCCACATAATGTCAAACTTCAGTAAACAGCAGCAGGCTGTAGAGATGTGGGGGAAGACCACAAATGAAGAATATATTAAATTGCATCACCCCTTAAATTATACACACACCCACACACACATATGGCTTAGCATACACATCGTCTCTCTCTCTCTTTCTCATTCACCTGTTTCACAGCTTGCTGTGACATCATCACCTTCAGACACCAGACTGAGGACGCAGCTGTCTGCAGTCGAGCCTGCAGCCGAGCCTGCAGCCGAGCCTTCCCCTCGATCAAACAAAGTCTTTCATTAGGAAAAGAAGCCCGACCAGTTTTGTGTATGTATGCGTAGAAAAAGTGACACGCTGAGGCGTCGAGAACAAAGTGTTGAGGATATAACAGGTTCACGTCACAGAGAAGGATAATTCAGCGTTGAATACTCTTTTTCCCCGTGTACATGGCACGGAGCTTTCTGCAAACACGTGGCTCATCATATCCTTGGGCTGGATTACAGAAGTCTTAACTCTGCTTCAAGGAAACTGAAGGACAACAACAGATTTTTTTATTCTGTGTAGTGAATCAAAGCATTTCAAGGATCTCTGGATAAAACACTCATCAAATAAAATGTTGTTTACCTCAGGTAACCTGCTGGAGGACGGTACAATACAGAACGGGTTTGTTTGGTTCACTGGAATTTTCTAGGACTCAGTTTCTTGGAATATGTGAAACTACGTATAGTAATGACGAACTCTCAGAGAGGACAGTATGTTTCAAAAGGAAGACAGCCCAACAAATAGTGTCATATGTTCTAAAATGGAATAAGGATTTGGTTGACCGAATGTTTAAAGGTCCACCATCTCTTTGTTGTTCTTGTGCTTTACAGACAAGAGACAGAAAGTCTCTTCCTGCTTCCTCGTACCAATCATTGTTAATATTTGCTGTGGGAAATGTCAACAAAAGCAGTTTTGGCAGCGTGCTTTAATAAATTTTTCTGACACCTACCTGGCAGCAAGATTACAAGGAGGAAGAATTTCAACAAAGAAAGCATCAATCTTGTCACTTGTAGCCATGTTTGCTTTTTATAAGTCACAGAGGATTTTATAATAAGTTTAGAGCAGGGGTCTCCAACCTTTTTTAGGGCGGGAGGCAACAATAATTCAAGCACCTTTATATTGAGCACCTTATTCTAGGCTTTCCTTTAATATGATGTTTGACACTGCATGCTGTTGACCAGGGCCTTGTAATTTGTCTGTTTTCTCATTGGCTAGTTCACTATTTTTTTTTAATCTCCAAACAGTACATTAGTTCAGTAACAGTAAAATAAAAACCAAATTTGTAACAATATTTCTGTTCACATTTGGTCCCAAAACAAAAGACGCTGGCTACTGAGTCCAGATACACTTTGTAGGGTGGGGGATGGGAGGTTGGCTAGACATGGAGTTGTAGTAAATAGAAAAGGTTTGTATCAATTGTTTGTGTTTTCTTCCTTATTTTTTAAATAATTCGTCATTTGCTTGGCGAGCTCCTTATTTAGGGGCTGCCTGTTGGAAACATCTGATTTAGAGTGTAAAATAAATAAAAGCACAAACAAAACAGAGAAATCACCCAATAAATTAACACCTTAATAAATTTTAAATCTCAAAAATCATTGCCAAAAGTTCTTTTGGCTTTAAGCCTTTACCACCCAAGTGTCATACAGGCCGCATCAACTTTTTTTTTTTTATTTTGGCCATAAACAAGTCAGAAAACATGCTACCAGTGTTTTCTTTGCCCCTTTTTTTCAGAATAAACTAATATTTTAATAACTGAAAAAATTTCGGAGCTTTTGTAAAATGGAACCAGCTTCTAATATCGCCTGTGATTGGAACTTGTGTGCGCATGGATTCCAATGTAGAGCTGCAACAATTAATCGATTATTAATCGATTACTAAATTAATCGACAACTATTTTGATAATCGATTAATCGGTTTAAGTAATTATTTAAGAAAAAGACGTCCAAGTTCTCCAGTTTCAGCTTCATAAATGTGAATATTTTCTGGTTTCTTTGCTTCTCTATGACAGTCCTGATTATCTTTGGTTTGGAAACAAGACATTTGATGATGTCATCTTGGACTCCAGGAAACATTGACATTTTTCAACATTTTTGGACATTTTATGGACCAAACGATTTCTCGATTAATCGAGAGAGAAATCCATAGATTAATCGATTATGAAAATAATCGTTAGTTTCAGCCCTATTCCAATGCAGTACCGTAATACTCTAAATGCCTCCGTACATCTTTTTTTTATCTTCTTTAAGGAGCTGTTTGAATTTCCTGCTTGTCCCAATAGTTAAGGAGTTACGGTAATTTGAAGAGAACTCGTAGAAGTGGAGTTTCTGAGCTCCGATGGGTTTTAAAGAGTTAAACTGAAGATAATACAGTTAAATTAAAGCAGCAGCAAAATGAAATGAAAACACAAAAACTGGAGTCAGCAGTAATCTAAACAGTCTGTGTTTGATGTGTTTGTTCGAGCCATAGTTTTCACGCAGGACTCCTAAATTTCATTTTAACCATGAAGGCTCACATCAGGGTGTTTTGTCGACCAACTGGTTTTGAATGACTTGGATTTTGCCGTCATTTTAACTGCTTCAGTTGAAGCTTTAACACAAACTACAATCACAGAGTATGTTGGATAATTATGAACACTGCAGGAAGGCTGCAGAGCTGTCAAATAAAGTGGCACATTGCAGTGAAAGTGTGAGTGTGATGAGAGACGAGCAGAGACTTGTCCTGATGGAGTGGATGAAAGAGGCTGCGACCTTGTGAGGTTATGATGAGTTTAAGAATCAAGCCAAATCATGTTTCCTCTCATATTACATCATCTAAACCACATTTGGCTTTACACTGCAGCTCAGCGATGTGGTGTGATGTGCTTTCAGCAGCTCGGGGGTTACAGTATAACACAAATCCTCCTTGTAGACCGCCGGGGTGCCTTCCGACCTGAACAAACCTTTCATCCATTTTTTTTTTTTTTTTTTGGCTGCTTTTCCGGGACCAGATTAAAGAGGAGTCCCTTCAGTAGCAGCTCCTTCACAGTCAGAGTTATATGGATTTTTTCTTTTCTTGTCAGAGAGGGTAAAGTCTGTGCCCTCCTTCCTAAAGAGTCCGTGAGTAACAGAGAGGATAATGGTGTGAGTTGTTCGGAGGTTTCAGAAAGACAGTTTTAAGTGAAGCTGGAGGTTGAAAACCTTCTGTTTCCAGTTCTTCTGGAACTTAAAGCTGTTCCGTGAAATCAGCAGTCGATGCAAACTGAAGCTTGATAATTTTTGCTCAGTCGATCATTCGTTGGGGCATCAGTTTTATTGATTTTCCATCCTTTCCTGTTCAAACTGAGTGTTGCAGACGTTCTGCTCTGTCTCGAAACCACACGTCTTCATAAATGGTAGCTTGGGTTACTGAAACACAGAAGTGCATGAAAGTAGATGGAAGAAAATCTGGAGCTGCGCCCCATCACCTCTCTTCAGGCTCCAGCCTGCCCCTTTGCCTCTTGGGAAACACCGTGTGAACACATACTGCAAATTGCCCTTTACAATGTGCGTGTAATTAGCATGCTGGCTGAACTTCTTTGAAATTCCTGAAGAATTAAAAAGACAAAGGCCAAATGTGGACCTGCTGTTTAGAACGTGCATGCGAGCAAACATAGCAGCTCCGAGCGGAGCGCAGAGAGGAATTCCCTCACCGCCTGCGCTCTCCAAACGACCACAGCTCCAGAGACAACGAGCGCCAAAAGAGCCTGTGGGCACAATTAGCCAACCAAAGGCCCGGCCCCCTCCACGCTGCTGGCCCGATCCTCCTCAATTCTCCCACAAACACAGCAGGGTGCCTTTTAATCTTCTGCCCTCTTCACTTCTCAGCCTCACCTCTCCCTTAAATTCCAGGTCTGTCCCTCCTGGGGGCTCAGGCATCTGTTTTGCATGTACCTGCAGCGGGCTGCCCTGCATTAGATGGGCTCACACAGGGGGGAGGGAGGTTGGCTCATTTTCAACCTGGCTGCTTTGTTTACTCAGAGGGTCGTATAAGTTGACTTCCTGTCGTCTTGGAGGTTTTTAAATACACACTGAAAGACGTTTTGTGAACAATTAGGTCGGTGTTTGTTCCAGGTTCTGCTTGAAGAAGGATGATGCACCTGATTGAAAGAGCAGCAGGAGTGTGAGGTGTGTTACATCTGGAGCGAAGGATGAAGTGCTCGGGTTCCCATCTTTATAAATATATTCCATCATTGATTTATCCTTAGCTAACACGTTAGGTACAAAATGTTCTGTACTTCTGCACAACCCGTTTCTCCGACTTTGTGATAATTTATTGATAAAGAGGAGTCTTGAATATCGAAAACCTTTTTACTTTCTCTTTTCTTGCCTTTTGAGACATGAAAATGTGGTGCGAGTCTTTTGAGAAGTTGGAATAATTTACAGTATTCTCAACCTATCAGGAAAAGCAATTGTTTTTTTTGGGATAAGGACTTCATTTCCCATGAGCACTAGCAACCACTGGCGTAAAGATGGGACTCTAACCAAGGCATGCTTTTATTTTGGAGGGCAGACCTTCTTTTTAGCACTCACAGCTTGGTGCTCCGAGACGTGTCCGTACCGTCTATGGTACCGTTATGTCCTACCAGAGCTCATCTACCAACTCCAACCTCACCAAGCAGAGCATCACAGATGCTGGCTTTGAGACTTTGACCTGAGAACAATCCAGATTGTCCTTTTCCTCTTTGGCCTGGAGGACACCACGTCCATGATTTCCAAAAACAGTTTGAAATGTGGACTCGTCAGACCACAGCAGACTTTTCCACTTTGCGTCAGTCCATCTCAGATGAGCTCGGGTCCAGAGAAGCCGGCGGTGTTTCTGGGTGTTGTTGATATATGTCTTTGTCTTTGCATGGTAGAGTTTGAACTGTCACTTGTAGATGTAGTGATGAACTGTGTTAACTGACAATGGTTTTCTGAAGTCTTCCTGAGCCCACGTGGTAATATCCTTTACACAATGATGTTGGTTTTTAATGCAGTGCTGCCTGAGGGGTCAAAGGTCACGGGCATTCAGTGTTGGTTTCCCCTCTCTGCTTATGTGCAGAGATTTCTCCAGATTCTCTGAATCTTTTGATGATATTATGGACTGTAGATGATCAAATCCATCAATTCTTTGACATTGTTGAGAAACATTGTTCTTAAACTGTTGGACTATTTGCTCACGCAGTTGTTCACAAAGTGGTGAACCTCGCCCCATCCTTGCTTGTGAACAACTGAGCCTTTCAGGGATGCTCCTTTTATACCCAATCATGACCCTCACCTGTTTCCAATGAACCTGTTCACCTGTGGAATGTTCAAAACAGGTGTTTTTGGAGCATTCCTCAACTTTCCCAGTCTGTTGTTGACCCTGTTCCAGCTTTTTAGGAACGTGCTGCAGCCATCAAATTCAAAATGAGTGAATGTTTACAAAAACACAATAATTCAGTGTATGCAGTTGAATATGGGTTAAACAGGACGTCCCAACTTCATTGGAGTTGGGTTTGTATTTCAGCCTTCTGTAATCTAAATTTAAGTCATAGGGGATCATTTTGTGATTCTAAATGTGCACTGTCTCCTCCAGAACTACTGTTTTGTACCTGTTTCTAAGTGTAGAGGTGATGGATATTGATCAAATGTCGACCCTGACTTCACCCCGATCCATTCTGCCTGAGTCTCCAATGGAGGCACACTGCTCCAGAAGTGAGTTCACGCCTCAGGCCAGAAAAGTTGACAGCACATGCTTCTGTGAGCTGAGCTGAGAATTGTGATAGCATCATTTTAAGGAAATAAAGAGTATAAATATAATTTTCTGTTTATATTATTCTATTATCTCCTTTAAATGAGCTCAGTGTTTCCTGTAAACGGTTTCCTCTCTACATGACTGTGTGTGCTGGGAGGGAAGACCAGCTCTTCCTGCAGTGGTTTGCAGTAATAGAGCTCTGTGACTTGGTAGGAGAGGTGGTAAATCATATTTAATGTGGGCGCACGCACTCCTACAGGGCTTCATCTCGATCTTAGCCTGCAGCATCCAGATCACTCAAGCCGTCCCTGAACTGTGCAGATGTTTTTTTTTTCTCCTTCTCATGGACTGTGCAAAGTCATGTTCCCTGTACAGTTTTTATTCCTCTTTGAAAACAGAAG
Organism: Labroides dimidiatus; assembly: GCA_030710495.1. Classification (NCBI taxonomy): domain Eukaryota; kingdom Metazoa; phylum Chordata; class Actinopteri; order Labriformes; family Labridae; genus Labroides; species Labroides dimidiatus. The sequence goes on along the minus strand of CM061156.1, from coordinate 2,561,342 downwards.
GATCAAAAAGAGATTTCAAAGCACAGAAGACGGCCCGTCTTGTGTTTGAATCGTAGCCCAAGGGGATATTTGTGGTTCCAAAGACAGAAATCACACACCTATCTCAGGTAACATTTTCTCTGCAGACCCTTCTGTCTGTCTGTCTTCGTCAGACAGCTGTAACTTGCTGCATCGATTCTTCCTTGTCCTTATACTGATGCAGAAACACAATCGCTGTGAAGGCAACAAGCAGCTTCCTGCAGTCTTTAGCTGCAGGTCGCTGGTATCAGACGAAGGTTCAACTTTATCAAGAGGAGAAGGGAGCGCTTTGTGGTCTGGACTGACACGGCATCTTGTGACGAGCAGATGCTGAGACACTTGTAGCTTTGTGACATGCAAACTGGACTGCATCACAGATATTTCCTTTGTGTTTATGTTGAGTCTAATTTAAGAGAATTGCACAGATGCACCAGCTCACTGCTTTTCACCTGTAGGTATGAGACAGTCTGGGTTGTATGGATGCATTAAAACAGAAACAGCGAGCATGAAGACGTGAGTTCGGTCCTACGCATTCCTACACAAAAGTTCTGAATTCAGAACCAAAAGGCTTTAAGGGAGATTTCTGAAAACTTTGCAGGCTTACAGCTTTAACCCTGTGTAAGTCTAAAAACAGAGTGTGCAACATACTTTTCACCAGTTATAAAAAAACAACCAAAAAACATGTTCTGATCATATTTATGAAAACATCAAAAACAAGTCCAGAGTTGAAATAAATCCTTAAAGCTCTTGAGTTCGATTCTTAAACTTGCATTTCGAGATGTCTGTATATTTCACCAAACATACACTCTCTAGTTGGCATTATAAGATTGTTTATGAATCATTTTGGTGGATTTGCTGGTTCCCATTGGTGAGATGCTTCTGTTTCTGTCTTGTAAAAGACTAAAATTTGAATTCTGACTTGAAATCTGCAGCCATCTTGAATTAGACTCAAGCAACCCAAGATCTGTGTGAGTCACTGGCTCAAACATGGGCTTCAAATGCAACGCAGCAGCACAGGGCGTTGGTTTGGTTTTGTGGTTAAAGCGTGCGTCTCACATACAGGCCTACAGTCATCATCGCAGCAGTTGCTTGTCCAACTCTGAGGTGTGTGTGTGTCTCTATCGCTCTCAATTCACAGCATTTCCTTTCAGTGTTCTTTCAAATGAAGCAAAAAAAAAAAAAAGCAGCACATCATGAACTTTAAAAAGGCAGAGAGTGAAAATGTAAATAAAGTAAAAAATATTAATACAATGTAGAAATACTTGTGTACAATGCCTGGACTTAGCTTCATTGCGTTTTGGCTACATAGCAAGCAGTGTTGCAAACTTAGCGAGTTTTCAGACCCTTTTAATGAGTTTTTTTAAAAAAAAAACAAGCGACAAATGTAACAACTTCTTCTGGAGTTTGGAGACTCTGACATTAAAGTACGCATTGATTTTTTTCAACAAGCAGCCGGTGCTGCCGTGGGTTTCAAGTCCTGCTTTCTTGCAGAGCAGTCTCTCCATGGGAAATGCATGCAAATGAATCGCACATGAGCCTCTCTCTTTTGGGTCACTTTTGCAAGTCCCAAGACCGAACAAAGGAGGTGTTTTATTTTGACAAGAATCGGCAGAAAAAAACAAGAATCAGCAGAAAGAACTTCATTTTTTTTTTTTTTTTATATAATTTTATTTTTCTCAGGGACATCAAACATATTACATCATTTCACAAGAGACAGAATGCATATAAGTACATATTGGATGTATAAATCAAGAGTAACTGAAACATCCTTCTATGTCTCAACAGTATCTTCCTCAGTTAGTTTTCTCCCTTAAATTTTAGCTTTTTTTATTTTATAGGAACCAAAACAAATCAAACATGAACAAAGACTGTCACACTTATCCACCAGATCTAGATTCTCTTACACCACAGGTACCTCAATAGTCAGAAGAAAAATTAAATTCATCAGCTGTTAAACCAAATCTGGTCTTTGTGAGCCAATAAATTTAACCCACTTTGACCCAAATCCCTTACATTTCTCTGACTGCATTTGGATTGAAAAAGTTAGTCTCTCCATAATGTAAATTTCATGAATGATTTCAAACCAGTCCTCTTTGCTTGGAGCATTGGGTTGTAACCACTTTCTAGTCAAAGCTTTCTTCCCTGCAATGAGGAATATTCTCATTAGATATTTATCAGCTGTAGTTTGGATAAATCCCTCCATAGTACCTAAAAATAAAGTCTTGACATTAAATGAAATGGGGATTCGAAATATTGTTTCTAAACACTTATGAATGTCTTGCCAGTATAATCTGATTTTTTAGGACATTCCCAAAATAAATGAAAATGGTTAGAAAGAAGTTCATTTGTGTTGAAGACACAAGTGTGTCAGATAAATTACAGTGGTTTTTATTCACTTTTTGTCTCTCCTACAACGTTATTCCTTTCTTCTACAGAGCCCATGACATTTCTATATAAATAATCAATCATACAAATTATGCAATTATGTCATTTAGTGACTTCTAGGACAGCTAAAGGCTGATTTTCTTGGTAACAGGACCTCCAGAAAGCTGGAGTCACAGACTGACTGTGATGATCCTCTCCTCGTTCATGTTAAGCCGTGAAACCACAAACCTGTTGACTCCTGGTCTGGCTCTGCTCATCGTCTCAGTTTGTTGTTTTAATCAAGATGAATGCCATCTGGTTTGGGCAAGGTTTGTTTTATTTTGAAAGTCATCTGGCGTTTTAATGTGGTTTCCGTGCACGACTTCCTGTCCCACTCGGCCGGCTTTATTGGCTTGCACATCTGATCTGTTGCCTTGACAACACGTGGTAGATCCTGAGACGTATGCGCAAGATTAGCTGTCAGATAAGGATCAAGGAAGGTGGAGAAACATTTTTTAAAGTAACGAGGAAACTAGAGAAAAAAATACAGGTTATTTCTAGTAAGTGTCATGTTATGAGGAAGAGTTTATTCACAGAGGAGGAAATGCTGAAGCACAATGCATTACTTGTCTGTTTAGCATGTCGTAAGATGCTGAAGACTTTTGTTGCTTTGAAATGTTGTGAGATAAAAGATCCTTGCAAAGATGGAGATCAGAAACATTCCAGCTACTAACCCCATGAGCATGTCTATGGACTGTGACACAAACCAATAAAGACGAGTGGAATAAGGAGTTTTTTGATGCTAAAGTTGCATTTTTATGATCCTGCTTCTTATTTCCATCCCCTGCAAAACTCATCCCCTGATTTGCACACATTTTATTTGGGCTACCAGGGTTGCAAAAGGCCAACATCAATCAGCAGGAGTACTTTGAATTTCAAATGAATTTTTAAAGACATGAAAATAAGAAACGACTGCTCACATCTCAGAACAGTTTGCCTGATAAATTTAGTTTTATGGGCACTCTTTCGGTCATCAGCCTGTCTCAATTTAGTCCGTTCGGTGAATCTGCTCCTGATTTCACTACAGAACAGACTGCAAGAACATTCAGTGTCTTAAAACCCAGGATCAGCTCTTATATCTGCATGGTGTTTGGGTTTTATTAACCTTAAGAAAAACAAATACTGCAGCCTAGGCGACATCTCATTTAACATCTGAAGATAAACATTTCAGGCTTATTTAGGAGTTTATTGTTGAGACAAAACGGATGTACCAGGTGACTCACTCACAGAAAATAAAACTTCCTGCTGTTGTTTATTTCCCTCGAGTTAGTGTTACTTATTTGCGTGCTGAATTTTGTAACAAAGCTTTTTTTATTTGGTCTTAAAGTGAAGCTTTTTGCCTCACATCAGAGGACGCTTCCCGCTGTATTTATATTGATCTGACAAAGCCAGTACATGGCTAACATGCATTCCCCTCAATCCTTCTAAATCTCTCTCTCAGCTCAATACAAGCAGAGCACATGAGTCTTCACGATGCTAGCAGCTTCTGATCACAGCACTCAGAGAGTTCAGAGGAGCACAGCGTCCTCAGGAAGTTGGCATAATGTGCTACATAAATAAATAAGCAGTCCGATTGAAGAGCCGCTGCGGGACACAGGCGGATTTGCTTTTGTTCAATGATTTTCTCACATCAAGTGCTCTGCAGACTAAAAATAATCTTTATGCAACCATTCCTGTGTCAACATTTCAACAGTATTTTAAACAGGTTAAAATTACTTCCTGTAGAAATTAAAGAGTTTTTTTCTTGACACACATTTGTTCACAAGAGTGGATGGCGCCACTTATTTGTAAAGGAAGTGTAACTCCCCTGAATGAGGCCAGCTGTCACTCATAACCACAGAGCCAGGGGGACGAAAGAGGGAGAGAGACAGTGATGGACTGGTACAAAGTAGCTCAAAAGAGGCCATGTTGAGTGAAAACTTGGAGGTTATTATTACGTTTTTCTTTAAGAAAACTATCTGATCTATGCAGCAGAAGTATTAAACCAATTATGGTGTCACAGTGTGTAACGTCTGAAAGTAAAGGACCTCTTTGTCCTGACTCCGCTCTGTTGCGTTTTGACTTTGTGCTCTCTCATCTGTCAAGTCACACCAACTGCATGTTCAGTCCAGCACGTAGCAGGACCACGAGACAGCTGGAGTAAAGAGACCGTGGATTAGTAGGACAGAGATCCATAAGCGGTGTGCACCACATGCCAGTTGCTCAGCATCACTTGCTGAACGCGTAGCTGCTCAAGCCAGTCACTCAGCGCCACGTGCTGGTTTCTCCCGGCACAAGCCGGTATTTTGGTCAAGATCAGAGAGAAAAAACCTAGAACCTTGGCTTTCTCTCCTGGCTGCACCCATCGATTTACAAAAGTCCCTCAGTGGGGACCCGGCATGTGGCGCTAAGCAACTGGCACATGCTGGTGAGCAATCGGTGACATGCCATAGGCCACTTTTGGATCTTGGTGTCACTCCTGAGGATCTTCCGTGCTTCCCGCACCAACAATGAAAATCAAACCTGTCGACTCTTGGCCTGGCTGCACTCAATTTTTAGTTTGTCTTTAACGTATTCACTTAGTGGTTTTTTTGTGATTTCCATGCATGACTTCCTGTCACACTTATTCTGTAGAGCTGCAACAATTAATCGAATAATCGATTATTAATCGATTACTAAATTAATCGTCAACTATTTTGATAATCGATTAAGTCATTTAGGTAATTATTTTAGAAAAAAAGGCCAAATTCTCTAATTTCAGCTTCATAAATGTGAATATTTTCTTATTTCTTTGCTTCTCTATGGCACTCCTGAATATCTTTGGTTTGCAAACCAGACATTTGATGATGTCATCTTGGAATCCAAAAAAAACATTGACATTTTTCACCATTTTCTGAAATTTTATGGACCAAACAACTACTGGATTAATCGAGAGAAAAATCGAAAGATTAATCGATTATGAAAATAATCGTTAGTTGCAGCCCTATTATTCTGCTTTGTGAAAATTGATGCAGAAGCTCAGGCATCAAGCAAAAATAGGAGAGCTGCGAATATGAGCTGAAATGCAACAGAGCAATCCGACAGATCCGTTGCGGGGACGGAGCGGAGCCAGACTGGAGATGCATCTGTTGAATATATATATGTGTAAGCTGCTTTTTTGATGAAGGACTTAAGGACTCGACAGGCATCCTTAAATCAAATTGAATTCTGCCACTTTTGGATGTGTATGGCAGGTTTTGTGCGCACCTGAGCAGCAGCTCCTTGTAGTGTCCGATCAACTAAAATAAAGCAATAACACGGGATAAAATTTTGGTCTATCAGCAGCTTTAACAGGCCAAAATATTGTGACTAAATCAGATTATTTTGGGCACAGGATTTAGAACAGGAGCAAAAGGTTTAGGGCTAAAATAACTAAGGTTAGATCACCTTTTGTTTGTCAGTTTGCATGACCAGCAGGGTGGACAAAGGGCTGAGGTTTGGGGTTTTGTGTGGGATTGATGAAAGAAAAGATAAGATGTGACATAAGACAGAGATAAGGCAAGGTTAGGATGTTTTGTTCCAGTTTTTTTTATGTTCAACAGACAACAGAATGTCACAACAGAATGATTCAAACACTTGTATGTTTGAAATGAATTATGTAACCTTCAGGAATATCTCTTTATCGAAACAGTGGCTGTCAGTGTTGAGGCTGACAATAATTGTTAGTTAACCGGCGTGCTGCTTTCAGCTCTGTCCACCGTGTCTTTGTGAAAACAGTTCTTTGGAGAGCAGAAGCTGCTTTCAGCTGCTTTCTAACCGTCTGAATGCATGAACTTTGATGAATTTTCCTGATACATTTCCTCATGAATAATTAATGAGACGGAGATTTCCATGGCCTATTTTGCAATACCCAGTGAGGCATTAAGTTGTGACTTTTAATTTCACTCCTTTTCGCTCACATGCCATCGAGTGTTTTCCTAGAAAGTCATGAATGAACACACAATGCAGAGAAAAGTAGTGATCTAATTATTATTAGACTTTGGTTATTTTATGAAATTATCAAACTGAAAGATAACGAATCTCCAATAATTTAGATATTTAATAAAGGGGCTGTGAGGACTCTCTGTTGGAAGTGGATCACAACGACACCTTTTGGCTGGAATTGCACGCACACTGTCGTGATGACAGTTTGGAAATGAATGGATGAAACTGTTTTGGAAATGAATGGAGATCAGATCTTCGTTTTAACACTACTTTTCTTTGTTGAAGACAACTTGTAATCAGATGCAACGCGACGAGCTAAGGTATTTATTAACAGTTAGCGCTGTTGTTTGAAATGTGACAACAAGTAAACTTTGTCAGTTTGTACTGTTGTTAAGTAGCCGGCTATATTTAACGCTACTGGCAGCCCGGCGCTTTGACGTATCAGTAGACTAACATGTAACATTAGCGAATCTTTATGTCCTGCTCATCGACCAATCAGAGCTAATGTTACCTCACTCTTCATTTTATTGACAGACTCTCAAATTTGATCAGATCACTGCAGAATAACTGCTGCATGTGGGCTGGAATGAACATTATTACAAACCGTTTAGCCTGTGTTTTAGCCTTTAGCTTGTGGTTTAGCCTTTAGCCTGTGCTATCACTCTCCCGTTTAGCTTTCTTTTTCTCTTCTGCCCTTTGTCTTCGTCAGCTTGTTTGGTGTTGCCATAGAGACTTCAACATGCCGTTTAATCAACCCAGTCCTGTCCAACCTGATCTGGAAGCTGAGAAATATCGTTAAGAAATAACCTGTATTGGTGCTGATTATCTCATTTTGAGTTGTGGATCAGGATCAGACAAATATCTAGAAGAGAGACTTTCCCAAGATCACTTAAAAAGTCCTCACAGTCCCTTTAATAAAGCAATCATTGTCTTCATGACAGCTTGCAGGGATATTCCTGTCAAGATAAACAAAAGAAAAGGAAACACCTCTGGCTACAGGAAAACTGTTTTGTCAGTTTTAAAAAATGCAAATATAAGCTGCAAAACGAGTCTTGTGGGTGTCTTAAAATAACCTGATGCATAAAGAACAATAAGATATCTGTTAAGCTGGTGCACAACTTCAGCATGTTGTCAAATGATGCTAAATGAGCAGGTGAGACAAGGGCGCCATTCTGATCTGCATTAAAACCCCGTCACTCTACACAGATCAGCCAGGCTCTATTTTAAACAAACTGTTGTCAGGTAAAGTGAGACTGTCTTGGCGTTTCCCTGAGAGGCTTTTTTCAGTCAAGGTCTGACGTTTCAAACTCTTTTCCATTAGTAACCAGTCGGACCGATGACCCTGAAGGTTACAGCACTGGACTAGTAAATCAATTAAATCAATTTTGCTTTATTTCAGTTTGAAAAGGCAGGGACAGAGTGTTTATCTGCTGAGAAGGAAACTGATGTGACAAGACTCAGCAAAGAAACAGTAAAAAATAATGTTTGGATAACGTCGTCTTCCGTTTAGGAGTTAAGGATCAGATAGAAGTCTTTACATTTTAAGGTAAGCTGTTTTTAAGCTTAGTTTACTCACATTTCTGTGATATTGACGTCAGTATTTGTGTTACACATTAATAATAAGCCTTTACATCTCAATGTCCTCTTGAGTCTCAGAGGACAGAGGTTGACGGTGTGATGTGGAGGTTTGTTTGTGTGCGAGTCCAGTCATAGAAGTATCCATGTGACACACTGTTTATATTTATTTATAGATGAATATGTGAACATTTTATCTTTGTCGCTCATGAAAAGCCTCGTTGAAGTCCAGTGGTACAGGCCGTCTCCCATCCTCCTCCTCCTCACTTCAGCACGAGCCCACAATGTCTCAATAACCTTCAAAGCCTGAATCTGTTGTTCGCCTGTTCATCCACGTGCTGCATGCGTCCACAGGGCTGCGTGACAAACCCATCTGAAATGTTGGACTATAAATTCCCCCTGTGTGTATTTGTAGTGGAGCTCTTCACCAGATTAAATATAATTCCAAAATGAGATATCAACCATTTTATAAATGCTGAAGCTACCATTGCAGAGTGATTCCTGGTAGAGGAGATCATTGAGGATTATCACTGAATCCATTAGTAAAGTCAGGACCTTTGCTGATTAACAGAATGCATATTGCCTGTAAACATTTCTCTCGTCTAATGAACACGTTAGGAATGAAGCCGCTGCGTTCTTCAGATAATGATTTTCGCCTCCTATAGAGCATTTTTTCTTTCTCCCTTTAACTACCAGGTTACCCAGTTTGTGCTCATTATGTCGCTGACCATTATCTTGATAGCGTCACCATTCGGTGGGAACCTACAGCTCACCAAACCTGAAACAGAGTCTTTATGGTAACTCTTACCAGATCATTCTGCTACCTAGTGGCAGTTCCTCTCTTAATCTTGGGTATCAGAGAGAGAGAAAAGTCAGGAATCTTTTCAGATCAGAGCCAGAAGTTGAACCTTGTACGAGAGATGTGACCGTGTAGTGTGTACTTGCAAAAGAATTTCAAGTCATTTAAACAAAGAAAGACTTTACTACCTAAACGTTAACAAGAAGGAGTTTTGGACAAAACTTTGTGACCCCCTGAGAGGAGCACATCATTGGAGAGCTCCTTTGACAACAACGTACCTTAGAACAGTGTTTACCAAATTGTTTCAGACCAAGGACCACTTATCCCCCCAAACAACCTCACCAACCACCAAGCTATAAAGCCCTGGAACAACAACCCAGATAGACAACAGATGCAATACAAACAAAAAGAAATACTCACTGTCAAGGCGGACCATTAGGAGGCGCTGGTGGACCACTAGTGGCACATAGACCACAATTTGAGAAACACTACCTTTGAAGACTTTGTACCTTTGGGTTTCAAACTGGCTCTAAAGCACTAATTGGTAAGAGCCTTGTTTTTATGTGCAGCAGTTTTCAGTAACTTTTTGGGCATATTGTACTTTCAGGACAGCTTCAGATTCGATAGAGGAACAAGACATGCACCAGTGACGGCTGCACGATGCGTTCTGTCTCTAAATGTCTATAAAGAAACAATCCATCATCTTTCTGTTGGTCGTAGAGAGACATCAGTATTAATTCGAGTCTGTTTCATAACCAGCAAAAAGCTCCCAAAAGGAGCTTTAACAAAACTCTGATAATGGCTGTATTTGCATGTTAACCATCTCTCATGGCAACGCTTGCGGTTTTGAAATGCTCACATGCGATGGGAATATGAAATGAGAACCTTTCCCCGCTGTATCTCTAACTGTTGCCCAGCTTCACCTCAGTGATTTCTGTCTTTCTTTGTTTTGCTCTCTCCTGCAGAGGCGCCTCCCTCTGGGATGTCCAAGAATGGATACTTCTTTCAAGAAATGGGTGAGTCCAGGCCACCGCCGTCAGGATATATGAGGCCAGCGTGCACTACAAAGGGTTACCTGTGATATGAGGTCTCTGCGTTGGAGACAGAGCTGAATAAAAAGTGGAATCCTTATCGTGATGAGAGGAGACGTAGAGAGATTTTTCTTTATACTAATTCTGTCAGTAATGTGCGTGGTACAGTGCATTCATAGTGAAAGATGAGATTTCAAGATCAGAGCTGAGGAACAGACGCAGGGAGAAAAATCTCCCACTCTCACACTCCAGTGCATTGGATGAAAATAATGAACTTTGCTCTGGCTGTTATGATAACGGCGGTTTCATTACCTTCAAGCCAAGGCGATTCGCCCAATTAGTATGAGCAGCACAAGCAGACAGGACCGAACACGCTTGCAGTGGATCACCCTGCCTCCCCCAACCAATTATTCCCCTCCTGCAACACACCGATACACTCGGCCGATTCACAGGAGCCCCCCTCCCGCGCTGCAGCCTGACATAACTGTCTTTATTAGGAAAGCTTTATCACCATATAAATGCAGTTATATGTTTTGTTGGCACAATCCGGCTCTGCCATCTCTAAGCTTCATTAGTGAGGGTCAGTCTGGAAGCCAAAAAGCTTCCTGAGAGCACACCAGAGGCTGTGAGCACGGTGACATGACAAATAATATTTGTTTTACATTTTTGGCTGCAGAAATATTCCAGCTTAAACGGCTCTTTCCATGCACCGTGCTCCTCATAGACCGGGTGAAGTATCCTGTATTAATGAGCTAATGTAGTGTGTAACAGTATCTGTTAAAAACCACTCATTTTCCTGGAGTTAAGTATTGTTTTTATGTCAACGTGTCACCTGTCAGTGGTCGTAACGCTGTGGCTTATAGACCTCTTCACAGCTTATTTCATCATAAAGATGCTCATGCATTTCTGCAACAGAAACAGAGTTTAGTTCCATTCATTCAGATAAATTAACTCTGAATTCAAAGTGCGAGCAGCATGAAAACGTCTGGTTCTTCTGTCGTCGATTGTCAGAAAGATTCTCCACTGTGGAGTCAAGTTCAACTGACAGGATTATGACCACTAGAGAGAGCAACCGGTGTTTTGGAATAAAGAGTGACCGTGCTAACTGGAGACTTCGATCAAACATGTCAACAGGGTCACACTTTGCACTGAAACACCAGAGCCGGCTGTGTCTGTGAGTTATGGACTTTCTAAGTGATCTTAAAAAAGTCTCTATTCTAGATATCTGCCTGTTACTAATCTACAACTCAAAATGAGATCATCAGCACCAATTTAGGGTACGTCTAAATGCTACTTCTCAGCTTCCCGATCAGGTCGAACCATACCAGATTGATTTACAGCACGTTCAAGTCTCTGTGGCAACACCACACCGGCTGACAAGGTTTAGTGGCAAGAAGAGAGATCTGAGTTTTTCTCTGCTGAAAATGATTTCAGGGATTAATTTAGTTATGATGGTGAAGACTGGAGCTGAACTGACAGACAGAGAAAAGACAGAAGAAGAAGAACAAAGATAAACAGGACAGTGATAGAGCACAGGCTAAAGGCTAAAACACAAGCTAAAGGCTAAAACAGGAGCAAGTGATCTGATCAAACTTGAGTCTGTCAATAAAATGAAGAGTGAGGTTACGTTAGCTCTGATTGGTGGATGAGAAGGAAATAAGGATTCAATGTTACATTTTATCCAGTAAGAAATTGTCATGAAGAAAGAAAAGTAGTGTTAAAAAGAAGATCTGATCTCCACGCTTTGTTAAGAGTCATGTCATCAGGACAGAGTGCGCGTGATTCCAGCCAAAAGGTGGCGCTGTGATCAAACAGAGTCCTCACAGATCCTTTAACTGTGTTTCTGTATCAACTTCAGTTAACCAGGTTTGACTGTAAATAAACCATATTAACTGATGAAACTCTGCGCTTGTGTGTGCTGACAATTAAGACTATAAAGACAATATTTGTATATGAACTGTGCTGCTAATTAGGCTGCTACAAAAATAAAAATAACTATTATATTTTTCTCCATTTAAAAGCAAGGACGGGTAACGTGCTGATAGAAGTAGAGTATTACTTTTTTATGCAAGCAAAGGAGACGCCAAGTGACAGTGATAAAGAATAAAATAAAAAAAGGCTCCATTCATTCAGTTAATTCAAACAGAATCATCAGCATTCCCACATTTTCTGCTGTTTGGCCTGAGACGTACTGCCATGAGAAGCAAGGTCTGCGTTGCGATTCGAGCACGTAATCCGTGTCTTTGACATGTTTAGGGCAGAATGTTCCCATACTTTCAATGTTGTCACTCGCACTCGTTGTTACAGTGGCTGCAGCCATTTCTCTCTTCCTGTTGCTTGCCGGTCAACGGTCGCGCTGACTCGTTCCTGGCCGGACAAACGCGAGAGATGATGTCACAAACTATCATCGACAAATGAAATTTCGTTTTGACAACGAAGCTGATGAATCGTTTGGAGTCAAGGTTATGACCAAATACAACACTTTGGACTTAATATGGAGAGTAAATAATTAAACTATATAAATAATCAAACTATTAACTCTTAATTTTCTGGATCTTTTATTACAACCCAGGTCTCAGACTCAGCAGTCTGTGCGCTCATCTTTAATTTGGGAGGGTTTCTGGTTTGTTGACACAATTTTACATCTTCATATTTCACAGTCTGAACATAACTACAGAGAATTTAGCCTACAATTCTACAATTCTACAATTTCATTTAGCAGACACTTTTATCCAAAGAGACGTACAACACAAGCAAGAATATGGACAGGATGGAAAAACTTAAGTAAGTGCAAAGAAATGCTCCAAGTTTGTTGGGCCACAATGTCTTATCTGGTTTCATATCTACCACCAATCAAAACTTATCTTTTTAACCCTACAATGCTAGCGCTTTAGTCATAAGCATCGAGTAAAAACGCAAGTCTACTGAATATGTCCACTTACTGATCCGCTCGCTGATTTCTCACAAAGCTGGGACTCGTTCAGCCTCCGTCTAAGTGATGATATCAATGTAAAAAAATCATGTTTTTGGTGATTAACCTCCTCATGTTCTCCATGGTAACATCACTGCGAAAGGCGTTTTAAAAGCAGCACAAAGTCCTCAAAAGTAAATCTGCAGATTTTACGACTTCTAAGTTCTCATTCGTCCCCCGAGGAAGCTGTTCAGAGAAAGCTCAGCAGATCCTGTCCCACCTTCTCTGAACGATAGCCACACTCATTTAGAAAGTCAAATTTGCCTCGTCAACAAGTCCTGCAGTGTTTTTCCCCGAAGCGTCTGGTCCTGCTTGATGAATGCGTGTTATTTCTCTCTGAGTGGAGGTGGCCTGTCTCTGTTTTAAAGCACGGTGGGGAAACCCTGTAATTTAGCCGTCATCATCGAGTGTAAACCTGAAAGGTTCCACGCTGAGTATTAAAGCACACTAATGTGTCTGTAATGGATTTTTATGTAAAGCAAGTGGTGCCTTCACCTGTTTTTAACTTTCAGAACTACTTCAGGAAAAAATGAGAAGAAAACTAATTTCAAATAATGGTTTAGGATCTCCTTTTTAGATCCTCAGGGGTCAAAAGTTCAGTCTAATATTAATCTAAACTAAATATCCAATAATTTTCATTATGGGCTCTAAATAGACTGATTTTCTCTGCTTATAAAGTTATCATTACATATTTAAAATAATGAAACAAACACTTTGGTCTTTGCTGTATTGTAGTTAAATATCCAGTGAACAATTCTCTCTCTCTCTCTCTCTCTCTCTCTCTCTCTCTCTCTCTCTCTCTCTAATGAAATCGAGTGTTTTCTTCAGCCGCAGTGACAGCAGCTGTCACGCAGCTCTGGATCATCTTCGCAGTAACTCTCAGCACACATACCATAAAATTTTAAGCACCTTTAAAGATGCAAACACGCTCTCTGAGCTGCTGTTTGTAGCGCTGAAGTGTTTTTGTGTGTCACAGCTACAAACAAACCTGAAAGGCTGCTGCAGATCGCTGCACACCGTTTGAAGGAAGCACATCAATCATTCAGTGTTTTCATATCAAATCTCCATCTCCTCCTCCTCTCCTCCTCTTCCTCTCTTCTTCTGTTCTTTCTCTATATGTTGCATCCAAAGCAATCACTGCTGCACAAATAAGACGATCTCTGATTTAAATGACTCAGTGATGTGATGCAGGTTGAGTTTTGAGGCACTTTGATCACTTTTGAACTGATCGTAAATGGAGTCACTCTTATACTGATACCTTAACATGACCTTCATATTGAATAAGATTATTAGAAGCACTCTGATTGGTTATTCCTGAGAGGTAAGTTAGCAAGTAGCATTTAGCATTCAGGTTTGTACTCGTGACTGATGCTGGAGCAGGACTTGAAGAGGAGTCCCACATTTTCAGCTGAAGTTCTGTTTTAGACCCAGAAACTTGTGTGCATATTTATCTTAGTTAGACATTTATTAAGACACCAGAGCCCTGACAGGTAACGCTGAACTGGTTTTCTGCTCACCTTTTGTGAGCTAACTTGCAGTAATACATCAGAGTTAAAAGTTTAGTTGTCATATCGCTCAGCGTGTTGCCAAAAGCTGTCTTTAACAAAGAAAAGTGTTAAATTAAGATCTGTTTCTCATTTTAGCTTCTGCAACAAATGCATGCTTTGACCACCAGGGTCCCCAGACGCAGGATGTGTAACTAACTGTAGGTTGGTCAGTGAATGTAAAGTTAGCATACATGATTCAGCTTGTAGATGGTTAGTTGGTTACTCCATTTCCCATGAGCACTATCACCCGTTGTCGTAAAGTAGAACTCTTGCCGAAGCAGAGCAGATCTTTTTTTTCATACTGCTTTCTTTGTTCAAGACAACTTTTCCCAGGATGCAAAGCGACAAGGTAATGTATTCGTTTGTAGTTACGCAGCTGTATTCTTTGACCTGGTCGACAATCAAACTTTGTAAACGCTATTGTCCTTTTAGCCTGTTTCAATTATCAGGATGATGAGGGCTGAATGATCGCGCTGAATCCGTCTCGTTCAACCTGGAGTTGATATTTATTTAAAATGTGAAGTTTTTAAATGTTTACCATCAGTTTGGTAAAAATGAAGCTTCAGAACGTACAAAAATTAATATTCAGCTGTAACCACATACTGTGAACAAAGTGACACTTTTATGAGAAAATAATGGCAACAACATTTGATTTAATCATCATTCATCATTTATCATTTTTAAGTTCTTTAAGTGACAACAAAAATTCTGGTACAAAATACGAAAACACCGATTAAAGAAAATAGCATAGAGCTGCTTGCCTGGATTGGCACCAAGGATCTACCCTTTCCCACCGATACCCGATCCCACTTTGAAGGGCTCGATCTGGTCAATACCTGATACCAGGATCAGATCTGTGCCTCCTCCTCGTCGACAGACACGGAAGCTGACTAAAAGCATTTAGAAACAACCGTTTTTGGCACCAATGATCTCATTTTAGGGCGTAGATTCCCAACAGGCAAATATAGAGAAGTGAGACGTTTTTGAAATGAGCCTTAAAACTCAACGCTTCCGGTGTCTCTGACATCTTTTCTACCGTAAACAAATCTCCAGGTTTCTCTCTGCTTATTGATACGGCTCCAGTTTGTCCCCCAGAGTCTGTAAACAGAGCTGCACCTTCACTGGAGTCTATTCTCCACGGCAGCAATCTGCTGCTGAGGATATAGGAACCGAGTATTAAACCCAGCTGTGAGTGTGGGTAATGAAGGAATTTCCAAACAGCCGAAAAGTAATAAAAGTGAAAAGTTCTCCGTCTGTCCGCTAAATGTGACTCTCAGACCCTGCAGAGGCTGTTTTCCTTCAAGGTGATTTGAAAGTCAAAGCCCAGCCGGTGCGTCTGAAACACGGAGGGATGCAGGCGAAGCGACAACACGGTCAGGTTCAAATAAAGTCAATTGCGGAGAGATGATCCCGACGCAGGACCAACTGAATGAACTGAATTCAGGGGCCTCACGCAGATAAGGTCAGCGGATAAAGAGCACGAGGATGGGATATTGTTCTAGTGGCATCAGGATGATATTTTGGAGCTCACTGGTGACTGTTGGATTGGATTTAAGAGGCTGCTGTGTCAGGATGAGAGAGAATTGGATGAGTCACACACACACACAAACACACACACACAAGCTCCGGGCTTTCTTCCATACAAATTCCTGTCTATCACACACCGCAAGAAGAAAACGTGCCGAAACCCTGCTGAGTCATGAAGTACATGTCCTCACATCAGAACAACCAGCACACACATTTATCCAATTTTCTCTCAAGATCCTCTGAGAATTTTTTTTACCTCTTAAAAAGCACAGGAGGGAGGAGGCGTCAACGTAGAGATGTCATATTACGCATAATTATACATCAAGTTGATTTATTAACAACTGATATATTTTGTCAGGAAGTGATTTCGAAGAAATTCACTCGTGCAAATATAGAAAATATTATAAATCTTTTTCTGGATCCGATGAATAAATAAATCTGTTTTTTAACTCTATCTGAAAAAACTTTTATTTAATTACTAATAGGGCTGCCAAGATTAGTCGACTAGTCACGATGACGTCGACGATCAAATTCGTCGGCGACTTATTTAATAATCGACGTCGTCGTTTTAATATTTTTTTAAACTTTATTTTTTCCTCAAACTGCCGCTGTACTTTCACCTGTCTCGTCTGCCGTTCTGTCCTTGACGCATACGCGCAGAAGTGGTAACCAGGGTAACCCGTGATGTCACTGGAAAAGTTATGCCCAACAGTATCATGGCTAGCCGGCAACAGAGCTCCAAAGTTTGGGAGAATTTTTCCAAAATAAAGGAGAAAAGTGTGCAATGCAAAATCTGCAAAGCAGAAATGTCCTTCCATGACAGCACGACGGCGATGCACGAGCATCTGAAAAGACAGCACGCCGTGGCTGATTTATTTTCTGACGAAGAATGACAATCTCGGTAAGCTAATTGGCTAGTTAGCTGCTAACATTAACGTCAACAGGGAGCTACCTACTTAATAGCGATGTCATGTTTGAATAGAAAATTGGTACATTAAAAAAAAATGTCAGAAATGCTGCTACAAGCTGCAAAGTTCATTAAAAGCTGAATGAACTATGATATTAACTGTCTTCATTTTTAGTTAGCACATACCTTAAACACTTGAAGCTGGAAGCTAATGATGTTAGCTGTATGCTGGTGCAATAAGCTGTAATTTATGTATGATCCGAATAGTCGACTAATCACAAAAAATAATCGGTGACTAGTCGATTATCAAAATAATCGTATGTGGCAGCCCCACTTACTAAACAAACATTTCACCTGTCAGAAGATGCTTAAACAACATTTTCTTGGAACTAAATTCATTTCATTTTAAAGCTGTAGATGTTTCTGAAGGTGTCAGGATGGTTCATTGGCTCTCAGATCAGCTGTCACAGAAAAAGCATAATTTAAACTAACAATGTCTTGTTTATGCTGAGCCTTATGCTGACAGGGTAATATGGGGAAAAATAATTTGTGCACTTCAAAATTACATGATGTCTTGTTATAGAATTCTGAAAGATAAGGTATTCATGAAGGGATTTGATCGATGGTGGAAATGCACAAACTTTTAGATTAATTGACTTAAAGATGAGCTTCATGACTCGGTCTGTAATGTACCTGTTTGATTTCTGGACTTCCTGGACGGCCACTGGAGCAGACAACGACTCTGATTCAGGTGAGTTTGTCAGTCACTGAGGTTCAGGAGGTGACCCTGTGCTGTTGTGTCCCCAGAGCAGCGGGAGGTGGAGCAGGAGGAGGGCAGCGAGGGCCGAGAGGAGGGACAGGACTCGCCGATCGCCTGCGGAGATGACATCCACCTCTATGACAACCAGATCAGCCCTGGGCCAGGTCAGTACACGGGGGGAGACAGAGAGAGGGCAGCGGGGGCTACGGGAGGAGAGCTTGACAAAGAGACCGAGGGTTAGGGAGAAGGAAACGGAGCTCGGCAAGTGACTGAACGTGTGGTGAGAAGTCTGAAGAGGTGAGAAACAGAGGAGTGAGAGAATAAAAAAATAAAAAAGTCTTCAGTCAGTCGTATCAAAGAAAAACTCAAAGGCACTTCTATCTCACAGTACATGTACCTCTATTACCATGGCATGGTAATCAATAAGTGTTAAGCCATTAGACATTAACAGACACGTCTCGTGGTGGAGAGTATCTGGAGTGTTTATCTCGTAATGAGTGTTAAGCTGCTCTTTGAAGCAGCTTTCATCAGCGTTGTTTAACACATAATGGATTACATGACTGCTCGTTATGAAAGAGGTCACTTGATAACTCCGCAAACCTTTATCACCTCAGCTCAACGGAGCTGCTCGGCCTCCAGCAGCTTACTGTCGAGGTGTTTGACATGTGACTTTACTTTTCGTTTGTTTTGATGCTTTAATTTTGTTGAATGAGATACCAGAGGGCTCTGAACCCGCAAAAATTAAATCGTCAGCAAACAACGTAACGTATTATTTCTGTCAGTCAAGTAACAACAGGAAGTTTTGATGAGTACAGATGACGCAGCTGCCTTAGACGGCCTTTGACCTCTGTTTTAAAGTTGTATCGTTAGTTATGAGCAGCACTACGAGGAAGGAAAGATTTTGAATGAGGTTTTTCTATTTTCTGTCTTTTTAGAGAAATTCTCTGTCAAAAAGCCGGTCTGACCCTGCGCTTGATCCCACTTTGAGTAGGAATGTGTGTCACAATCAGCAAAAATCTGGCTCTCTAAAATCACTCTGCCGTCAATAATCTCCTCTCCTGTTTCACCGAGAAATCAAAAGACAAACGCCTTTAAAAAAAAAAAAAAAAGAAAAACCTAAAACGACGTAACAACTCGTTTCTTTAGAGGTCTGCTGGAGCCGGGGTGCACCCAGAGTCTGATGGCAGGTGTCGACTTGACAGACGGCTTCTCAGCTGCAGGTGTGGATGATTTTGACCCCATCACCAGAAACCCCAGCAGTCAACATGTGACCGTTGCTGTGGCAACAGTCACAGGTGCATCACCGGGGAAAGACTGGATGAGTAAGAGAGGGAGAAAAGTGGCAGGTGACCATGTCACTCGAGCCGATTCTCCATACATAGTAACACTTAAGGCGTCTGACAATGCAGCAGCAGTAATGTGAGAGAGGGACAAGTTAGAGGAAGGAGACCTCTGTGGGGCCCGACATTAGAGCATGAAATACCGGAGACACCGCGTTACCTTTGGTGGTAAACTTTCACACTTTTTGATTGCTTAAGTGTTAAAAAAGACAAATTTGATATCTGACTGTAACCCTTCTTGTCATGTGTTACATCGGCTACCAAAAATTTGGGCGCTTCAAGCTTTATCAAAGACCATTAACTGTTTTAGATGGTGCCTCTCTTGCAACCAGTTCCAAATTGTTATAGTTTTGGTGCAGCCAGTGGTGATTAGGGATGTGCGTGACTGGTCGTTTAATCGTTTAACCGCCTACTCATTTATTAAACGTTTAGTATTTTACCAGTCGGTTAAATGCTGCATTATGCATCTTGTTCTTCACGCCTCTGCCTCAGCTTCTTTGTAAAGAGGCTGAGCAGCCAGGGAGAGAATTGCTCCTCCTCCCCTCCCCCCACACGCACACGTCACTTAGGGGGCAGGGCCACAAAGTTTGGAAAAGTGAAAGTAAAGTGGGAAGATTGCGACGCTACCGCGAAAGAAAATCAGCATTGTTTGGCAGTATTTTTTTTTTTTTTCTCAAAGATATTTTTATTAAATTTTCACAATTTTATAATCCAAGTGTAAAACATTGACAGTAAATTTATGAAATGTACAATCAACTCAGGTCGCAAAAAAAGGACAGTCTGTACAGAGTAAGAGAAGAAAAAATAAAACAACACAGAACAGAGAACTTCTCAAACCCACCCACCCCACCCAACGTCTCCGAGTCAGATATATTGTAAGAAGAAAGAAAAAAAGAATCAACACGATTAGGGAGCCAAGTGCTCCGTTCCTGGAGTGATACAGGTAACAGCTGGAAGTCAGATTTCACTTATTGAGGGGGATAAAATAAAGACAACATAAATGCCACAAAATAAATAAATAAGTAAAAATAAATAAGAGTTATATATTATAAGTTGTGAGCCCCCCACATTTACTAATGAGAGACCCCAGATAAAGATGGACTATACACATGTGATGCTGAATTGAGCTAGTTTCTAGTCTCTAGCTAGTTTGTAGGTTATGGAAGTATTCCAGAAAAGGTCCCCAAACTTTCTTAAACTTATCTTTGGAATTGCAAATTGAGTAATGAATTTTTTCAAGGTTTAAACAAGACATAACATCTCTCAACCACTGAGCATGAGTGGGGGGGGCAGCATCTTTCCACCTTAACAATATTGCACGTCTGGCCAAGAGAGAAGCAAAGGACAGGGTTCTACATCTAGCAGGAGTCAAATGTACATCAATACTGTCTGTGGTACCAAAGAGAGCGATCAAGGAGTCAGGCTCCATGTTCAAGCCAACAATCAAGGATAACGTTTGGAAGACTTCCCTCCAGTATTTTTCCAAGCAGGGACACGTCCAGAACATGTGAAAAAGGGAAGCTTCCTCTCTCTTACACTTGTCGCAACATGGATCTACATCTGAATAGTAGTGAGATAATTTAGATTTGGAAATGTGGGTCCTATGTACAACTTTAAATTGTAACAAGGAATGCCGGGCACAGAGTGAAGTAGAGTTAACCAACTTAAAAATTCTGCCCCACATGTCCTCAGACAGAGTTTGATTCAAATCTTGCTCCCAAGCAGTTTTAATGTTGTTTAGTGGGGTGTTTGGCAGTATTTTGACGCCACAGATGACAACAAGGTCGTCTGTGGAAGCAGAAACTTGCTTATAACCACTCTACTGGGGCGATGAGAAACCACATCCATGGTAGACACCTCGATGTCGACCTGCAGGGCAAAGATGGTGAGCCTGGGCTCGAGGGGCACGGCGGCGGGGTAAGGCAGACGCGCATGAGAGCTTTTGTTCCAGCCAGACGCTGTGATGCTCACCGCACAGCAAAGATTACACAACTGAAATGTTATTTATTTAATTTTATATTTCTGTGCAATGTTAACTGAATTGTGCACTAGTCTTAAGTGCCAGAGATTTCAGGGAAATTCTATTGTAGGCCGCTATGTTGTACGTTTGGAATTGTCGTGTTGCTGCATTCAAGTTTCATACCGAAACAGTATTTATAATGAATGCCATGCATTGCATTGGCAAACATATCACAAATGTATTTCTCTTTAAAGTGTTCAACTTAATTCAGTCAGTTGTTACATCAGTAGAATTTAAATTAACAGTTTGACCTGAATGTTTGGGCTAAAATTGCTCCTAAATGCACAAAACATTTGCATTTTAAACTTTTAATTTAATATATTGAATTGTGAGTTTTCTTGCTTATAGACTAGTCGACTAGTCGCAAATAAAATTTGAGACTAGTCGAAATTCCCGTCCCTAGTGGTGATGTTGTTGTTTTGGCTCCACTTTCAAGCAGCATCTCTGTTTTGTTTTCAATCCGGAATATAATTGAAAGTTGGGATCATAAAACCAAGCTTATAGTTTTTGAAGCACTCTCATCCTACAAATTACAACACTGTATGTATATATATTGGCGATATCTCAGCTGCACCAAAAGTATGCTGCAAATACGTCCAAAAAGTGCACAAGTTTTTCATACTGTGTTCTTTATTCGAGAAGAAAGAGATGAGTAAGAGGCTGTGTCTCAGCCGTTAGGGATTTCCATGCTGTCAGGGTTTATCATAATGATGCCAAGTAACATAATACTCCTATAAATATGAAAAGAAGTACCACCTTATCTAATTTATGACATAATATCTAAATGTGAATAAATTACATCATCTCAGGGAATATAATCTCCATATCACATACCTCCATCATCAAAGTCGTTAAACCGATCCTGTGGCTTCAGAGAAACCTCCTCCCTACAAGCCGACAGCGTTTTGCCCACACTCGTCTCCTGCTACACAGCTGTAACATGTTGAATTTTCACTGCTGTCATCGTGCAAAATTGTCACCCACAGGTGCAGAGTGTTTGTCATGCCCAGCAGTGTCTTCTCAAAAAATATTCAGAGCATTATTCATCGAGAGCGCGGCTGAATGTTGATTAGTGTGTTCTTGTTTTTGAGCCTGCTTTCACTAAATTTCTCTCTGCCTCGTACGTATGTTTAATCCCAGTGTGCTCGGCTGTTTTTGCATTTTATAAATGTCACAAATTGTTTTGTTATTTTATTACTCCACTCCAGCGGGCTGCTGTGAAATATGCTCAGTAGTGATGGGAAGATGAACTGATTTAAATGGACACACACACACACACACACACACACACACACACAGGCTTTCCCTGAGTGCATCGATGAAGCAGCTGGTTATAGATGAGATTTTGGAGTTAAATAGCGATGCATCAGTAAAATCTGCTCCATTTGAGATCCATGTTGTAGGCATATTCAGAAATTTGACCAAGCCAAGGACTAAAAACAAACTTTATTTCCCTCTATTGGACCCATGTTATCAGAACAGGCAGAAAACCCTTAATTCAGCTTTTGTCTGAAAAAATTCATTTTAACTACTGTCTCTTAAAGGCTCCCTGCTTCATAAACCCCCTCTCCTCTGATTGGCCAGCCTTCTGGAGGTGGAGCTATGGGTGTCATGAGTTCCAAAGGTAGAAAGGCTTCAATGAAAACCAGGCACACAATGTTCAAACATGACTATGAAAAGGCTGGTATGAAGATGGTGAGGTACGCCGAACTGGCGACGAGACAGTTAGAGGCATGAGATGGAATACAAGAGGTAATGGGGGTGATGGGAAACAGGTGGGGAGGAACAAACAGGAAGTAGGTACGACAGATGCGGCCAGGGCAGAAGGGGACACATCTGAAACAGAGAATACAAGACATGAAACATGAAACATGAATAAAATAAAGAAACTTGACAGACAAGACAATGGGCAGACCTTGGTGTTTTAGGCCAACCCCTCAAATCTGTCACGATCCTTGTGCGATGACTTCATCATTTCATCAAGTCTTTTGAAGGTCTCATTCTTTTGATCAGTTAACAGACAAATTCAGGGATTTCTACAACTGTATATCCACGTTTAAAACATGTAAAAGTATGTTTTGTCATAACACATTTCATTATGTTTTTTTTCCCCCTCATAAGCAGTGGTTGGTTTGGTAGAATAAATAGCATAGTGATGAGATCAGAGCTCTTACCTTGATTTAATTTCAAAAACCTCTGGACCTTATCAATGATTTCTTCCAATTCAACATGCTCTTTATATTCCTCTCTAAACACAGCCTGGTTTCTTGGACCATGTTTAATTTTGACCCTAATGATAATGTGCTTTGGTATTTAACTACATCATAGTAAAGATTCCTTTCAGAGTGGCTGCCAACATTTGTACCGTCATCCAAACAAAGATGGGATTCCTCTTTGAATTATTGTAGTATTCTCTTTTGTTGGCTCTGACTTCAAACAAAGACGGTATTTCTATTTATCACACCGGATCTAAACATAGTTTCCATTTCTTGATTTCTGAAACATAAGCTTTCTGTTTCACCTCCTACAAATTGTGGTCACATACTACTGCCAAACGTAGAATGTAAAAATAAAACGAGCGGAGGCAGATTGAGAAACGAGAGAAAACAAGGAACATAAGGCGAGATTCAGAAGAAACAGAAATGTGACAGTTTCAATAAATTAGACAGTGTGAATGTTAAGATTTGGGATAAAGTGATGCATTTATGATGAGGTGTACAGTGTCTCAGTCTTTGTATCATGCTATGTATGTGGACCATTTGAGAGTATTTCTTTGAAGCCATTCTGACTGCTTGTCCTTAGGGATGACAGTGGTTTTGGTTTATTGGTCAAAACCACCATACTTCTTTTTTGGGGGTTCCTGTAAATTTTTGTTCTCCCCAGAGGACAAAGGCTTTGGCAACTTGATACTTTTATTTCTCAGTGAGACTTCTCAAACTACTTTTTGTGCTTCCATTAAATTTGATAGTTTGCTCTGAACAGACACAAAGTCTGGTACAGAAATCCAACATGATGAGTCCAGTGCACTTGAGGCCCCAGAAGTTTCACCTTTTATTTATTGCCTTTAAAGATTTGTCTTGAATATCTGATTGGTAGTCTTCATAGTTAAAATTGTTATTTTTATTTTAATTTCATAATCTTTGGATGGATCACAGTCTGACTTGAGGTATCTACAAAAAGTTTGACCATCTTCACTGAGTAGAAGATTCAGTTTAGTCCACTGCTGTTGCTAGTGAAGAAGTAACATCAACCAAAGCTTAAACAAAGCAGCTGATGATAAATATTTTGGTGTGGAAGAATTTGTCTGCTGGTTACTCAGTGATGTTTGCCGTTTGCCGTCTCTCAGTTTTGACATGATCTTATCCATTCTTCTCTCTTCAGAAGACATTGTCATGAGGCTGTCAAACCCCCTCCATAAATAGAATTGATTTCATGATTACATTTCTGCCAGTGCTGGGCTCAGTTCCATTTCAGTCCAATCAATTTAACTGAAAACTGAAGTGGAAAAGTCACAAGGAAGGTCAGGTCTGTCATGCCAGCAGCTTGAGGATTTAGGTTCCCACCATTAGCCAGCTGACCTTGATCGTGGAGGTTGTTTTGTGTGCAGAACTTAACATCAGAATAAAAGTGGTTGTAAAGGAGTTTTATACAGATTGAACGTCAGATAATGGATGATTCGTTCCCAGTAGAGAAGAGTGAACAATCTCTTTAGCCTTGCAGGGATGATGAAGGACTCATGGGAGTTTTCCCATCCAGTCTACAAGTCCGTCTGGGACTTCAAGTAGGCTTTCAACTAGTGCTGATTATTTTCATGACCAATTAATCAATCCATTATTCTCTCGATTGATCAAGTAGTTGTTTGGTCCATAAAATGTCAGAAAATGGTGAAAAATGTTGATGTTTCTCAGAGTCAAAGATGACATCATCACTTGTCTTGTTTGCAAACCAAAGATATTCAAGAGTGTCAAAAAGAAGCAAAGAAACCAGAAAATATTCACATTTATGAAGCTGAAGTTAGAGAATATGGACTTCTTTATTTTAAATAATTACTTTCATGATTAATTGACAATTGACAATTAATTAAGTAATCAATTATTAATCAATTATAAGATTAATTGTTGCAGCTCTGTTTTCAACCACACCCCACAAGGGAGTCCTTTGGGAGAACTGTTAAAGTACCGGGCTTTATGGGTCTTAATAGGCACTCACAGAGCTCAGTTTGTACTCTGGAAAGGTTTCAAGCCTTTTTGGTTGTTTTTGGACTTTTTTCCTGTGCCACTGATTCATGGATTAGACCTCAAGGCCAAATCTGTAGGAGGTGAGCGGTCTGTTCTTGAGACCTAAGTGCAGATTATGTTAGTTTGCTGTGACCTGTGTTAAGCAATAGGATGTTGTGTGTTCAGAGGTTTGTCCAGACTTCTGAAAGAGCTGCCCACACTGAGGTGCCGACTGGAACAGGATTATATTCCTTTGAATACCTTAAACGCCTCTGTGTGGATTCAAAATGAAGCAGTCAGAATGAGAAATGGCACCTTCAAAACCAGTGCCATCTTCATTAGGGTCTTGTTCACCATTAAGGGTGGATCCATGCCATGTCAGAGGCCCATTCTCTTGGATTATTTGGTGAGGATATCCGAGCCAAAGGCCACTGCTTTCAGTTTATTAAATCTGTATTACAACCCTCGCTTTGGGCAGTAGCATAAGGAACAAGAGAGAGAGGATAGATTGGCAGGAGCCAACCAGGGTAATGAAGTCAGACAGGGACTTGGATTAACGCCACTGTTCCTTCACAGTTGATTTAGACTGGGCAACTGATCAGGAAACCTCTTGCCATCTTTCTTCCATGCTTATCCAGCTTCAAGGGGATCACGAGGTAGCAATGAAGATACCGTAAAATTACACTGTTGCTGTTATTTAGACCAGGAAGTCCTTGGGAATCCCCAGGAGGAGTCATGCATGGAAGAGGGTCGTCTTGACTCCAAGAGAGGAGCAGGTTGAGCCAGAGCAAAGAGCTAAAAACATTGAGACACGTCTCATCTTTAAGAATCTGTACACCCAATAAATGATCCACGTTTCATGACTTCAAAGTGAGCAATGTTACTTTTACTTTTAATTTATATTCCTAAGTGTTGATGGCAGGCACTTTCAGGGGGATTTACAGTTAATGAGAATGTAATTGCACAGCAGTGTGTAAGATAAGAAGAGACATCATACATCAAAGTGTATTTCATTAACATACTCGCTCTCTTGTGGCAAACTCAATGGCTGATTTACAATTTGTTTTCAAGGACGTTTGTTTGATGAGGTCAGTGTGAAAGTACTTTGGCGGCCTATGTAGAAGAAAATGTAATATTTACTGAAAAGAAGTGGCTGGCAATTTGTCAGATGTTTGAAACACCGCAGTTTCTGCCTCCGAGCGCTTAAGGAGAAACCGAGCCAGTACGACATACAAATGATCCAGAATCTGACCCTGAACAGGAAGAGGAACCTGTTAAAGTGTCGCAGCTCAAGGACACTTAAGCCCTTTAGGATCACTTGGACCACTCGTACCAAAGTAAGTCGCCAACCTGCAACCCTTGAAGGTCAGACTGATATCGCTCCCTGCTCTGAGATTACGCAACACTTGTGGATGACCGAACGTATTCAACAGTTGTGGGGCGCAAAATGATCACACAAGGCTGTGTCACATCCTCGCACTTCCTCCTCCTAATCCCTGAACCCTGAAATTCTGCAGGATTACTTGGAGGCACACAGTATACTGAAACATACAGCAGCAATTAGGAGGAGGTGATCATTGGGGACGAGGTAATCTTATATGAATATATGAAAATCTCCTTACGGCTGCTGCCTGACAGCAATTAGAGCCGCAGCTCCCTCTCTCCTCTGGGAGCGGATAAGCCCAGCCGTGTGCTTTTTGATTGTGTGGCTTTGATGAACCAAATCCAGTGCACACGACACGTGCCCCCTGCCATCAGCTCATCATGGAGGTAGGAGCTGGGGCGCTCTTTTCTCCCTCCACTGCCTGCAGGGCTTTAAGATGCCGAGGTGCTTGGTGTGGCGATCAAAGCGTCCACTTTCAGTTTACTTGCGGCTGGATTTTCGATATTATGATATCCTGGTGGCTTATTGGCTTATTAGAGGAGGGGGGTTCTTGCTTTTCCAACGTGTGAGGGAGGGGTTAAGCTCTGATTGATTTCCAGACGGAGCCGGCATAGTGCATCACGCGGAGCAGAGGAGGAAAGCCCATGGTAACCTAATAACGTCCTCCCCACAGTAAACGACGATAACTGTGTTATGCAACACGGTGGAGGACTGTTTTATGAGAGTCAGCAGGGTACTGCCAGGCTGCTAGTTTAAAGCTTGAGTGCTTTGAAAACCTCATCCCCCTGGTTTGTCCCCATATTGTTCCCCAAGCACAAAAGGTTTTCCTCCTTTTACTTCCTTCGTGACACTGGGAAAATCCAGACCTTTGTACTTTATCTGAGCGCTCGCCTCAGCTTGGCAGACGTGTGTATTAAAGCCTTATCAGCAGAGAAGTTCCAATCCCTGTTCAGTGAGAGCATTTAGAGACTTGCCTCTTGACATTTTCATCACTATTAGAAGAGGGTCCCAGACTTTTTTTTTTTTAACTTACAGAGTGATTGATCTTTATTTCAGAGTTTAAACATCATAATGACTGTTCTGTTGCTTTTAAATGCAAATACAGAGCAGTGTAACTACCGTGTCACTACAGATTCAACATTTAGTCATTCAACATTTTAACCTGAGATGTTCTCGGCCGAGAAAAGTAAAAGCTTGTACTCAATAAAGGAATTCAAAATGTGCTTTGAAGCCAAAGAAGGCTTTTCTACAAGTTATTTAATTCCCCCTTTTTATCTGCTCTTGATTTCCTGTCATGTCTTCACCATCATCCTTAAATGTGCCTAAGGCTGTGGATATGCATGAGGATCACTGCATACAGAGCAGATAGGGATACAACTTAAATGCAACAAGCTGGAGAAATCCATGGTTCTTTTTTTAAGCTATTTTTTTTTTTGCTTTATGCCTTTAATGAGAGAGAGGACAGTGGATAGAGGAGGAAACTTGAACCTGGGCTGCCCGCTATACCACCAGGCCATCTGCACTCCAAACCCTCGGTCTTTTAATGCTACAAAATATAAATCATACAGTGCTGTAAATTCTGTGATTTTTCCACTAAGAGCTTCAGCTTTTTGGTTTTCTCTTGAAAACGTTCTGCAATTCCCAAATTGGCACTACAGCGCTCACTTTTATAGGTGCCAATGCTGTGGCTACTGTTCCATCATGTTTCCTCAATACATCTCGTAAGGGATAAAAATTTTCAGCTCACTCAAGAGGTGTGTTGTGCTCAAGCTCCTCTCAGAATACTTGCAACTCAAGAAATTCAAAGAGAGAGAGAGAGACGGCACAGAACAAGTAGGAAGCCAAAGATTTTAAAGACTCTGGAAAGAAAACTAGTTAAAGAGAGAGAGCAAGAGTGAACAACTACTAAACTACACAAGTTCATGACTTAACCGAGTCAGGAACTGTCAAAGTGTCAAAGAAGACCGTCACCAGAGCCCTGATGTCCCAGAAATGGACTACTGTGGAGGATGCAGGCCAAGAAAAAGTCCACTTCAAGCCAGCAGACTGAAGGATGCTGAGGACCATCTGGAGGTGGAGACTGAGAGCAGCCAAAGTGTCATTTGGTCAGATGAGACCAAACTAGAGCTCTTTGGAGAGTCATAGAGATGTTGGTGGTAAGAGTATCAAGCTATAGGGATGTTTCAGTCCCCAGTCTGGAACTGGGAATCTTCTCAAAGTTGAAGGTTCAATCATGAAGGAAGGATGTGTGAAGATTTGGAAAAAAACCCTCAAGCAGTCAGTAGCAAAACCAGATCTGGGTCTGGGTTGTGGCTTTGTCCTCCAACATGACAACAACCAGAACATACGTATCTCCCGCTGAAGAACTAGCTCCGCAAAACCAAAGTAAACCTTATTGACTGGCCTGCACAAAGCCCTGACTTCAATCCCATTGGAAATCTGTGAAGGGGGGCTGACTTGAAGACCTGGGTCTATTCCAGAGGACAAGAATCAAATCTGGAGGAGCTAGAAAGATTTGCCAAAAAAGAAAAACAAACAACTGCATGCTGTTATCCATCAAAAAGGACAAACAGCTGACTGTTGAAGGCCTTCTAATAATCTTTGAGATTTCTAACAAAATACACGCCTGTAGAGTCATTCTCTCTTGCCTGAAAATTTGATAAAGATAAGATTAAGGCCTGGATTTTGCAGTATTTTTTGGTATTACTAACCGTGACTGAGGTCTGCATGCAAGGGACGAATCCCGAGTGATTTCTGATACCCATCAGTGTGTGATCGTCCAAATGGTGGGCGTTAGCAAAGCACTGTTTTCTTTGGTCTCTGCTGAGTTACTCAGTGGTTCACTGTGGCCAAACAAACAAAGAAAATATTGATTTCTACCATAAAGCAGGTGCCTCCTACTTTAAAAACAGGTACAGAAAGGTGATATATTGTTTGATTTTTAGAGATGTGTATCCAAGTGTTCATTTTTCGGAGAAGTTTACTTATTTAATGCCAGACAGAGTGCTCTTTAAAATGACCGTAACTCCTCAGCTATTTGTGTTAGCAAAGAAATTCAAACAGCTCAACAGAAGAAAAGATGAGCTTTGAGAGAGAAGATGAGCTTACTGGGCATGAGTTCTGACTCTCTTGACCCTGTTTTAATGATCAGAAGCCAAACAGGTCCTAACCAAATCGAGAGAGTATTTTGGTCTCACTTTGATGATGTCTAATAATGCCTTGTTTTGTTTTCCTCAGATGCTGATGACTCTGGTTGCGTGTTATTGAATACATCCAGGAAGGTAAGCATACCAACTCCCTTAATTCAACATCATGCTGCAGCTAGCTGTTATAGTTATCTGACTCCATGAAACAGATAAATCAGGCAAACTTAATCGTAAAACAAAATAAAGCTTCTGCCGTTACGTCACTTGAACCTGATGCTCTCTCGCCAGGAGCCGAACTCTTTAAAGTCTGTTGATCAGAGAGAATATGGCCTGAAGGTGCTTGGGTTACCCTATGTACATCAGACAGGTGCTACCACAGTCACATGTGTACAGTCTGATAACGTTTGGAGGTAGAAGTGATTAGAGGGGGGATAAAAGAGAGGTTGGAAAGATTATTTTTGTAAATGACATAGCCCTCCTCAGGCCTTGGTTATAATTAGTGTCTCACTAAGCCTCATTTCATTTCTGGATGTCCTGATCAAGATTTTACTTCTTCTTCTCATGCTTCTTTCCATACTGTGGTGGATGGATCTGTGGTGCACATTTAGAGTATGCTGGGTGCAAAACGAATCCAATTTCTGTAACGTATGTTTGACATCTGAATAGCTGAGCTGTCAGTGTGGATATCTACGGTGGAGCCTCTGACTGCTGCAGTTCATTTCTTTTTCAGCATCAGTTTGTTTTAGTGATCCAGTTCTGGAAACAGCGTTATGATAACACCTATTCTTGTGACACCTTTACTGTTTTCCGATAAAGGGCGTGAAGCTTGTGGAGAAATTACGGGTCTCTAACTTCTGCGATAGTTCTGCGCGTTTGATGGTTCTGCAGATTTGTTGGCTGGCCAGAGGAGCTGTTTGTTTGTCGTTCTTATCTTAATGAGCGTTTTGTTTCCACAAACACTCTGTGTTAGAATCAAAAGTCCTTATTTACAGACACACCTGTGTAATGAGAGCATATTGTCAGCACAGACTAACACAATGGCAGCTGATTTCATTGATTGTCAAATGTTTGGATAAAAAGATCAAATCATGCTTGCATGTGTGCACCCAGGATAAGTATTTGTTTGCAGCGTTGTTTCTGGCAGCTATCTTAGTCTTAGTCTTGGTCTTTTGGACGAAAATGCTTATTAGTTTTAGTCACATTTTAATCATTCCTATATGTAAAATTTTACTCCAGTTTTAGACGATGAAAACTCAAAGAGGTTTTAGTCTAATTTTAGTCAAAAAAAAAGAAAACATATTAGCCTTTTGACAAATTTGTTGGACAAACATTCAGTGGACAGTGGAAGAAATTCAGTATGTACCACAGAGAGGAGTTTAAATACACAAGACACTCCATGCTTACTACTGAATTATCCATTCACTTTTACCATACTGTGATGTATGAATACATTCACTTCTGTCAATAAACCAGAAAAGAGCAAAAAGGAAAATTACGTCCAGACAGAGAACTGCTCCAAATCCATCAGAATATCAATGCTTTGATATTTTCAGATTACTAATCAGACTGCTTCGTAGTTTGATAATATACCGTAGTTTTATGTTGAACTTTAGTTCAGTTTTATCTGTTTCTGGTTGTTTTTTTGTTTTTTTATATTTTTTGGGGCTTTTATGCCTTTATTTTTTTTGAGAGGACAGGACAGTGGATAGAGGAGGAAACAGGTGAGAGAGTGGGGAGTGACATGCGGGGAAAGTAGCCACAGGTCAGACTCGAACCCGGGCCGCCCACGTATATGGAGCGCGACCTTAACTACTAAGCCATCTGCGCTCCTAAAATCTGTTTCTGTTAATCATCATTTATATCTTCACTTACTATTTACTATCAGTATTGAGTCCATAGTGTTTGCCAGAAACCAACTTTTTCATTAAAAAATTAAAGTGAAAACTGCATCTTGAATATCAGCAGTTAATATTGATTATTTGTGTTTAAACCTACTGAGGTTGGATAAAGAAGACACATTTAATAACACAGCTGCAGATGACGCTGGTGTTTCAGTGTAAAGTGTGACCCTGTTAACTGGCGACCATCACTGACACGTTCGGCTGAGAGTCTCCAGTTAGCACGGTCACTCTTAACTCCAAACGCCGGTTGGTCTGTAATGGTCAGAACTTGATAGAAGTTGACTCCATGGTATCATATCATTTCTGACAACCCACCACAAAACAACCAGACAATTTAATTAGGTGAATCACTGAAATTAGACTTTAAACAGATTTATTTTTAACTGTATCTTCAGACTTGCTGTATTTCAGATCATTGAGATTTCCAGGATTTCAAGTCAGACCAGATAAGAATGAATTAAAGTTTTCAAGTCTGTTGGTGAGAAAAGAAGTTCAGACATGTTTTTTTTTTTTGTTTGTTTGTTAAGATTTCTGCCCAGCAGAGGAAAAGATGCTTCAAAATTAAATTAGAATTAAATTCATTTAATGCTCTGTTAGGGTATTTGCAACAAGTAGCTCCAGATTTTAAGGCTGGAGAATGAACCTTGTTAAGTAGCATTTTTTTTGTACAATAAACATAAAACGAGGCTCTTTGTTGATACGATTCACAGTCAGGCATCCCACCAGTGAGGCTAATTCTTGTGATGTGTTTTGAAATGTAAAGCTGTGTATCATCTGCATAGCAGGTAAACCGATTAGTTCACAATGCATGAATCTCATTGATTGCAGGTAAAGTATGAATGAACCATAGACTGAAATTGGTTGTTGCAATGCGTAAAACCTCATAAGTTGCCGAGTTTGATTTTATTAAATTCAAACACAATTCAATTCTTTAGAAGAATAAGAAGTGTGACACGGTTTTGATGTTTACTAAACATCTTGTGAATGAGGGATAAAGAAAGTCCTGAAACTTGAAGGAAAAAGTCAGATTAATCTACTAACCAAGGGTTGGTTTTCTGCAACACAAGCCTGTAAAAGATTTGTAGTTCATATTTCAGTGTTTTAGTTTGTTGTGCCGTCCTCCTGACAACAGCTTGCCTGGTTCCTCTCA
Organism: Labroides dimidiatus; assembly: GCA_030710495.1. NCBI lineage: Eukaryota > Metazoa > Chordata > Actinopteri > Labriformes > Labridae > Labroides > Labroides dimidiatus. The sequence continues at coordinate 2,528,683 of CM061156.1, read as the reverse complement.
CTAATCTTCCTATTCTGTAGAACAGTTCTATTTATTTGCTCTCTCCCTCTGTTTTTTATCAATTTCACATGGTCGCATCTTTACTTTGACGCCAAGAATTCTGTTGTGGATCTGTTTATTTGCACCGGTCTATAAATAAAATCAATCTTTCTATGTCCCTGCTAGCTGACTTTTCAAGCTGCATGTTTTCCTTTTATTATCAATCCTGATCTTTTTTTTTTTTTCAAATTAAACGACTTCTTTTTTTAAACCATTTCTATGATAAGAAATAGACTTTAAGTGATGCTACATTAGTTATCTCATTGGATAAATATCATCTCCGTGACCACCTGTGTTGAGAAAGACTGCAGACCTCAAACATTCATACAAACAAAACAAAATCAAATGTATTTATAGAACACCATTCACAGTTTCCCCCCCGAGGCTTCTGTGCAGTGCTTGAGCTCTTTGTGAAAAGAACAGCAGGGTTTCCACTCTTCTTCAGAATTTCTGTCAATCACACGTTCAATGAAATCGAAGACTGGTGGGTGTCTGGGCTCTTAATCGAGCTGTGTTCATCTGTCTGCCCATTCACCCATCTCTCAGGTGATTCTTAGAAACCGCCGGTCAAACTTGAACAAGTGTTTGTTTGGAGCCCGTGTCTGCTGTTTGTCTCAGATGTGACGGTTGATGACGGATTGCTTACGGTTTAAACTTTCACACCGTTTTTATCTCCGTCTCTGATACAGCAAGATACAAAATGAGAAAATGAAATCATAAACGTACGAACCCGAAGTCTTAAACCTGCATTGGTGGTTTTGGTTGCCCGGTTACGGTCCCCTGAATCCATGCTCTCAGCTCCAGTGTATTCAGCGTTTCATATTAGCCAGGTGCTGTGCTATTTGACGACTGCTTCTGCTGTTTTGAAAAACAGTTTTTCAATCACAGCTTGATTGGAAATATTGACGTCTTCCTGCAGCGCTGGCGCAGTTGCCACATCATTGAAAAATACAGCAAGAAAAATAGTCACGGCAATGGTGAGAGAGGGTGAGAGAGGGTGAGAGAGGGTGAGAGAGGGTGAGAGAGGGTGAGAGAGGGTGAGAGGGGGCTCAGAAGCATGTTGGAAAATTAACAGACTGGAAAGGACATTTAAGTTACTGTTTTGATTTAGAAACAACATCAGACAGGTCTGTTTCTGGGTCTGAAACATCAATACACGTTTCATTTTCTGAATGATTTCATTCTTTTCACAGTACGTGAAGCTGATGAACTTTGAAGAGGAAGTTCGGGCTCACAGGGACCTGGATGGCTTCCTAGCCAGGGCCACCATCCTGCTGGATGAGACCGCCGCCTCCCTGGACGATGTTCTGAAGAGAATGTTGCACCACGTGGGCCAGGACAGCCATGTTTCCGAGCCGGCGTGTAACTTTGAGGAGGTGATGAGCTTGCTTTTCACCGATGCGGGCGCTCAGGAGGTCAACGGTAAGCAGAAAAGCTGTCGACGTGCTTGTGTAAACTAGGGAAAACGTGTGAAAATACAGTGGGAGTGGAGGCACACGATAAAAACCTGCTCCACCTGCGTCTTCACACAGTCAGACAAAAAAGCCCCAGAACACATGACACCTGACCTAAAAACATCTGACGTCTGCACATGTCAACACCTACCGGAAAAATAGCTTCACCTCGGGCTCAGGAGCAGGAATGTCAGATTGGCTTGAGAGTGATTCAAGAAGCTTTTTAGACCCAAAAGGAAAGTTTGAAACGTCTGAATCCAGGCTGCCTTTTTGCCCTCAGGCTCTTTTTCTGGACGGACACAAATAGAGCTCAGTGTGCTGCGTGGTGTAGTCATGAAGACGGATAATGTCCCCTCGCCAAAGAAGTTTTGTTTTTAGTGCCTCTGAGTTTGTGAAGAAGAAACCGTTTGTATCAGTTTAGGTTTAAAAAAATAATAAGATGAACATCTCGAGAGTCGCCTCTTGGTGAAGGCGAGTCTCCTCAGCCTCCCCGTGAGAGCAGGAGAAATCCGCCCCGTTACGTAACAGCATGAAGCCATTGTTGGAGCTGACTCTGTGCCTCAAGCTGAGCTGAAACCACATTCAAAACACTAATTACTCAGACAATCAGATTCTGCTTTTTTAAAAAACACAGTAAGAAAGGATTGAGGACATCTTTTATTCATCACTGATGAATACGCGTCACCTTCGCAGTCAGAACATGTGGAGGTAATGGTGGCGCAAACGCCGCCCGTCATACTCTCCTGCTCCAGTGTTTCCCCGTCCGTCTGGACTGGCGTCCGCAGTTGTTGATGGTAAATCAGAGGTGGGTGGTGGTGTGACGCTCGCCCTGCACAGCCACCTCTGACAGATCCGCGAGGTGATAATTGACTTCTGTCATCGATCACTCACTTAGCTTTTCAAATGGCTCGCAGAGACTCTCGAGCTGTGGCTGCTGCTGCTACTTGACTGTTTCCCTCCCAGAATACCTCACAAAGAGGGGAAAGAAGGTTTTTTTTTTTTTTTTCCTCCTTCTTTCTTTGTGGCTGCCATCTTTACGGAGAGCTTTCCTCTGCCTGTTGGGACATGGTTTGGAAATCAATTTGAGCAATCAGGGTTCAGTAGATTTTAAAATTCTATGAAGCAACTTCAACAAAAGAAAACAAGCTTCTACAGCTTCAGTTAAACTGTTAATGCAGGTTCTTAGAGTTTGGAAAAAGAAAAAAACATATTTTTGATTATTTGATTATCTTTTGCCACCCACATGTAGTAGGGATGTTCTGATCCTGATCTCAAGTATCAGATCATCAGTGATCTGTGTTTACAGCATCCTACGGTAACTCTCCAGGGACATACGGTTAAGATAGGTGAAAACAAACAAACATGTGAGCTAACAAGTCTGTTAGCTTAGCATTAGCAACTCAACTAGAGTGTGAAAACAGTCCAACAGCCGCACGTGAATACATTAATGCACTAAGATCACGGGAGAGTAGGTAAAATAAATCAGGTAACTTAACAGCAAAGCTAGCTGGACTAAATTAAATGAAATTAATAAGATCAAGACTAATTTTAGATGGTTTTTTTCTTACTATTCATTATTGTTTAAACATAAAACAGAAAAAGTCTGCAGCCCAACCGTCTAACTCAGTATTGGCGGCTACGAGAAACAACAACAACAACAAAAAAAAACATTAAAAAAAAAAAAAAAACAGATTGGTACAAGGGGGCAAAATGCATCAGGACACCCCCAACATATCATGCTGTTCATATTAAAATTAAAACAAATGTTGGTCTGTTTCACAAACAGGAAGTACAGTCGTTTAAAATTCAAAACAGCATTTTTAAATCGACGTTCTTTTCTTAAACAGATTATTAGATTTTCCATCCTAACGTTGTCCTCTAACTCTTTCCTTTTCCTCATCTGAGAATTTTAAATGGTTTTCTTTACATTAAGTTTCTTTCTCTTTAATCATGGATCCAGAACCAACACAGAACCAGAATATTTTGCTGATATTGCGCAAGGCATGAATTATCACTCACGGGAGACGCATCAGCTGTTGTGGAAAGAAATCGGATAATAGTAGAGGAAAATTGGGTTAAAGTTAATTGCGCGCAGGCTGATGTAATAAGTCCCAAATTACGCAATAAATAGAGGAAGATTTACAGTATGAAAATGCAGATGAGCTGAACTACTGTACTCTAGCTGTTAATTATATCTCCAGATGGATGTAAGGTGGAAATATTAATAGAAGTGGCTCTAATGAATGTGATGAAAATGGTTAATGAGACACTCTGAGATGCACAGTTTGGATTTCCTTTAGACTTTAAGTAACTAATAAGAAGAAGATACTCAGAGATGCAGTGACGTCCTCAGACTGAGGAACCTCACATCAAGGCTGTGAAGTGAGGAACGTTTCCAGGAGGAGGAACAAAGGCTCTACCCAGCGGAATACGTTCATATCACACCTAAGTATGCTATCATGGAGACATATCTCTTCAGGTATTAATTTCTGCCGTATCTGCGTTCACAGTGCCACAGCGGGGTGATACGGCTGGCGAGCCAGCCGGCTCATTTGGAGTGTAATACTGTACAGCTGAGAGATAAAGAGAACAGGGCGAGATTATAACAGGCACAGGAAGAACAGAGAATTACAGAAATGAAAAAAAGCCCACAGAGATAATTAGTCCTGCTCCAACTCCTACGAGAAGAGGCGATTTCCAAGAGGCCAACTTTTTTTGTTGTTGTTGCTTCATTTTTTGGCGATGGAGCGGAGCACACTTTGTGTACAGAGTAATATCAAAAATCAATGCTACTGATACTGTGTTAATCCAAACCTTCCTCTGTTGATCAAAACATTTCCCACGTACCTGTTCAAGACATAAAATGACTCACAATGAAGGTAAAACTTTGTGCAAAGTGGAATAAATCAAGTTTTTGTTATTTGATTCTGATTGGCGCAGGTGCCAGGTTCTGCTGGGAAAAAAATGCATTTCTTTAAAGTTTGACAGCAGGTAGAAGCATGAAATGATCTAAATCTCTGGGTAGAGAGCAGCAAAGGTGACTCTGGACTTGATTAAACGTGGTGGACCAACACCAGCAGATTACACAGCACCCCAAATCATCACAGACTGCAGGAACTTCCCTCTAAGCTTTAAACTCCTTGGAGTTTGTGCCACTCCAGTCTTTCTCCAGGCCTTTTCTTCTTAGCTCAGGTAGGCAGTAAACCAGATTTATGTCCACTGTGCATTGACTGTGTACTCTCTCAACCATCAACTCACACCAGCTGCATTTTAAGTCCACCAGACGACTGGAGCTGTGAGTCTGAAGAGTTCCCATCTTTCCCACCACAATGATAATCGTCTCCTGGTTCATGTTGGGCTGTAAAACCTCTACAACCTTGTTTCTGTAGTTGAGCTAAATACCATCTGGTGTCAACACCAGTTTGTTTTATTTTGAAAGTCGCTGGATGTTTTTAGGTGGTTTCCCTGCAAGACTTCCTGTTCCAGCATCTGACAAAAACAGACACATCTTGTGAATTTTGGCTTGGATCAGGAGTTGACCTCTGTGCATCGTGGCTCTCGATGCTCGGACGCCAGCCTCCGGTCCACTCTGTGAAACTCTCAAGTCTCCCCCTTTGGTCCCTTTGGTCAACTTTGCATACGTCCGGCCTTTTCAGGAATAACCTTCTCATCTTTACTCCTTACATTGAGGGTGTTCGTAATCATCTTGTGGTCAACCGTGAAGTCAGCAGTCTTCCTCATGATTAGGAGACGGATGGCATTTAGGCTGTTTGAACTGTGATCAACTCAAAATCAGAAGAGAACACTTTCACATTTTGAAATAAATTATTAAATACATTAAATTTCTACTTCCTCTAATAACTGACTTAAAAATCTGACCTTTTATGACAATCTAATTAAGCGTGAAGAGTGAGTTTTACGATATTTAATTAATTATATTACTGTATTTTTGACTTGTTGTGCACCCGTGTGGAGCGGCAGGTCTCGATGCCCGTGTGCCTCGCTGATTGTGTGCCCCGTTCCATAATTTCTCCCTAAATTGCTGTCACCTTTGATCGATCTCACCTGCGCTCCGCTTCATCAGGATTTGCATAATCCTCCCGTGTGATTATTATTTTTCTTCTTCTTCTTTGCAAGCTCAGATCAGATGAAAAACAGTATATATATTTACGTAAGTGTAAGGAAGTCCTTCTCAAGCAAAAACCCAACGAGTGTATCAGGATTGTTACTTCTTTGTGTTTTAAGAATGTTGTGCAGGTTTGTGTTCCCTGTAAATGTCTTGATTATAAGCTCTTCTCAGCAGGAGTAACACTCACTGTGTACCTTCAAATCCCTCCACTGTGCCTCTCTGTCGTAATAATACATCTCTTCCAGGCCGGCGGGTGACTTTTCACTGTGAAAATCTCTTGTAACATTCTGCAGCACTGATCAGAATACCAAATGGAAGCCATTAATTCAGGCTCCTTACCCTGTGAAAAACGATGGCCGCACATGTCATTTTTTCCCATCTTGATCTCTTTATTGACGTCTTTGGGTTTCTTGCCAACCGCACTATCGCTGATAAAATCCAATTTTCTAATAGCCTGTAGACGGTAATCAAGATAAGACCGTCTCTGTGCCCGACAAAGACGAAGACGTTGAGGGATTTTCTCTGTAAAATGATATTTAATATGCATGTGGTAAAGGAGGGCAGGAAATGAAGCTTCTGTTCTGCACAGATATTTATATGCGTGCTTGTTAACCGGAAAGTGTGTCTTTATATATGTGTGTGTGTGATTTTCTAACTGCCCGCCTGTTGATCACGGGGGGAAAAAAAAAAAAAAAAGGTGACTGACTCTTGTTTTTCTCCTCTGGGTTTTTTTCTCCTTCCTTTTTCTCCGCATGCAGACAAGTCTCAAAGTTTCGTTTTCTTTGATGACGGTAAGCTGTGCTAATTGGATGAAAATGTCAGCATCAGCCGCCACCAGGCAGCAATCAGTGCTTTGCTTCTGTCCCAATCACCATCAGTATGCCGTTTGTGCTCCTCTCGCCACGCTCGGGACTGGGTCGATCCGTTGAGTCATCAAATAATTACAGACACATGCGATCCCTCCGTGTCACAGATATCGATGCCCCCTCGAGTTGGCGCTCGAATCAATGCCCCCTCTCTCCGTTTACATTTCTGGTCTTCTTGTGAGAAGTTCTGTAAAATTTCAAGCGGCGAAAATTTTCAATCAACTCGATGGAGATCGACGAGGAGGGTAGCATTAAAAATTTGTCCTTCGTGGAAGAAATAAACCCTCCTGCATTTCAGAGATTATATATTCAAGTAAATTGTATTTCAGACTGGTTATATAAGGAGAATTAAGCCTGCCCTGTGTGCCGTACTTGACTTTGATACGGTATCCATGCAGGGCTTTGCTTTATTTACCATTAATATAATTTGTTTTTATGTAACCTGCGAGAAGATTAGAATTGACAACCTCTCTAGATAACAAGGTTTCAACATTGACCCAGTCCTCGTGGCCCCCTCGACGCCACGTGACATCATAGCATCTGTGTCCTGCATGGTGATTGGCTGTGATGGATACCTAATATACAGTAAGTGTTTCATCCGCCGCTGCTGTATGGTTTAATCACCTCCTTCAAAGTGCCCTCCACCTCCCATGCTTTGAAGGAAACCACTCATTTCCCTCGTGTGTGTGTGTGTGTGTGTGTGTGTGTGAGGTGTGAGGTGTTTGATGGCAGGTCTACCAGCGGTCGACACTGCTGTTAATCTTTAGGGCAGCTTAAGATCGTGAGTTTTATCGAGGTCACCTCTGAACATAATGTACAGAGTCTCCTCGCCAAAAGGCCGCGTGCCCTTTCACAGACAAACATTAATCTTGTTGCTTCCTGTATCCTCACATCTCTGCAGAAATCCTCCTGTTGATGCTTTTTTAGCTGTTTTATCATTTTTATTTCACTCCGCTACATTATTTGTGACCGACTGCATCATTTGCGCATGATTTTACAGATGTTTCAATCCAATTTTCCTCCTTTAAAACCAAACTTCGTGAATAATGCAGTCAAGAAATTCACCGAGATCAAAGGATGCGTTCCAGCCATCCAGTCTCGCCTTCTTTATTTGTTTTCATCACTTCCATTGAAGTTTGTTATATTTGATGCGCCGTGAGTGAGCGCCTCTGTTTCCGTTCCCTCTCTGCGTGTGGAAACGGCTCAGCCGAAGCTGACGAAACCGTGAAGAAACCTTTACATAATTGACAAGTATCTAATGTGCATGTCTTAATTAGTGTCCCATTTGATCATATCAGTGACTTAACTCACACTCACACACACATCCTTCACTCCTCCAACATCCAAGTCAAGTTTGTTCAGTTAAACTGAGAATGTAAACAAGATGTAGCGTGTCCCGACGTCCGACATGCAATCACATAAGGGATGCTGCGTTGGTGGACGTCGGAAATATTTGGTGTCAAAAATGAAAATACGGAGACATAATAACAAAATTAATTGTTCAGTGTTTAATTTACTGATTTGTTGGTTTGGCCCCATTTCTGCACAACCTTCTGTCGCTCATTACTCGAATCAAATCAGGGTAACCCTAAAAGTGAGAATACGCGATGCTAAGGATGCTAACTGGCTGGTTCTTATACCAAATCAGTGCTTTTACTCTGACTCAAAATTGAGCCACATTTGATGACAAGAGGAAAAGAACTCATGAAAAAACTGTGAAATGTTTCACAACTGTTATAATAAAGGAATAAAGGAAAAGATGTGATCCAGTGAATTCTGCAATGTTGGTCATAATTCAGTTTTTTCTGACGTCCATTGAACACGTACAAAACTGGAAGATTAAAAAATCTCCAACCCTCCATAAACAGTGACGTAAACTTCCATTCGCATGTGCACAAAAGGCCAAAAACATGAAAATACCAACCTTTCCCACATCAGACAAAATGCGCCTCTCTCTTTGGAGGTAACAAACACGATAATATTTTGGTGATTTTGCTATCCAACACAAACAAAACAGGAGTTTCCCCCCCCCAAAAAAAATCCTCATACCTCCATTCACGGTGAGCTGAAGCTCTGTTTCCAAAACTTACAGGATGACCCTGTCTTTAAAAATACCCACCTTCGTGTGGGGTTGGCCCCAGTTCCACTTTTATGGCACCCCTGACTGTTTCCAAACCGAACATCAATCTCGCTCCATATATTCTCCACAGGATCTCTCGTGTTGAGTGTCGCTCACATGTTGAGTTCTTCTAATTACACGCCTGAAACGGACTAAAACAGGGTTTACGGAGAGTTCAGGGTGAGGGGAAGGGTTAGCCTATTTTGCAGGCTGTGTCGACAGCTTTCACGATTAGCGTAAGAGGTTATTTCCTCTGAGTGACGCTCGTCAGAGGGATCATGACAAACCGTGACTGACTCGGGTAGCATGGCGGACGATGACGACATGGCGCTCCTAATGTTTAATGCCATGCTTCGTCTACAAATGTTAAAGCTGATAACAACGCTGAGTACTTCCTGGACTCGTGGAGCTGAGGGGTAAGGGTGCCGTCAAGGGAACAAAAATAATTTTGACATCTTGAAATGGTTCGAACCCGGTTCTTGATTCCCGTCCCTTCTGGAAAAGACGTTATATGAGGGCTTACGGCTCGTATTGACGCCCGTTATCTCCTCGCTCTGATTGTGTGACATTGGCCACCCACCCTGTTGGTATGGAGGACACACATCGTCTTCCTCTCTCCTCCTGTCTTCACTTTGCTCTCCTCTAACCTTCCGTCCCCTCCTTTCCTCCTCCTCACGTTATCTTCTAATCTTTCTTTTGTTACGTTTGCATCCCTCTCTCTCTCTCCCTCTCTCTCTCTCTCTCTCTCTCTCTATCTGCCTCCTCTCTTCTCCTCCCTGACGTCAATGAGAAATTGGATGGTTTTTGATTATTACATGTCTGTCAGGCTTACTGCTATTAATTGAATTGAATCCTAGTCCATCTCCTTCACTTCTCCCTCTTGCTCTCCTCATTTTGCTTTTCGTTTGTCACAATTGTGATGTTTTTTCCTTCCTTTAGTCTCGCCTTTCTTTCCTCCCCGTCTCTTCTTTTTCCTCCCTCTCGTGTCTCCCATGCTCCTCTTTTTTCCTCTCCCGTCTCCTCGTCATTCTCTTCCTCTACATTCTTCTTTTCATCCTTTCTTCCTCCCTCTCTCACTCTTTGCCCACATGCTTCTCTTATTTCTCTCTTGTCTGTCCCCCTCTCTCTATCTCTCCAGCTCTCTCTCTCCCTCCGCTGCTCTCACTCCTTGAGCACTGTGATACTGTTGTCATGGTGACGCCCATCATTTTCTGGCATGAATGGAGGATACTTTATTGATGAGACGGCATGGCAGAGAGGGAGAAAGGGAGAGCGATGGAGAGGAAGACAAAGACAGACAGAAAAAAGAGAAGGAGAAACCTCTGGCAGGGAAATCAGAGTGATATGGAAATTATCGTCCCTGCTGCTTATGATACAAAACATTTCCACCCTGTGATTTTCTCAACACTCACGAGTCAATGAGGACGTTGCAGGCAGAAGAGCCCCGAATTTCCCGTTTGGAGTTTGGTGTAGTCTCGGCTGCAGGAGAAAATCCCCTAAAACACTATTATTCATCTCTCTCAGCGTGAGAGGAGATTCCTCCTGCTAGGAGGCATCGAGCTGGTGTCAGCCGTGCCCCTGCTGCCCATATTTAATGATTTCCCCCTCTGTAAACACAGCTGCCTAATCAAATGTGTTTTTTTTAATCTTTTGACATGTGCGTTGGTGTTTTTCAGGCATGCGTGGACATCGTTAGAAGTGTGTATCATGGTGTGGTGTTTGCACACTTCAGGCTGGCATCGGGGTCCAAAGCAGGCGGCGAGCTCGTTAGACACTTCTGATGTAGACGCCACATCAGGAGGTTTAGCTCGGCAGACAAAGCTCAAGATTTCTGTTCAACATCTGAGGCATGTGGCTGACACCACAGGGCTAGATGAAGAAATCTGATGATGGATTTAGCTTTAAATACATAAACATGACTTAATTGTTTTTAAAGAGGGGGTGATGTGCTTATTTCAGGTGTTATTTATTCTTCTGACTGTTTTAAACTCTTCATTCCAGCATTTTGGAAGCCTCCTTCACTGTTGCCATGCAACAAAATTGTGTTGATTATTTAGAGAAGACAATTTTGCTTATCACCCAAGTTTCATAAAAACACCTGGAAAAAGAGCCAGAAATTATACCCCAAAGCTTGTTTTCTCTTCTTTCAGGAAGCTTGAATTTTTTTCGCTTGCCCAAATGGTTGAAGAGTTACGGTAATAAGAGTGGTTTGCATGAGTTGTTGCCTGTGATTGGGGCATTGTTGCACATGGATTCCTTTGCAGTACCGTAGCACCCCAGGTGAAGCCGTAAAGCTTGGTTTTTCTTCTGTAAGAAACCGTTTGAATTTTCTCGATAGTCCAAATGGTTGAGGATTTACGGTAATTTAAAGAGCACTTGGAGCGCAGATGGCCTAGTGGTTAAGGTCGTGCTCCATATACACGGGCGGCCCGGGTTCAAATCGGACCTGTGGCTACTTTCCCGCACGTCATTCCCCACTCTCTTACCCTGTTTCCTCCTCTATCCACTGTTCTGTCATCTCAAAATAAAGGCATAAAAGCCAAAAAAAACAGAAACAAACAAAAAAAAATCCCTGTTTTTTAAAAAAAAAAAAAAAGAAAAAAAAAGAGCACTTGTAAAATGGGAGCGCCAAAGCATGAAGGACATTGAGCAACTGGTTGATCTTGTGTTGATCCCTCTGAATTCTCCTGACTTCAATTTTCACATTATTTTCAACAAAAAAAAAAAGAACCATCTTATATTCAGGTCATTACGGTATACATGCATGAACAATACCGTGACTCTAAAACTTTAAGCAGACTTGATCAGTCTCTTTTTTCAGTCACGTCTCCTTCATGTGGAATAGTTGAGGCAGTGACTTCGATGTTTGTTGACTTGAAGTCACTGAAAAGGTTTTCAAACTCTGAAGCGACATTTTCACTTGGACGGCAAAAACAAAAGTCATGGTAGATGCTGACGTACTTGAGCGTGTTGAGTGTTGTTTAGGATACATAGGCCTTAAGATGACGAGCTACTAGTTTATTTAAACCTGCGTAATTCAGCAGTAGGACGTGCTTTAGCTCCTGTATTTGATTTACCACTTTGGGCCAATTTGGTGACACCTGTTGAACGTCTTATCACTTTTATAATTTTGTCTTTTAAATGTGGAACAGTTTTTTAAAGTAAAGATCTCGTTTGTATGATTCATCTTAAATATTTTCCATGGGATGAGAAAAAAGAAAGACTTTGTCTGATATCAACCTCACTGCAGCAGTTAAGGCAGTGTTTTTTAACCTTGCGTCGCTTGAAATGTCGAGTAATTGATAAGAAAATTACAGATTTACAGTGTGGGAAATAAGTATTTGATCCCCTGCTGAATTTGTAATTTTGCCCACTTACATAGAAATTAACACACTCTAATTTTTATAGTTGTTTACTGTTTATAAGGATAGACAGAATAGTATATAATACTTATAACCAGTAAACAACCATAAAAATTAGAGTGTGTTAATTTCTATGGAAATGGGTAAACTTACAAATTCAGCAGGGGATCAAATACATATTTCCCAAACTGTATGTATTTTTTTTTTAAACTAATAATTATTATTTTTATGTTTAAAACATCACAAGCAATCTTAAAGAATTGCATTTTTTTCTTTCACTTTTTCAAATATAAATCTAGTTGAAATAAAACGCAGCATATAAAAATATCCGAGCTGGGGCGTCTTGATTTTCTGTTACTTGAGTTCCCTCGAGAGATTGTTGGGAAAATAAAATTGTCACTTTGTGCGCTAATTATGACTACTTTTGCAACACAGAATAACAACCATGAAAAAAACTTATTAAAAAAAAAAAAAAGACTCTCGGGTTGCCATAAATTTGATGTCAAAATGGGATCACGGCCCCAAAAAGGTTGGGAACCACTGAGTTAAAGCTTTATACAGAGCTATGAAGAAACAGCCAATCAGCTTCCTTGTGTTATATGTAGCTCTTAAAGAAACATCCGTTTTAATTCCCGTCTATTTTATCACCAGTTAAAACTCCCTGAGAAAGACAGAAAATGCATTTAAATCATTTTAACTAGAGACAGAGTGAGTACAAGAACAAATGCATCCAAAGTTCACAACAACTGAAAGATGCACCAGTGTTTTCCACTGCAAACCAACCCGTTCGTGCAGAAACGGAAACTTAAACCAGAGACAGATCTCAGAGCAGCTCCGACACTTTCAGCATGCACATGAAGAAACTGCAGATAGAGACGTGGAATTAAACACAAATCTGAGGTTAGTGAGACCAGCGAGAGGTCAACACTGTAGGGAAATAAGACGGCCGAGGGATCAGACTAGACTGGAGGTCGATCTCTGTTAACCTGTGCCTGACCGCTGACTCCCCCCTCCCCCACAGTCCACCTGCTGTCAGAGACGATCCAGGGAGTGACGGCCACCGCCACCGGGGTCCAGTACCAGCAGTCATGGCTCTGCATCCTGTAAGACATGTTGTCTGTCTGTCTGTCTGTCTGTATAAATATATCAAGTTTAGACCATAAATGAACCATAAACTGTTTTGTTGATTAATTTTTGTATACAGTTTACACTCAGCACGTCTCTTGTTTGTATGAAATCAGGTTTACAGGATGATTGAGTGTGTTTGCGCAGCTCATCCGGCACATTTGAATACCTGTCGCCACAGAGAAAGAGGTTAATCTTTGGAAATGAAGGGTGCTGCTGCCGAGGTGAGCTGCTGACATTTATAAAAAACCTCCTCCTCTTCCTCTCTCTCTGCTCCAGCTGCAACGTGAAGCATCTCCAGAGGCGTCACGTGTGCATCTCCCGCCTGGAGAGACCGCAGAACTGGGGGGAGAACTGCTGCGAGGTCCGCTATGTCATCCTGATACTGGCTCCACTCAAAATGGTAACTGTCGGCCCCAGAGGGACCAAATGATACTGAAGATTCACTGATGGTTCAGTGAGGCACTCGCTGTTTTTGTTAAATTTGCCCATATTTCAGTCTTTTTTTCGTCTATCTTCAATCAAACTGCAGGTGTCCTTGCTCGTGGCTGACTGTTCAGTTGCTGCTCGTCTTTGAAAACAAATTCCTCTTACTTTAATTTAGCGACGAACGCCTCCAGAGACTGTAGGGAGATTTACTTTCATTCCCACACCATCATTTTGCTCTCAAATCAAATCTCTGTGCAGGAAACTCGACTCCATGTCAGATGTTTTAGCTACAGGTGAATGGATGAGTAAAAACTAACTCACCATATGATCAGTTTTTGTATCCTGCTGCTGCATCACGAGCGAGCGCTCATTTGCATACCACCCTGCTCTAGTTCAGCCGCTTAGTGTAAAGGGAAATATAGACCTGATCACGACTGGTTTCTTTTGACCAACTTGTTTTAAGATGATGTTTTTAAGAACAAATGATCATCACCAGGTTTTGTGCTCTGATATTTTAACCCAGGTTTACGTCACTAAACTTTGTTCTGTCCACGATTAAAACCGACTGGACGTCAACAAATCAGAAATTTGTTTTCAAAAGAAAAACCATGGGCTGAGATTTGTGCCACTAGAGACTGAATTTGATTTATTTATTGAATTTGAAAAACACTTTAAAAAAATGTATTTACCCAACTTGAAAATTCTCACTGTTTTCCTTAAATCCAAAAACGCAAAATTCACTCAGTTCAACGAGCACAGATTCACAGAGATCCTCCTCACGTCTGTGAAAACAGCTTTACAATTCTACAGCTGTACTCCTCACCTGAGCGGGGCGAGCTACTTATTCTATGAGGTCCAAAGACCAAAATGTAATTATTATTTTTTTTATTTTTGAATTTAAAGAATAAAGAGTCACATTTTCAGATAGGTTAACCCTATAAGGCCTGAACCATCAAAAAAAATCACCAGAAAATTCTATTTTTTTTTTAACTGAGATGTTTATTAAACCATTTAACTAAAATCTACAAAAAATATTACTTTTTCATTGTGTTTGTGATAAGTTTTTGTATCATATTTGACGAATTGGGTGGTTTTGGCAATTTTTTTTTTGGTTAAATTTTTAGTAAATATGTATTTTTCCAATGCAGAAAATATTTGTTTTTAAAAATGAGTGACAATGTAGATGTTCTTCTTATCACAACTTCTTGAACATTGGCGGTAATTTTCCTGGAAAAAAAAAAAAGTGTGCGGATGATTGTTTGAGAGCAGCCATTTTGAAAAGGGCCGAAATACAACTCCAAACCCCTATGGTGGGATGATAATCCTCGAGGGTGTAGAATATGTATATATTTTTTTTCAAAAAAGGTTTTTAATAAACATTTTATGGTGTTGATGAGGTCAGAGGTCATGTATCAGATATGATGCGTTTGGCACTAAAGGGTTAAAAACAATTTTAAAACATTAAATTCAATTTCAGATCATGTTTTCCAATTCAGTTTCAAGTGGCACAAATCTCAGCCAGTCTACACTCTTTTCTTGGCTTTAAAGCCCCTGTGAGGACTTTTTAAGTGATCATGAAAAAGTTTCACTAATATTTATCTGCCTGATCATAATCCCAGAATCAAAATGAGATTATCAGCATCAGTAAAGTTTGTTTCTAAATGCTGTTTGTGTTTCCCTGTCTGAGTCGTCCAGAAGGTCTGCTGGACACTAAACTACACTAAAAACTGACTTTACTTAAATAGAAGTTGTATTTAACAAATAAAAGTTGAGTTAAAAAGAAGATCTGCTCTCCAAAACCAAAGGCTCACGTTGGTGAGAGTCACAATGGACTGACTTTAGTTCCTGAAGGCTCATAGAAAATGTTTTACCCAGGTCCTGATTAAGTATCAGCCTGACTTTTAAGGGAATTTCACCAGTTTTTCCACTAAAAAACTTTTGAATTTGTTTTTTTTTCTTGCTCTACATCTCACTCAAAAAATGTCAGTAACAGGGAAAAAAGGTAGAAGAAAACTTCACAACAATCAACGTACCTTTGACATTGAAGAAGCTTGTGTAAGGGTGGTGAGAGTTTTTTCAAAGTTCTATATGTCAGCCTCTTCAGTACGATAAAAGGTGCCACATCCTTCACCCGTCGATGGAATATGTGGCTGCAGAAATTACACGCCAGCCGAGGTTCAGTGTGTCCAAGCCTAACACATTTTAAAGGCTTTTTAACAGACACAGACGCTCAGCTGCCAAATGTCTGATGAACTGAAATCCATCCAAGAGCCTCTCAGTATCTTGTGTGGGCACGAGTGTCCTGTTGGCTGAACCTGTCAGGTCACTGTTGTGCTCAGGCTTGTGTTTTTTTTTTTTTTTCTTTCTTTCTTCGGCTCTCGAGAGCTTTCTGAAGCCGGTGGAGAGCGTTCCACATCTCCTGTAATACCCTTCCATCCCATCAGAAAATGAACTCTGCTTCCCATCAAACCACTCGACCCTGCTGTCCTCCACAGCTTCGTCCTGAGCTTTCAACACACACACACACTAACACATGCACGGATACACATCTCTCTCCTGAGGGTTCTGATTGTTGCCCGACTCCCGCTGGAATCCCCCGATGGGATGTCTTCAAGCTGGCCCTACTTTTAGTGTGGTGTCCCTTCTAAGAACAGCATTTCCGCCTCCCTGAGGGAAGTTTGGAGGGAACCTGGCAATCAGAGACGCCTTAGCTCAGCTGCATCATGTTTTCTGTGCCTGTTTGTTTGGTTTACGTCTCTTTTTCCCAACATAAACCCCGACTTTTTGTTTGCGCTCTGCGCAATGCTTACATCGCCTCCTTTGCCAGTCTTACAGGCAGCAATCACAACCACTAATGGCATTCTCAGAGACATTAATCTGAGCTCCAAGTAAACATAAAGCCCCATTATGTCTCAATTATCCCTGATGGTGACTGCTTCTGCCAGCAGAAATCTTTGAAGGGCCATAACGATAATGATGATAGGAATTCCTTTGGTTGGCAAATGTATGTAATCTAGCGTGTGTACGGGTGGACTGTTTCCATCACCCACCATTTAGAGAGCTTTACAGCATTTGTGGCTTTTTTTTCTCCCTTTGGTTACCCAGCGTGAGCGTGCTGAACAGACGTGACCTTTCTTCAGAAATGCCTGTTTCTCATTCACTCGATTTAAGACATACCTGGGAGCGTCTGTCAACATGTTCGTTGTACCGTCACCCTCAAAGGAACTCCTCTTCCGCTGGTTAGACGAGCCGCCCTCAGCCTTTGAAGTTCGCGGCTCATTGTTACTCATTTTCTACGCCCACGTTTCCCCCAGTCGGCCTGGTTAATCAAACCAGTGACCTTCACAACTTAAAGAAGTCCCATGATGAAAATCTATCTCCTGAGCATGCAATACTTATTCTTTGTTGGCTTCAAAGGTGGTTGTGAAACGTCCACAGGTCTCCCGTGTATGAAGGGTGTCTGCTGAAGCTGGTTACAATGGAAAGAGAGGAAAATAACGTTCTCCAGCTGTGGTTCTCTTCAGTTTGTCGAGCCTGCTCACCTGAGCGTCTGGAGCCAGTCGTTGTCACATCTGAAAGCTGGTATCGTGGCCATCTTGGTTCATCTTGGGGAAGAAGCGATCGTATGGATGGATGGGCTG
This sequence comes from Labroides dimidiatus, assembly GCA_030710495.1. Taxonomy (NCBI): domain Eukaryota; kingdom Metazoa; phylum Chordata; class Actinopteri; order Labriformes; family Labridae; genus Labroides; species Labroides dimidiatus. Next base: position 2,511,519 of record CM061156.1, on the reverse strand, counting down.
AGATTTGCGCCATTGGAAACTGAATTTGAATTATCATATTGAGTTTGAAAAGCATGATTTTAATGTTTTGAATTTGAATTTATTGGCTTTAAAATTCAATTTGGGCTTCTTGAAAATTCATTAATTAAGTAATTAATAACTGTCGCAGTTGAAATCTGTGCTGAGGTCTCTCACCTCAGTGTGTCATTGACTTTGTACAGAATTTCTGAGTCCATTACTGAGCTGAAACAGTTTCACGCTTTTCATTTTGTATTTTTGAATATAAAGGGACTGGGAGGACTTTTTAAGTGATCTTGAAAAAGTCTCACTTCTAGACATCTGCCTGATCCTAATCCTCAAATTAAAATGAGATTATAAAGCCACGTTGAAGTCTCCATGACAACACCACACCGCCTGACGGAGTTCAGTGAGGAGAAGAGAGATCTGTGTTTTTCTCTGCTGAAAACAATTTCTGGGATTAATTTCGTTGTGATGGTGGAGACTGGAGCTGAACTGTGATGAGAGTGATAGCACAGGCTAAAGGCTAAACCACAAGCTGAAGGCTAAAACATGAGCTAATCCGTTTGTGATAATGTTCATTCCAACCCACATGCAGCAGTTATTCTGCAGTGATCTGATCAAACTTGAGAGTCTGTCAGTAAAATGAAGAGTGAGGTTACGTTAGCTCTGATTGGTCGATGAGCAGGACATAACGGTTCACTAACGTAACACGTTACAACAGCGCTGTGTACCTGTTGATAAACACCTTACCTCGTCACATATCCGGTAAAAAGTTGTCTTGATCAAAGAAAAGTAGTGTTAAAAAGAAGATCTGATCTCCATTCATTTCCAAAACAAACACACTTTATTAAGAGTCATGTCATCACGACAGTGTGCGCGCACTTGTGACGCTTCTCAGCAAGTAAACAAAGTGGGATACTCAATCATTTAGTCTTTTCCTTGCTCCTTATGGAAAATAGTTTCCAGTAGATGCATGGATGATTCTTAGGAATCTGTCTCAACGACTATTTGATCGCTTTTCATCCATCAGTGTCATACATGGTCTTTAAATGTTGCTGGATTCCATTTCACTGCTTCTTCTTCCTCTGTAGCAGACATGTTTTGCAACTTAAGCTACCAACTGTTCAGAGCACACAAAGTACCAATAAAGGTAGAGTGTCCTGTGCTGTCGCACAGAAAAGCCTTTGTTTGTTCTGTTTGCTGCAGCTGCCTCTGTACGCTCTGGCGATGCTGGTATCACCACCACCTGGATAACAATGCTTCCCTGGCACCATGCTGCTGCTGAGCCTGCCAGGCTCATTATTACCATCTCTCTGTGACTTGTGACAGTATTATTTGTAACAGATGTGGGGTTATTGACAAAAGCCTCTGAAACACAGCAACAAATATACCATCCACCCAACCCGTGTTTTAGGTTGACTCACATCTCCAGGACTCTGTTTGACAGCAAGGAATGATGGGTTTGTTTTCTGAAATGTAGACTTTCAATGAAACACTTTAAATGAAAACAGTTACAGTTACAATTAGTTAAGTTACAATCATCACAATGGTTAGAATATCTTTGCTGAGGTACACTTCTGGTCAAAAGTTTGAGAACAGCCCAATTTTTCCATTTTTTTATTGAAATTCAAGCAGTTCAAGTCCAATGAGTAGCTTGATAGTAGAAAGCTAAGTGGTGAACTGCTAGAGGTTGGAGATTGGTGCTGCCAATTCCTACAGGTGTCCCAAGTTGTCTTGATTCCTTCTTGTCCTGCAGAAAGTCGAGTAACGTTTTAAAAACGATCAGGAAAAGACGATTCATGACGAAAGAGAGACGGAGCATCAGAAGATTCACAGAAACAGGTCTTTACTCCAGAGACAGGAAGTCAAAGACAGTCAAGGTGAGCTCAGGGAGGAGAGTTTCCTTCAGCATCCAAAGACTCTCAGGAACTCTGACAGGAAGAGGTCTGGAAGAGCCAAAACCAGAACTAGGGAGGTAGAGTCCCAGTCTGAGTCTGAGTTCCTGTGAAGACTTTGAGATGCAGCTTTGAGGGTCAGACTGCAGAAAGAAAGACCTCCATCACTAAGACAGAGTCAGAAGAAGAAGAAGAGGCTGGACTGGACTATCAGACACCACCAAGGGACTACTGAAGACCCCAAGATGGAGCTGTGGACTCATGAACCAAAGTCTGAACTCTTTGCTTCATCATCAGGATTTATGTTCGCCGTACATCGAGTAGGTTACAGGATGATGGTCTGGGTTCATCCTACAGAACGAAGACCGTCAGCTTGAAAACATGGAGGGCACTGTCAGAAGAGTGAAAGCAAAGAAAGTTACAAATGTCATCGCTCACAACCACAGCACCAGGGGGATAAAAGATGGAGAGACACAGTGATTGGGGGCCCAAGAGAAGGACACGTTAACCAACAACGGAGAGATGATGCTTATCTTGAGACAACGGTTACCCTGGGAATTCCACCCAGTACCCTGTATTAACCTTGAAGTTTGTGGCACCGTCTCATGTTGTTCCTTCTTGTCTTGATCCTTGTTTGTGTTGTTTTCACTCTGGGATGTAAGACGCTTTGGGATAAAAAGCTTCTGATGAATGAAGCTGTAACATTACTTCTCACAGCAATCACTGCCAAAAGATTATCATGAAAGCGTGAGCAGGGTACTGAAAGAATGCAGTAAGTTCATTAGTTTCTCTGGATTGAAACAGGTTTATCATAAGACTTAAATTGTTTTTCTGTTTTTTGACCACTTTGCCTGCAAAACAGCCGGAGACACAGACGTTAAAATTACCGTAACTCCTCAAACATTTCAGGAAAATTCAAACAACTCCTTAAAGAAGAAACGAGGAGCTTTACGTTGGTATCTGGTGTATCACGGTGGGATGTAGGAATTAACATGCAACAGTTCAAATCACAGGAAATAAGTGCTGCAGGATGTTCTCATTACCGTAATTCTTCAACTATCTGGGCAAGAGAAAAAAATCAGATGGTTCCTGAAAGAAATGATGATGAGGTTTTTGTGCCTGATCTTTGTTTTGTTTTTGTTTTTTTTAAGCGATTTTTCAGGCCTGTAATAAGAGAGGACAGGAAGTGGATAGAGTGGAAACAGGAACCCAGACTGCCCACTCAAGGTCCAGGTGGCCTGTATAATACTTGGGTCTTAAAGGGTTAAGAAGAAGTGAGTGGGGTGGGCATGCATCAAAGGCCCAGATATGATGGTTGAACTCTCTGTAAACAGGGCACCTGCTGTACCACCTGAGCTCACCTTATTTCACTCTCTTAATGAAAAACTTCCATCTCCCCTCTCACAGAAAAGCACCAAGACGGCCATGGAGCTCGGCAGGACGTTCGCCACCCTCTTCTCTGACATTTCCTTCAGGCAGAAGCTGCTGGAGACGAAGACGCAGGAGGAGTTTAAGGAGGCGCTGGTGTTCCAGAGGCATCAGCTGACGGCGACCAACCAGCAGCCCACCGCTCTGGGGAAGGAGGAGACCGACCCCCGCAGTCATAAACCCCTCAAGGTGGGCACGAGCTCATCTAGTGTGCACGACCTTTCAGATTTTCGGGGCGTTGTGAGTCATTCCTGGTGCCCTGATGAGGGTTACTCAGCCTGGATTCGCTCACCACTTGTCAAAGTTGTGGAACTTCCTGAACTTTTCTTCCTATTTATATCTTTCCCACCTTTCACTTACTTTTTCCGTCATCTTCCTCCGTGGCTCTGTGCAGAAATAAAACCGTGCACATTCATGTTCACATTTTGGACATGTTTTGTGCTCTACCATTTCCCTCCCTGCTTCTCACACCCTCCTCCTCCTCCTCCTCCTCTCTGCTCCTGTTCTTCCTCCACGCTCAGCTGGCTCGACTCTTCCATCTTTTCTTTCCTCCCTAATCAATCAGCATCAACTCCTGCCAGGCCTCCTCAGTGGGTAAACGACCTTACATCTCTCACAGAACTGTCAGATCTCCCCACCCCTTAGCTACACATGCACACACACATGCACACACACTAACACACACTTCCAGAGGGTCTCCGCTCAATGCCATGGACCAACATCTCCTCCTAATGTTGCAGCTGACAGACCAAGGCTCCCAGACATTTCCCCCCTTCCTTTTTTTTTTTTTTTATTATTTTTGTTTGTCGCAGAGGATTTTGTTAGGTGTTTATCCCAGGGCTTGAAAGGCTCAGTGCCACTCAGTGAGAGAGGGATATGGAGACAGACGGATGGAGAGAAAAAAAAGGGGAAGACTGGTGGATGGAAGGCAGGTGAAATCACGAGGAAATGATGAAACGAGAGAGAAGAGAACAGAAAAAGACGGACCACCCGCCTTCTCAGCCTCCTCCCACGTCTGAAATTGACATCAGACCACCCGCGAGAACACAACGCTTTCCTCCGCTTTAAAAAAAAAAAAAAAAAAAAAAAAAAGAAGCCAAATTGTTGTATTTTTATGTTTTTTCCTTCCCGTTGCCTCGCTCCATCGACCGTTCACAACGAATGGCAAACAGGTGGACAATAATTCCTCTCTGAGACTTTTGTTTATCAAACCGGCGCCAAAAGCTGGTGATCGGACCTCACACACACACACACACATTCACAGACAGAACACACACTGACATCCTTGTAATAATAAATGATTCCATGATGTATAAGGATTTAATGGATGAACAGTCCTTATTGAAGACGCATGTGCGGCTTCGTAAAACTCCCAGAGAAGAAAAGAAATGCTCTTGTTTGTTTTCGGGTTGTTTACGTTGAGGTAAATTGCTTTGTTCTGCCAAAAACCGTCAAAAACTTTTTTTTTTTTTTCTCTCAGAAGACAAATGAGACAGGGATGATTTTCCCAAGGGCTTTTCCGACTCAAACACCCCGCTCTGCCAGCCGTTCTGTTTAATTACGTAATTCTGTGTCCAACAAGAAAGTGAAGCACTGGATAAGTGGATAATTTACTTAATAAGTTCAGTGAAGACTGCACATCCAGTCCCTCTCTTCCTTCACCTGTGATCTGAACTTTTTAAGCAGTACATCATGTCTCCCCGTCTTCGCCGTTCTCCCGTCGCTCGCTGGTGCTGTCATCTCTGTCGTTCATGATCGCTCAGGGAGAACAAGGATCTCAATTAAACGTAGATCGAAATGTCACCCAGCTGATCTGCTTACTTTGTTGCAGATTATGCAGCTGAAGCTTTTTTTGGTTAAATTCGATGATTTAAATCAGCTTACAGAGATCCTTCTGCAGGAATCATCGAATGGGGAATGTTTAATCTAAAAATGTAATTGCACGATGGAAGAGCATTTCAAAATTTGTTACATCATACGGCCTTTTGTGCTCCGTTAGCTCACCAAGGATGAGATGAGCTTTAAAAGTCGTCTGAAAGGACGATACAGATCAATACAGACGAAGCTCAAGAGTGCAGGGTTTAGTTTGGAGATATTCACGAGCCGTTTGATTCATAGAGGAGAAAAAAAGGTCGCCGAAGAAAGAAAAATAAATATAAAACAGAAAAAATATGTTCTTTGATTTCAGATTGGTTTGGTAAAGATAATAATTCATTTTGCCTCATGCGAGGAAATTTTGGTAGAGAGCGGAGCGGGGGATGACGTGCACCAAATCAGGGCAGGACTGAATCTTCCCAACCAACAAAATCTTTATTTTCATCAGGCTCAAAGTTTAATTTTAAAAGTGTAAAGTAGCAAATTAAGAGCACTTACTTTTAGGCGGAGATTTGTGCCAACAGAAGCTGAATTTAAAATCAGGATCTCAAATTGAATTCTGGATTTATTTGCTTTGAAACTGTATTTTTACTACTTAAAAACTCAACTCTCTCTCTCTCTGTTCCTTAAATTCAAAAATACAAAATTCAGTTTCAGGTCAGTGTTGCAGATTCACAGAAATCCTTTACAGTCTGTAGCTTTACTCCTCACCTGATGGAGTGAGGTGAGACTACGTCTTTCAACGATGTCTGACGACAAAAGACTTGAATAATCGGGTTTGCTTGAAACGTAAGTTTTAGCGGCCGTGGAGAGGATTTCTGCGAATCAGCGTTCGATTAAATCTCGTTTTTATTTTTAATTTATTTTATTTAACCTTTATTAAACCAGGTAGAAAACCCATTGAGATCGAGATCTCTTTTGTAAGGGTGACCTCTTTGTTGCCAAGAGGTCAGCAGCACACGTCAATACATAAATACATTACAATAATGCAATAATTTTAACAGACAATACTTTGAAGATCAAAATTGAAGGTAAAATGCTAAATTGACTCGCATAAACAAACAAAACAAGAATATATTACAGAATATAATTAAAAACGAAGTGCTACAGGGGAAAAGTGCTAAAAGTGCTAAAGGTGACTCACAAAACAGGTTCATAAACACAGGCACTGGTCCATGGTCTCTCGTCTGTCATTTAGCATGGAACGAAAGGCTCCAAGAGAAATAAGTTCAGATGGGTTAAAGTCTGTCTGTAGAGCGTTCCATGCAGAGGGAGCAGCAAAGCTAAACGCTTTTTTACCCAATTGAGTCCTGACACCAGGAACCAACAGGGTTTGAGGGTTTCTGCACGCACGGAAATAAGATGTGCAGAATCCGCACGAGTGTTTCAATTTTTTTTCCCACCAGTTCTTCTTCTCTGTCGAGTGAAGCTGCAATTTAACACCAGAATTCTTCATCACATGGTGATCTCTGTGTGATGAATCGTAATAATACCTGTATTTTAGACACTACTTCCCTCATTTTGTCCGAGCATCTCCATCCAGCAGTTACAGATTTTCACGTCATTCAGACTTCAGTCTTTACTCTTCCTCACGGTATTAAATAAACATTAAACTTAATTTCAGATCGTGCTTTTCAGATTTTATGCAATAATTCAAATTTAGTTTAAAGTGGCACAAATCGCAGCCCGTAGTTCTTCCCCTCGCCTGCAGGTGGGACATGCAGATATATCTTTCCATGTCTGTATTTCTGTTACTAATCCTCGGCTGTGTGTCCTTGTTGAAAATGTTTCCTTTCACCCTCTGTTCACAGTGTAAAGATTTCTTCAAAGCCGGTCGAGGGATTTACGAGGACTTGTGCCGCAGGCTGCCTTTCTACCCTTCTGACTTCACAGATGGTAGGCTTGGACGTGGACTTGTTCTGAAAGTGAATCATCGTCCTTATTATGCCACGCCGGGGTGCCTCTGGCAGCTCTTCATTTGTCTGTCAGCCCTTTGCCTCAGATACATCTGTGCTGCATCTGTGTCACACCTGGGGTCGTCTTCAGCTTAAATGACCGTCTCGGATGTCTCACTGCTCTCAAATGTTCCCGTATATTTAGGATTATTCTGATGTCTCAAGTCAGCAAAAAGGGACATTGGCGTTTTCAGTTTACAGTCTCAAGGTCCAGGTTTCTTGTAAATTTCTGAATATATGTCATCCAGTTTTATAATAAAGTCGAATTAACTGGATCACCTTGAACGCAGTAAAATAAAGAGCCGAGTGTCCCGGACTGAGAAGAGTTTTCCTGGTGGTTTCTCCTCTCGTATCCAGGCGTGTAACAACATCAAGATATTACCGTCTTATGAGTGTCACCAGATCCGGATCATATGACGAAGGTCACAGGACCCAAAATCATTCCCATCACATTAGAGTCCCATTAAAGTCTCATATTCCAGTAGAAGTTTTCCATCATTCAGGACAAAAAAAAGACCAAACTGATGGAGCCACAAGCTGGAACACATTTCACAAAGAGCAGGATGTATCATCAGACCCTGCAGGAGAGTCACTGAGTGTACGTACGGGATGTTCCATGTTGCACGGGCCCCGAATGATGCACGCTCTTCATGTTTTTGTCATTTTGGAATCAAAATGTTGAGCCTCCTCTGCTCCATTATGAGGCCAGTATGACTCACGTCTTTCTGTTTGTATTCCCTCAGGTATTGTTGGCAGTAATAAAACCCTGCTGAAGTACATGACCACAGCCATCTTCCTCTACATCGCCATCCTCCTTCCCGCCATCGCTTTCGGCTCCCTCAATGATGAGAGTACACGCGGCGAAATAGGTACGAGCGAATGCTCAAGGTGGACTGGAAAAACACTTCACGTGGGGTAGAAAATATCTTTTCCCTGCAGACGTTTCTGAGAATGAGGTTCATTGTTAACTGAAAATCACGAAAGACAAGTGATGCTATTAAAAGACCTCCTAAAGATGCACACGCAGCATTTAGCTGCATCCACTCAGACGAGTTATCGTTCTTCAAACTCTGAATTCAAACTGTCAGCAGCATAAAAATGTCTCCACCGAGCAACCGGTGTTCCGAAGTAAAGAGTGACCGTGCTAACTGGTGACCTTCATCTGAACGTGTCAGCAGGGTCACACTTTACACTTAGGACTCAACATGGAGCGTGAACGATAAGAGGAAGAGTAAACGATGATGAACAGAAACAGATTTCATGCTCACAGTTAAACTCAGTACATTATCAAATTCTTAACTCTGATGATTATCAATCCTAAAACTCTAAATCATTATTATTCTGATAGATTTGGAGCAGTTCTCTGTCTGGACGAAGTTCTCTGGATCCTAATTATGACCCAGGTCTTGGACTCAGCGGTCTGTGTGCTGGTCTTTGTTTGGGAGGGTTTCTGCTTCAATGACACAAGTTTATGTTTTCATATTTCAGAGTCTGAACAGAACAACAAAGAATTTAGTTAAAAACATCCGTCCACTTCCTGATGTCTCATAAAGCTGGGAGTCCTGCTTCTTGGTGTAGCTGGACGAGCCTTTGTACTCTGCGGTGTAGCCTTCAGCATACTGCAGCTTTAGCTAAATACAGCTGCCTGCCTCTGTGAGTGAAACATGTTTAATGAAAGTGTCAGATCATCATCCAAAACTATCACCAAGGCTTTAATTCATACTCTGTTTAGCATTTTTCAAACTGAGGTGAATGAGGATCTTAATAAGTCTGAGTTATAAATCGGAAACGCGTCTAAGAAAAATATGAAGAAGCGAAGCTCAAAATTAGTGTGAAAGAAAAGGGATTTTGCATTATATTAATTTCAGCTTTCCTCCAGCTTCTGATGCAAATTAATTGGCACATGTGAGAGCTTCCTCCTGTGTTTCCTCTGTGTGTGTCCTCTCCGTCCAGATGTTCGCAAGACCATCATCGGCCAAAGCATCGGCGGGGTCATCTACTCGCTGTTCGCCGGCTCTCCTCTAGTCATCCCTCTAACTACGGCTCCACTCGCCATTTTCATCAGCGGTAGGCTTTCCCCTCTTTTTTTTTTTTTTTTTTTTCTGCAGCTCATTTCAGTCAAAATACAGCTATCTTTTCACAGTCTGTGCCACAGGCTGGGGTTGGGTGGAGTGCTAAGAAGATTACGTCAAAAATCAAGAGGAGGCACCCGTGTGTGGAACAGCCGCTGCAAACTGTGGCGTCCTCGTCTGCTCCCTTCCTCCAGAAAACACCACAGGAGTCATTTAGCTGTGCTGTAGGCCCCTTAACTTTCACACATCTGCAAAAAAAAACTTGTGCTACATATGGATTCATCCCAGGGTTAACATTAAGTAGAAAACTTTCTTTTTTCTTCTTGAACTCTGGAAGCTGCAGAATCAGGCAGTGATGAGGAAAAAAAAAACTGACCTCGGTGCCAAGATGTAGTTTTAATACCAAGGCTGTTTGTTGGGTTTGTGGTGTGATGATCTTTAAAGTAAATAGGTCAGAATTGGGCTGAGCACATTCTCATGGGGATAATTATAGTACATTTCTCGCAGCCTGTCTGAGCAGAACAATGGCCCGTTTGTAAAGTCCTAACTCATCTGTGCACAAATCTGCTCAAGATTACAACTAAATCGTTTTGGTTTCAACAAACTCGTTACAATTCTTTGCTCCTTTTATGTTTGAATGGAAGCACTTTCTGTTTGTGTGTGTGTGTCTGTGCTTGTTTTTCTGTCTTTGTGAGCACCATCCTCGGCTTTTTTCCCTCCAAAGTGAGGACTTCTGGTCCTAACAACTTCAGTGGACTGTCTCTGGGTTGGTTTTATCTAATAGATTAGATTAGGCTATGTGTTGTTTTTGTCATGTTTGATGGTTAAAGAAGGGGGCTGGGAAATACAGGGTGTCCATAAAGTCTCTTTACATTTTTAAAACGAAATATAACAAAGCAAATGAAGAGAAAAACGTGTAAATTGTTACAAAATGATGAGCAGCTTGTCTGACACGATCAATGTTTTCCTCAAATGTTCTTCGTCGTCCACTCCTCCTTTTACCCAACACCGTCCCTGTCTCTATAAATTTCTCGTGTCATGCACGAATTGACAGACATGACAGTGACTCTCTTCTCCTCTCGTATCTGATATTGTTTTAAAAAAAACAGTGACACACATTGTGCCTTTTCTTGAGGAGTAGACATTTTTAGAGCTTCATTTAACAGAGCCTCTTTTATAAACAGGATACCTGAAATACACGAATGCAATGTGATTAGCCGGAGCTGGAAAACAAAATAAAAAGCATGTATCCATGCTTGAAGGAGAGCAATGACAGTGGTTGTGTGGTCGCTCAGATTCTGCGAGGGCTGTGAAAGCTCTCACAAAAGTAATTTGCTTGTGCGAATGTTTCATTTCATTTATTTATTTACTGAGTTGGGCACATTAATCAACATTGCTGCATTGAGCACCAGTGTAAATGTGCCAGACTTAGCACAGATGCTAAATTTTATCTGTAGTCCCAAGGCAGGTATCCACACAACACAAACAGTGAGACTTTAAATCCTCACGCGGCTCCTCTGCAGCTGTGGATCTCATATTTGCTCTCAAATTTTGGCAGCATAATGCCGTCATATTTGACCACAGCTCCATTTAAATGAACGGGGAAACGGAAAGTCACCAGGGAGAGCAGTCTTAGCGGGGATCTCGCTTCGAGCCAAGATGACGTCCATTTTTTTTTTTTTTACAGTCAATGGATGCATGTTTCCAGTAATAATTCCTACCATCGATCTGTTTACAGCTCCTCTTCGGTCTTTTGAGCTAATACGAGAGGCAGCCGGGTCACTTGTGTTTGCAGGACCAGGCGACTAGCTTAGTGGAAGTGTGGTGTTTGGTTTAGTGCTTTGTGGATGAAGCTTTCCCTCCTGCAGCAGAATACACAGACCACAGCTCACTGTCGACATCTTGTCCTTTACGGCAGCTGTTTCTGGTTTACAGTCACTGCGACTTGTATGCGGAGAGTCTTCTCGACAATAACCTTGTTTACATTCTTACATGTAGCCCACCTGTGCAATTTCAGGAAATTTCCAGGAGTGCAAGAGAAGCACATCAGTGTTGAAATGTGCTCGTTTGGTCGTGTTTTCGTCTGCTTCATTTAAATTGGCGAAAAATGCAAATATTCTGTCAGCCAACACTGGGGTTGTTTGAGAATAACGGTAATAAGGACATCTATGTCTCATGTTGGTTATCTCATTCCTGACATCCTCACAGTGATTAGAGGAATCTGTGACGACTACAACCTGGACTTCCCGGCTTTCTACGCCTGCATCGGTCTGTGGAACTGCCTCTTCCTCATCCTCGGAGGTATCTTCAACGTCAGCCTGCTCATGAAGCTCTTCAAAAGGTATTTCCCCGTGCACGTACACTTCTGAATTGATCTCAATTTAATTGTTTTTTTTTTCACTCTCTCTACGTTGGAGGAATCCAATTTATTGAAACAGTTTCTTTTTATCTCGTGGTGTGCTGCTTCCATCTCTGTCAGAAAGAAAATGTTTTATATTGGCTGGTCACACCGGTGTCTGCGGCACAATCAGGGAAAATTCTGTCTTATTTGTACAACAAAAACAGTTTTATCAACCCTCTGTGTGACAGCACCTGTGTACCAAGTTTTTTAAAGCAGTATTGTAGAAGTTAGCATCATCAGTCCAGATTTACAGTTAAGATATGATTTATTTTTGTTCCATTCGTTCAACAATCTTTATTTCCCTGTGGTTGTTTTTTGTTCTTCCAGGTCGACAGAGGAGGTCATTGCTCTCTTTATTTCCATTGCATTTGTTGTAGATGCAGTGAAAGGCACTGTCAAAAGTAAGTTCAACAGTCCCTCCGTTTATTTTCTCTCAATATGTTTGAAACACATGAAACTAGCGAGTCCATAAAAGTGGTTGTCGTCACAATAACTCCATCATATTGAAACGTCAGTATTCAGTGTTTTTGTTGTTCCTTTAAGTTTATTAACTCTTAAAGATCCTTTAAAGCAGGGAGCTCAAACTCAGATTACCTGAGGGTCACTTCAGGTGTTCCACAAAAAAAAAGAAAAAAAAAAACTTTAACTGTTGAACACTTTTTCTTTTCAAAATGAATTATTTTACGGTAATGTTTCCATTTTTTGTTTGTGTTTTTTTGCTGAATGTTGTCGGACACCTGAGAGCTTCTTCTCAGACAGTCAAACCGTCAGTAAGGCTAGAAGTCTGGCTCACGCTACAGGATTCTCAAGTGGATTTGCCCCCTGATTTGGCCCTCCCTCGGAGAAATGTGGTCCAGGACCAAGATTGACCCTGATCTTCTAGTGTGAGCAGGCGATGGATCAAGCTTAAGGCTCTTGATCGACTCACAGCCTTGTCGGATTCACCCCGATAGTTTTCAGATGTCTTTGATATTTACCGAGATGACTCATTTTCACTGAGGATGACAAGAGCCAATCAGAGAGAGCCACCTACGAGGAACAGGAAATGATTGGAAGTTATCAGAGGAAAAAAAATGAAGCAACCACTTCTTGGTTTACATTCGCTTCTTCCCTCATGAGATGACGTAGCATCACGCGGTGCGTCGCTCTCTCTGATCCGGTCATGGACGTGTCTGGACCTGTTCTTTTGATTTGCCTCCTTTCTTGCTCTCCTGAATACATCTTGTTGTGTTTTAGCTCTTTCTTTAGCTGTGCAGCTTGTTGTCGCTCATCTCTCTGCGATTTTCCGCACAGCTCCACGTTTAGCTGAAAAATGCCGCTTGAGGTTGTACTCCTTTAGGACGAACTTCGAACTTTCCTCTTTGCATATGAGACGGGTGTGATTCTCCTTAAACTTCACAGAAACTATCATTTTCCCACTTCTTCTGAAACACTCTGTACCTGATATCAACCTTTCTGTTGGCATTTGAAAAAGACATCTTGATTTAACATTTTGAGGACGTTTGGCAACATGATACTAGGGCTGGGCGATATGGCCTAAAATCAATATCACGATATATTGAGCAGTTCACCTCGATAACGATAAATGGACGATAACTACTCCACTGCCCCTGGGGCTGACTTATTTATTTCAATTATTTTGCCACTTTAAAGGACAATAAAACTACACTGTCTGAAAATAAATAAGGAAACACAAATAAAGTACTTTTAGTTAAGATATTTATTAAACAGCTGATAAACACAGATTTGAAATAAGAACAATAACTTAAATTTCCTGAAAACAAAGTATTAAAAATGCAATCTCTTATACACAAATTCTTAATATGGATATTACAAAGAGCTTACTCAAAAACGGCCACATTTGAGTTGTCAAGTAATCAGGTTATAACGAGAGAAACAAGTTGCATCCCTTGTGTTTACTGTGTACTGTCAGACTGATATATGGGTCCATGGTGCGACTGGACCAGAGATCGGTTGCGGCTGCAAAGTGCTTAACATGTCTCAACTCAGCAGCAACCTTTTCTCTCTCTGTTCTGTACATGCTGGGAATCACCGTTTTCGAAAAGATTTTTCGCGGTGGCAGGCTGTATCCTCACGGTTTTCATGCAACGGCTGCCTGGTGGTGGAAGCACTTGTCGCTCGTCTCTTCTCGCTTTCTTAATTTCTTCGAATTGAATCACATGGTTGTACTGCGGGTGGTGGAAGAGGTTGTGTTACCTTGACTCGTCGCAACTGTATTTTGGCACAGTTTACAAGCCGTTCACTCGCTCCTTCGACCGCACCAACTTCGTCAACTTCAGCCGCCGCAGCAGCCGCTACAACTTTTGAACGGTCCTCCATCTCCCCACCTCTCTTTCTTTTTTTTGTTACAGACTGGATGGGGTGGAGTCGCGTCTCTTACGTAGCTCACTTAAAGGCACACGAACACGTAGCCGACCTACACACAACTAAAACCAACTTTTTTTTTTTTTTTTCAATACCGAATATACCGACATGGGCAAAATGACGTCGGTTATTCTTATAAATTTCGGTATCGGTAAATTTTCGGTTTATTGCCCAGCCCTACATGATACATGTATTTTTTTCGTTTGGGTTCAAACTGTGATTATGCTGCGTTCAGGGTCAACAAAAAAATCAGGTATTTCTTCCTCAGACTGGGCAATTAACGCGCCCATTAAATTGATGTCAAGTGACAGGTCGTATGAAGTGGTTTCGCAGGCGGTAAGTTTGAGACGCCTGCTGTAAAGGGATTCAAACTCAGTTTGTATTGATTTTGGCGCCCCCCTGTGGACAAAAATGTACCTCTTTTAACAAACGTTCTCATCCTGCTATCTAAAAACAATGTAAAACACCTTTAAGTGCATTTAATACAGGTGTATTAGTAACAGCGGTGTTTTTTAAAGTCTTGTTAACTCAAATTTAAGCTAACAAGAACTAAAATAAACCTCAGTTCCACTCAAATTTAAAACTCATCCTTTAAATTAAATTTATTTCCTCACAGAATTGTTTTTCTGTAGATGTTAGCTAATAACAGGGATCTCTTTGAGGAAGTGTGATTTCTCAGTGACAATTAACTCCCCAGAAATCGTCCATAAAGAGAAGCAAGACCCACAAAAATTGACAAATCTAATCAGAGGTGAAAACCCTGCTATGTGTTTTTGTCTGTCCAGAAATCACACTCAGCCTTTTACTTCTATAATAGAAACACATCTGCTCGAATGTTGTTGTGCCAGGTGACCTCTTGGGTGAGAGAGCTCGTGTACCAAATTAATCAATCCTGATTCAAGAGAGCGGCCCGCAGCCGCGTTTCAAAGCCCCTGCCTTTAACAGCACCTCAGCTCAGAGTATCATAAATATTTGACACAATTTAATTTCCCAAAATACAGCGACAATAGCAGAAAGTCATTTCTTTGGAATGGGATGTTGTCCTGTTTTGGAGATTGCCGGCGCTGTACTTCAATTTTCAGAAAGTGTTTGTAAAACTACGCTCCAAGCTCATACGCCATTACCATCACATTAACCTGTGTGGTTGTGCCGACACTTCTCCTCCTGAACACTTCCAGTAACATCAATGAATACGTTTCAAAGGTGCATCCAGCCTCCTGTACAACTGTCCCTCAGCTCTGATAAAAGAGCCTGCAGAGCCAGCTGTGTGCAGGTTGTGTCACAGCTGCGCTGCACTCTTACAGACTTCTGACATTGTTGTTATCATCCTGATACAAAGAGGCTGAGAAAGCATAACTCTTGAGTTCAAACTCCCTCCCTTTAATATGATGCAGACTAACATTATGATGGATGGTGTGTTCATTCATTGGATCAAACATTTCAAGACGGATTAAAGTGGATTAAAGACAACACTAAGAATTCATTCACTTATCCCCATCACGGTGACTTAAAACATCTTTGATATTAACTGAGTCTGAGCCAAATGCGCAAAAGCTGTAAGCAAAAAAAAAAAGTGCTGTGTACCTCCAATATTTTATGATCCAGTTGATCAGGTTTTGGCGGAGGTTTATCTCACTTTTATGATGTTATATCTCCGTCTGTTCATCTAACTTTTTATCTGGACTCAGCTTGGAGGACATGAACTGTTTTTTAAGGCTGTTTTTTTAGATATTATGAATATTTGGTCTTTTTTCTTTTGGGTTACCAAACAAAACAATAGTGATAGACCGATATGCTTTTTCCAGGGCCGATACCGATACCGATTATTAGCCGTGAAGGAGGCCGATAACCGATATTTGAACAAACTCTGATCCTTAATTTTGTTTAAATGCCTTTCAGCACATGTTTATTTAACATTTTCCAGGCTCAGCAGCATGTCTTCTAAAGGTCAATAAAAACGTAAACAAATAAATAGCTCCCTTAAGTTTTCTACAGTATATGAACTGTTTCTAAATTTCAATACAACTAAAATGTTTATCTCTTTTTTTAACTTCAAACAATAACAATAACAATATCATTTTCAAGAGCCAAGCAAGCTGTGAAAGTTATAATAAGTTCATAGACTGTGAGATAGTCACGATGCTAATTGCGTTAGCCGGTCAATGGGATTTTCCATTCATGTTAGCATTAAGCTAGCGGACTTTCGCTAACCGAAGCAAAGTAGTTAAGAATAGCTTTCCTTTGCCAAGTTTTGAAGTGACCTATTATCGGCCGTCGTATTAAAAAAAAAGGCCGATGCCGATATGAGTCAAAATGACAAATATATGTGCTGATAATCGGTCTATCCCTACAAAACAAGTATTATTCTACCAATCAGCGCGTTTTCATTCAACAGTTGACCATCATTTATACAGATTTGTGTTGACAAAGCAGTTCTCAAAACTAGACTAAAACATTACTCCACACACATTCAGTGCCCTTCTGGTTATGCTAACAAGCTAATGCTAAAAACACTGGATAAGATACGGATGTAGTCTCACTGACATCACCTTTCAGTCCCTTAAGGAGGATTAAAAAGCTGAATAATTGCCGGATTGGAAATTGTTACTCCACCTGGCATCAGTATTGTCAAAACAGATTTTAAAAATCTGCTATCAGATATGGTGAAGAGATTTAAGGGAACTCTGGTTTAACCAGTCACTGTGTTTCTGATTTCAGTCTTTCACATGTACTACCATTCCCCAACGCTGGCTAACAGCAGCGTGGAGGAGTTCCCCCGAAGTGGAGACCTGCTCGGGGGAAACAGGACCGAGACAGTGGCTCGGTTAGCAGTCAGCGCTCTCCCTGAAACCCTCATCCAGTGCACTCGAGAACGGCCCGTCCTCTGCCTCCTGCTGATGCTCGGGACCTTGTGGATGGGCTACACCCTCTACCAGTTTAAGAGGAGGTATGTGCAGCACTGCAGCATCTCCGAGATAAATCACTGGAGGAGCTTGAATGGTGTTTGGATGGGAGCACTCCCGGCTGGGATGAAGACTGCTGAGTAGGGCCTTGACTCTGTAGATTGTGAGGGATGACAGAGCCTGCAGGAACTCTAAAGAAAGGCTTTCACAAAGCTCCTTTTTCTGCCCAAGCTTCTGCTACAGCCTGTTTTTCAATAAGCATTAATATTCTACTTCTGATTGCTTCCAGTAATCAAATCAAGCTCAAAGCCAGATTCAATTGTGTAAGCAGAAGGCAGACCAAGGTACTTAAGCAGTGTCAGGATTGCAGCCATTGTCCTTGTCTTGTCCACAGTAATTGTATTCCTCTATTATATGTCTCTCTGCACTCAATCCCTCTTCCTCTCTCTCTCTCTCTCTCTCTCTCTCTCTCTCTCTCTCTCTCTCTCTAGTCCGTTCCTGCATGCCAAAGTGAGGGAGGTGCTGTCGGACTGCGCCCTGCCGATCTCAGTGCTCCTCTTCTCCTTCATCGGCTCCTACCTTTTCAGCGACATTGAGCGTCAGTACAAATTGTTGCTTCAGTCACTTGAATGCTTGCAGTGTTTTTCCCTCCCTGATGAAACTGTTCAGTCCAACCATGGCCTGAACCAGGTCCTCAACTAAACTAACTAATTGGGTCTCTTCGAATCTTAGAAGAAAATTCACTTCCATCCTTACACTGTGCATACACAGATCCGTGTCCGTCTGACTTTGCTCTGTTGCGTGTTGACTGCGTGCTCTCTCATCCGTCAACTTACACCAGCTGCATTTTCAACCCGCTAGTAGCAGGACTGCCTGACAGCTGGAGTCATGACAATTCCCTGGATTCCCACCCCAGTGGTGATCCTCTCCTGGTTCATGTTGGGCTGTAAAACCTCAAACCTGTAGACTCCTGGTCTGGCTCTGCTCGTTATGTCGGTTTGTTGTTGTAGTCGAGACAGATACGATCTGATTCTGACACGGTTTGTTTTATTTTGAAAGTCAAATTTTGTTGTATGATGGCCTGTCTGCACAACTTCCTGTCCCACTCAATCTGCTTTGTGCAAACCCTCACTGCTCCGTCATCCGGCAAAAATAGAAGACTCATGTTTCTTTACATTTTTTATTTCATTTTTATTTTTAGACATTTTTACTTTTTGTTTTAATTTTAGTTTATTTTTATTTATTTTTTTAATTTTTTGAAAATGCTTAGTTTTAATTTAGTTTCAGTTTGAGTTTTTAGTCTTTTTTTTGTGAAATCGATAATCAAAATTGTCAGGAAAAGCGTTGTGTAATAAAAGCTTGAAACATCGTTCATTTTCAAAAATGTATTCTGTACCAAGGACAGGTGAACAATCATCCTCATACAACAAGAAAGTGTCTTTGGTTGTCTCGGGCTCCATCTCTGCCTGGCTGGGAATCAGTTTCTCTTTCAGGGGGAGGGGCCTGAGCGCTCTCCCTTACTGTAACACGCTAAGCTAGGTTAGCTTCCTGTATCGGCTTTTCAAATTGACTTTGAGATGAGCAGGACTTTTACCCTCTAAAATGTTGGCTTACTTTATGACCTTCCACTAGAGCTGGACGATTATGACAAAAACATTAATCACGATTATTTTAATCAATATTGAAATTGCGATTTACAAACAAGATCGTTCATTAATTTCAAAACTTGAGAATTTATTGAACCACAACTTAAAAGAAAAATTAAAAATAAATTAGTTCCCAGTAAAATAATAATAGTGAATAAAAATAATTACCAATTACATACACACCTGAAAAATTTGCAATATGCAAAATATGCTAATAACAAAACACACAACATAAAAATACCCTTTGAGATCTTTTCAAAAACGGGGCTCTGCTGCTTTCTTCCAACTTTCACTGCCGTTAACGCTCGGCTAGAGGAGAACATGTGGACGTGTTCTTGCATTAAACGGGCAGAAAACAAAAACATTTCGTATCCAGCCAAAAAAGTGAGTTTATGTGTGAGACAGAAAGACGGAAACTGAAGACATTTTCTTTTTTAATTTTAGTTTATTTAGTTTTGAAACTCACAGCACAGTTTGAATTAGTTTTCATTTTTTGTAAAGCCTTATTTTTATTTATTTTTCCGTTAATAGAAATGCTTTTTTCACCTCTCGTTTGTATCATTTCGTTATTTTTTGTTAACTTTAATAACCTTGATCCAGAAGTCTCCCACCTGCTGTAGCTGGGACCCAACAGAGTGGAGCCGGTGTAAGTTGACCCAATAGAAACCCATCAGATCTGGTGCCATGATGGAGCAGAGACAGACTGGAGACGCATCTGGTGTTATGTTTTTGAGAAAATCTTCCCAAAATGATTGGAAGTCGTATAAATTTTTGGTTCTTTGGTTAGAAGCAGAGCATCACTGAGGAAAGATTATTAAAACATGGAGATACATCAGAAAGATATTTGATATAAAATGTTGGGAATGAGCTTTTATTAATAATATCTGCATCAAACACAGATCAGCCAGATATTTTCATCCTAACATGAAAACTTTCAGCTCCTAAATCAACACATACTGCAAATCTTTTTTTTTCGATGTTTCCCTTTTTTTTATTCTCTATTGTCAGGCTTCATTTTAAATCTCCGGCTGCTCCTGCCAAGGCTGCAGCTGTTCTGCAGGGGTCGACTCAGAAACACAGATACCGGAGCCAAAACCCTCCGGTGAATTCAAATTTAAGTGCCCAGCCAATTTTCTGTTCTTCTCCCTCCTGGGACAATAAGTCATAAGATAATAGAGCCATTATTGTATTGTCATTCCTTCCTAAATTTAACCAACCGCACTTAATTCAGTAGCATTAGGGGGGGAAGAGTCTTAAATTGGACATCCAGTAATCCAGCCTCTCTCAGAGCACAACTGTTGGTGTGGAGCGTGGCTCATCACAGTATTCTGAGAGATGGTGCTGTCTGTTTAAATGAAATCTGCCTGACTGTGGACTTTAATGTACTGTAATGGTCTCCCCATCCCTGTCTCTAGAGGCTTGAATCACCTTGTTTGCCTGAAATATGTAGAAGATGATCTCTGATCCAAAGACAGAGTATGGATGTGCTATCTCTCTGTTACATAATTGCTTCATTGATTCATCACGCGAGCTCCAGGCTCATCTTTTCCTCTTTTTTTCTCGGAACAGTCCCAGTGTTTAAAGTTCACGACCGGCCCATCTTCAACGTGGCTCCGTTTGAGCGTCTGTCTGCGATGAACGTCCTCAGCGCCATGGGCCTCGGCTTCCTCCTGGCCCTGCTCATCTTCATCGATCAGAACATCGTGGTCTCGCTGACCAACGCTCCGGAGAACAGGTAGAGCTGGGAGTTCTACACACCCACCACCTCACGTTGTTGTTTTTTTTTTTTCCACTTTTTTCCTACATGACTACAGCTGAACTGACAGGAAAAAAGAGAAAATATAAGTGAGGGTGACTCATCTTTTTGCCTGGCTTAAACTCTCTCTATGACTCTTTAAAAAAACCCACCAAGGACCTTTGGGGATCCACTCATCCCACTTTTAGATCTGCTGAAACCAGATATTTGCCGGTCTGATAGGGAGGGAAGAGGAGCTAAGCCAGAAACTTGACATCTGAGTCAAACTGTCAGAGTCAGAGAGCTCCGAAGAAGCCTCGGAGCCAAAACACGATGCTGGGCTTTTACCCTGCTCTGATAAGTTTGCATGGGACGAGCCAATATGGAGCCGTCAGCCATTCTCCAGTCCCAGAGTGAAGATCATTAATGACAGGAATCCAACCCTTTTCAGCTCATCTGCATTTGTTGGACGGATATTAAATGGATCTAAATGTTGCTGGAGGGCAAAACAACAGCTGCACTGGAAAAAAGTGAAGTTAATCAAGAGTCCTGATCTGTTCTGCACGATTACAAAGACTTGATACCACCATGATTATCACAGAGTTCAAGTTACCCATTCAGTCCGTCTCTCCAGGTGAAGTCCCTGATATTTTTTCATTGTCTGTTTCTGGAATCATTCGATTCTTTTTCCCCGTTTGCACATATTTTCCTTGCACCAATTAATTGTTTCACGTCAGTTTGAGCCACAGACGGGTTAAAATATGGACGCATCCATCTGTTTCTGACCTGGCTTTTTGAAGCCTTTCGTTGGCGGGGCCAACCATCCATCACCTAGACCCTTAAAGCTCAGACGTGATTTAAAATTAAGCCCATGTGCAAAAAAAAAAAAAATACCCAGAATACCCTTTAACTGTCCTGAATTCACCGTCAAGCTAAGAGTAGCATCCGGTTGAGTCACGGATGATGATCGGTAAGATTAATGTGTCGATTAGAGAGCTGTAGACACACACCTGCTCTCACACTGTCTGTTGATTGTTCTTCAAGTGAACCTCTACCTGAGGTCATAGTCAAAAGCTCATTCACACACACACACACACAGACACACACACACACCATCACTGCCTCCCCTGCAAACCTGGTGCACAGCACTGATCCCTCACTAACACAAGCGGAGGAAATGTTTGCTGGCTCGCCACCGTAAAGGTCGCGCTCATCCTTTTCTGTAACGTTACTGTAATGTCATGCTCGGCTTATGATGTCATCACCGCTGACATATTGGTTCGTTCTTCAAATTGAGAATGCGAAGGATTGCACGAACATGTGGCGGAATTTTACTCGCGTTGAACAAGTTGGAAAAGTGAAAGAGGAGCGAGTTTGTTCAGTGTGTGTTGAAGGGCAGAGCTAACCCTAGGAGCATGGTGCCCTTTGTGCCTCTGTGTGTGTGTGTTTTTGTGTGTTGATGTGAGTCATGGTGCTGCCTCTGTTGTTGTTGTTGTTGTTGTGCTGCAGAGTGTAACAGTTGTGTTGCTCCTCAGGTTGCTGAAGGGCACGGCGTATCACTGGGACCTGATGCTCTCCGGGCTCATTAACATACTGATGTCGGTGCTGGGGTTGCCCTGGATGCACGCAGCCTTCCCCCACTCCACCCTCCATGTGCGCCAGCTGGCTTTTGTGGAGCAGCGTGTGGAGGGGGGGCACCTCTATGAGACGTGAGTTACCCGCCTTCTCATCACAGGCGCTAATCAGACGCTCAATTAAAGGTCGTCTTCAGAGCATGCGGCGACTGTAATTTTGTGTTGCGGGCTACTGTATCCCGCGCTTCTCTGATTGCATGATTACCGTGTAATTAACCATTTCTCTCTGAGAGGTGGGAGACTTCTCCAGAGATGAGAGGATGAGGTTCGTCATTCCTCCCACATAGATACCCGCTAAAGCTATAGTTAGCATGTACTCCGTGTGTTTTTTTTTTCCTCATAATCAAGAGTGTTAAATAGGGCAGGGGGTACAATCATCTGTAAGTGAGAGGAAATCTGATTAGAGATACTGAAGGTAGGAAAACATGTCATTTATAGGGCTGGAGATTTCATTTATAGAGCTGACCGTATACGAAGGAGCTCTGGTTCACAACCTTTTTAATGTGTTAAAGACTGAGTGGAAACTCCCAACAGCGCTTCATATAAAACAAAGATGGAAGAAATAAAAGAGTGAGACCAACATGATCAATGAAAAATAAGGACTGGGACTTTAATGTGTTCATCAATCAATCAATCAATCTATATCTATGTAGCGCAAATTCATAACAAACGTTATCTCAAGACGCTTTCCAAGCGTTAACAGGTCTAGACCTGTAAATGGTAATAAAATTTTATTAACAGAAACCCAACATCAAGACAAGATAAGAAGTCTGATCTCATCTTAACCCACCATGAGTACAGACCTTTACAGCATTCAACAAGTTACAATGGAGAGGAAAAACTTCCCTTTAACAGGCAGAAACCTCAGACAGAACCAGACTCATGTTAGACAGACATCTGAGGAGACTGTGATGGGATTAGAGAGAGAGAGAAGGGGGGAGGGGCAGGGAGACAAAGACACAGGGAGACATAAACACAGAGTCCATATTTCTGTGTTGTAGAGATGATCACGGAGAAACTGTAACTGTAAGAAGCCGTAGCAGCTGGAGTCTGTCAGGTCCATGGCAGCAGGCCGTCCACAGCAACAATCCAAAGAACCTAACAGACAAACTCAGAGACTCCCAGAGAGATCCATGGTTAATAACTTTAATGGGACATTAAGGTTAGAAGTTAGACTGACAGATAGAGAAGAGAGGGAAACAGGAGCCCCCCCTGACAGTCTAAACCTATAGCAGACTAACTAAGAGCTGGTTCAGACCTGATCCAGCTCTAACTATAAGCTTTATCATAAAGGAAAGTTTTAAGTCTGCTCCTAAAAGTAGAGAGGGTGTCTGCTCCCCGAACCTCAACCGGTAAATGATTCCAGAGAAGAGGAGCCTGATAACTAAAGGCTCCACCTCCCAGACTACTTTTAGAGACCCTAGGTACGACGAGCAGGCCTGCATGCTGGGAACGCAGCGATCTAGACGGATAATATGGCATGATGAGCTCTTTAAGATAGGATGGCCCGATGCCATTAAGAGCTTTGAAAGTCAGAAGAAGAATTTTATACTCTGTTCTAAACTTTATGGGTAACCAGTGCAGAGACAGAGCATTTTTCTGTGCAAATTATGCAACAAAGAGTTTGAACATGACGTGAAGATTTCTAAGCTGCAGTTTCTCCTCAAAGCTCGTCATGTAGCAGCAAAGACTGTGAATGCTAGTGGTGAGTGCACAGGGTCGCCAACTCGAAATGCAGTAAACTGGCCAATTTAAAACATATAACTGATTGTAAATAAACATGATTTAGTTGCTAAAATCTATTTGAACTGAAATATTTTGATCTTGTGTCCAATATTGAAATTCAACTAATAGCGATTAATTACTAAACATCAAATTAATGTTATTCATTTTTTTCATTTTTATTCTTTTTAGTCTTTTATGCCTGTAATCAGATCAGACAGGACAGAGGGCGAGCGTGAGCAGTGACATGTGGGAAAGAGGCCACAGGCCTGGGGGGGTGAACCTCATGGAGCGGGACCGAGACCGCTCGGCCATCTGCACTCCAGATTAGATTTTTTATTTCAGAATCAGAAATACTTTATTAATCCCAGGGGGAAATTCAACTTTTTCCAAACAAACTCTCCCAACAGCATGAATTAAGAGGGCACCTCTTAAAAAAAGTTGCCAGCAGAGAAAAAGCGACAAAAGATAGAAATAAACCAATAACAGGAGCAGCGGAAACAGGCGACGCATGCACACACACACAAAAAACTTACTTAAACTAACTTAACTTACTTAAAAAATATTTAGTCCCACCACAAAAAATAAAACAGAAACTACACAGAGGGAGTTTGAAGTTGTTGTTTGACCTGCTTTAGAGACGCTTAACTTACACCTGATGTCAGACGACCTCAGCCAAAACATTTAGACTCAAAGAGCAGATCTGCTCAGAGGCCCACACATCAAACTTAAACAGGTATATGAAATCACCTTTCACCTACAGGACCATAAAGACACCAAACAAACTGCCAAAGCCAAAAGAAAAGCACGTTTATAAAACCACCTGCAAAGAATTAAAACGACCTGAGGGATCTGATTGGGCTGACGTCAGTGAGCTGGTCAGAAAGATGATTAGGTTCCACAGCGTGTCGTGCTTTGTTGACCTGAAATGAAGTTTTAAAAACAATTCAATGACCCAGACTTTAAATGAAAACCTGTTTAATTTTATAAAGGTGAACAAATCTGGAATAATTTGCTCTAAAAATCCTCTAAAAACTTTCAGAGAAGTTTGTTTACCCTTGCCTTAAATTAAAAATGAATATTTATTTTCCCCAAAACTCAAATTTTCTCAGTGAAATTGATAATCTTTCAAATGGAAAATGTGCCGGGACACTGATAAGAGAATCGTGTCTGCTGCATTGTATGAACGCATCGTGTGGCTTCCATTAACGCTCGTTTCTGTGTGTGTGTGTGTGTGTGTGTCCTCAGTATCGTGCAGGTGAAGGAGACCCGGCTGACGTCTCTGACTGCCAACATCTTCATCGGCGTGTCGGTGCTGCTGCTGCCTCTCCCGCTGCAGTGGATCCCCAAACCGGTCCTGTACGGCCTTTTCCTCTACATCGCCCTCACCTCCATCGACGGGAACCAGATGTGCGACCGCATGGCTCTCCTCCTCAAGGAGCAGGTGAGAAACCAGATCAGGCAGAGCTGCAGATCAAACACTTGTCTGAGTGCCCAGAGCTGAATAATACGTGTCTTTATTTATTCTTTAACCACTCAGAAAACCAAATTGGTTGAATGTAGATGACAAAGAAGAATCAGCCAATGAATTAACATTAGAATTAAAGTGGCGGGTATCTGTTCGAACATTAGAATAAGAAACAAACACCTGAAAAAGCATCTTATTCCTCCTGTGTGTCCGATTTAACCTTCCTGCTTTTTCAGCTCTTAACTCCGACCTGTTACTGCACACGCTGCTGCCCCCTCATGGCAGAGAGACGTCACTGTTTGAAAACATGTGGAGTCCCTCTCTGCCTTCAGTACAGTTTGAAAGTAAATGCAGTCTTTTTGATTTCTATCAGGCTCAGAGGACTTTTTGATTCACAAAGAAAAACACCATGTTGGCTCCAATAAGAGGAAAACACTCTGAATTATTCACGGCCGTATTAATAAGCCACGAAACGCTGTTAAATATCTGCTCACACAGTCTTTACATTTATGCATTAACACAATCTACGTCTAATTAAATAATTTAAAACACAATGGAGCGCAGGAAGCTGTTCTTTTTTTTTTTTTTACTTGTAGTCTCTTATATCCAATAATTATTCCTTTAAATCTGACAATGAGCGTATTTAAAAACAGGACGGCCTGATAAACCTCTGAAGCTGGAGAACAGGGCTTCAAAAAAGCAGCCGGTTATATAAAATGGTTTTATTCAGCTTTGCATATTTGTACATACGAACCTCATTTTGCTGAAATACATTTAAAGTTTTTTCAAAAACTATTTACATTTCGGCAAATGTATAAAATTTTAACAGGTTAAAAGTGGAAAAATAAATATATAAATAAAAGATCGTGGGCAGCATCTTCACCCACATAAAGAGGATTTCATTTATACAGTTGCATCCTCTTCATCCAAATATCTAACATATCTGTTTTCTGCACACAGACGGTTCATAAACCATAATAAAGAGAATACATCTGTAAATATTTATACATACCCACACCTACAAATTAACACATATACATATATATTCTTGGAAGTTGTGTCAAACAGTCTCTTCTTTAAAGACGCTGCTTTAGGCTTTTAAAGCCGTCGTTCAGAGGATGAACCGAGATTTTTCAGTCTCCCTTCTTGCAGGGAAAGCCGAGGAGAAACGACGAGCAGTTTGTTTTTGCATCTGCTGGAATGAGAATTACAACCTCGGGGTGTGCATTAAAAATCACCAGATCAGCTGGCACCCTGCCCACTGGCTCCTCTGGAAGGAGCCAAGAAATTCATACATAGATTTATTAAAACAAGAACAAAAAAAAAATCATGTTTACAGCTTTTATTACCAACAAAGTTTTGCTCAGAGTGAGAAAATAAACAAACACTCCTAAAATCTCAAACGTGGAAGAAGCCTCGTGACACTCCAGCTTTACTGAGATGGTGAAACTGTTATCAGTCGCCGTTGTTGGAAAGCTTCAGCGTGTGGAGCAGCAGCAGCAGCAGCTCCACTTAGCCTGGAAAGACAGGTTCTATTTTTACATTCAGATCTTATCGAGCCCGGGTGTAAAATAATATCAGCAGCAGGGAGACTCCCTGTGTTATAAATACACGTATTGTGTTTTCATGAGGCAGCGTCCACTCAAAGCAGAATGTTATTTGCGACCTGAAACCTGCAGTGCAGCTCAGAGAGGTGTGTAGGCCGTCCACTTCCCTGAGTCATTTCTGTGAGACCACAGGAGACCTGAGGACAGCAAGGGGAGAAAAAAAATCAAAACAAAACCTGAGGGTGGATTGTGTTTTAATCTGTCCTGATCCTGCTCTCACCTCCTGCAGACGTCTTACCCGCCCACCCACTACATCCGCAAAGTGCCCCAGAGAAAGATCCACTACTTCACCTTCCTGCAGATGATGCAGCTGCTGGTGCTGTGTACGTTTGGCATGTACCCGATACCGTACATGAAGATGATCTTCCCTCTGCTCATGATCCTGCTTATTCCAATCAGGTACGGCGGCAATTAAGTCTCTGAAAATGAATTTCTCAAGTGCATTGAAGCAGGATGACACTCGGGTGACGAGTGCTGTGACCTGAATCTGCCTCCACACGAACACACGGCTCAGCCGAACGAAAACACAGGGACCAGAACCACATGTCTCTATCTGGGTAACATCCCAAACACTTCTGTTTTTTCTTTAATACGAATTTAAAGTCTTTGAAGAGGTTAATTGTGTTTCAGCTGGAAACATCTGGCACTCGAGTTTGTTTAGATACAAATGATCTGTGCTGCAGCTCTTCTGCACAGACTCGCTCAACGTGTCCCGTCCTCACAGCAGATGGATGTTTTACATTATACATGATGTTTGTAAATTCACAGAATCATTTCCCAGGCACCCCTGAGTGCATCACACCATCATCGTAGCTCTGCTGCTTTTCAGGGTTACTCCTTCGTTTTTATTTCTATTCTTCATGCGATGATTCTAAATGTCCTCAGCACATCCTCTTACAGTCGTTTTATATTTACCGTATTAAAAGACCGTTTTCTAAAAGCAAGTTTAGAAAAAAATCCAACAAATTAAAAAAAAAAAAAATAAGCTGGTGAATTTGATTCCACGTTTACTCTCCTTTTTGCTCCGTTTTGGTCTCCTCCAGCTCCTCACGCTGCCAAAAAACTCAGCTCCTGTTCAAGTGAAACGGTTCGATTTCTAGTCACAGCAGCTCGTCACACTGAATTAAAGCCAGATATTAAAGTGATTTAACCCTTTAGAGCCCAGCATAGCGCTGCTTTTACGATTTGTGAATTAAGTTTGGAGAAATCCTGCGTCAAATACACATCATCAAGTTTTTTACGTTTACATTTTTGAGGGATGCAGCCATGACATTTTTTGTATTTTAAAAAAATGTGCAAAAAAATTATATATTTTTATGGTTTATTGCACTTTTTTTTTTTTTTTTTTAGTTAATCTGCACATTTTAATACATTTTGCGATATATAAGAGTTGTGTTGATCTATAACAGAAGTTTTATGCTAGGTAAGACTTGGTTTGGTAACTTCTAAAGGGTGAAAGATCCCACAAGACAAGTGGAGGATTTTATGATTGTTAGGAGGGGAAGCGGCGACGAAGCGAGTTCTTTTCTTAAGATAAGTTCTAAACAAAATTCAGTCTTTGTTTTTGTTTTTTTACCTCAGAATGAGAGAAAATCCGTCTCTTTAGACGCCGTGTTCTCAGGTTCACCTGCTCGTCTTTAAATTTCTCTGACTGCTGCTTGATGCAGGAGAAATTTCTAAAGATAAGTCCAACTTTGCTTGAAATAAAGTCGTCATTTTTGGCGTTTAAAAGGTGTAATGAAATATTTTGAGTTATAAAACAAATACGATACGACCCAAACTCTCTGGGTCATTACGTAGTTTGTCGGTGTGCTGTTTGGTGCAGAAGAAACTTCAGATGTTAAATCGACCTTTGCTAAAACAAAGAAGCATCACTGCAACAACAACAACAACAACAACAACAAAGTGTGTGAACACGAGCAGTCAGCTGAGCACAGAGGAAAGTGAAGTCTGGTGATAAATTTCTGTGTTTTCAAGCAGCTCAGATATCAATTTCCCTCCACTCTCACCTCCTCACCCCTCTGATTGTTCTCATGTTGTTACACTGAGACAGTAACTTCTTCATTATTCTCCCTCCACTTACGCCGCACTCCAGTTAAAATTAAAAAGGCTCGACGAGAGCGGAGCAGCCACAGAGGAGCATCACTTAATGTCAGGATGTAAATAACAGTTGGAGGCTTATTTAAAAAGACACGTAAAAAAATAAACAACAAGTCCTCCAATCTGTTTCCTGACTTTGCTTCACCATGAGGCAACAATCCTCTCATTCAAACAGCAGAACAGAGAGTGACAGGTGTGATAAAGAGACTTCAGGTTTGCTTGGCAAGAGGTCAACCTTGACTTTTTGTTTCCATGCGGGTCGTGAACCGGTTTGTCTCACTCGTCCATCAAACTGCAGAAAAATATCCCCAGACTTCCTCCTTCCACATTCGTCTTAAATACACGTGACCATCATCTTTGACGCAGCTGTGGCCAAATTCTCTAAATGAGCAGGAAGTGATGAGCCTGTCCTGATAACATCAGACATGTTAACTGTGTGTTGTTGTTGTTTCTTCCTGTAGTTCTTGTCTAACAGCTCCGTTCTCTCTCTCTCTCTCTGTGCAGGAACAACGTGCTTCCTCATATCATTGAGGCCAAATACTTGGACATAATGGATGCCCAACACATGTAGCTACAGACGGAACCGCACCTTCTGGAATCACAAAAACAGACGTCCAGAATTAAAGAAAAAAGAAACGAGGAGTAAAAAAAAAGAAAAAAACATATTTTTCAATGCAAAACTGTACGAAAGCAAAAAAAAAAAAAAAACATAAAAAAAGGAAGAAGAAGAAAAACCGACTGTTTAGATTTTTGTATGTGATAAGAACCTTCTTACAGGTGAAGCACTGGATATGTGGGAAGTCGGGTGAGGAGGAGATGAAGGGAAATGTTTTCGGGACTTGGACGGACGGCGCCCCAAAAACAGGACCGCCCAGAACTCCCTGTCACACCTCTGTTTGACCCTGTCAGATTGTTCAGTGCCATATACCTCCATGTTCTCCTCTCATACCTTCACATTTTATGCTAATGTTTTACGGCAGTGTGTTCTTCTGTGTGTTAAGCTATGGATAAGTGCTTAGAGTACTCACTCGTACTGTGTAAGTAAGAAAAATGCTGCCAGTAGAATCGCAGGAAGGTGTAACAGCACAATGTCAGTATGAACAATACGAGTTCTGACTCTTTGCACTCACATTGTGTTTTTACGCTGCTATCCGGGTCCGTTTGACGTACTCACACTGTGTCGACGAGTACTCCAATACTTCTCCAAGAGTAAATTTAGGAGTAAGAGCGCTGCGTTTCGACCACAGCGGAGAAAAAAAAAAACCTTTTTATATTTCTGTCATTGTGCAGTGTTGAAACCGTTACATTCCTGCACCTTTTAGCTGTGATAGCTCCTTTTTCTACGAAGGACACTCGCATATTTTTTTCTTTCAGAATCATTCCAGTGAAAGTCTGTGTTCATTTAAGAGAGGAAAAAGTAAAGTATGTGTGTGATTTCAAAGAGTGTGTGTGTATGTGTGTGTGTGTGTGTGTGTGTGTCATGGACACATTCCTGATCTGTACTTCATCTTGCTTCCTGCCAGCTCTTCAGAAAACCTCATTTTTTTAAGGTGGAACTAAGCTGAATAAACAAACACATTCCACAGGTATATATATATATATATATATATATATATATATATATATATATATATATATATATATATATATATATATATATATATAGCTGTAATTATTTAGAAGGACAGCACAAACCAAAACATCTAGTGAAATCTTTATCAAATTATAAATATATTAGAATATATTATGGCAATATATGAAAAGTATTTTAGGTTAAATTGAAATAGAATATTTATTTATCATGATGACAGTTTATCTTTTAAGTGCAAAATGATGATTTTGTGTGTTTACCCTGAACTGGAAAGAGACCTATGATCCTTTGTTTTCCTCTACAACCTGATTCGGAAACAGACGGGACTCGAAAGCTGGATGAAAACAGAATCTGATGCTTTTCGAATAATTTAAACTAAAAAAATATATATATTTACGCTCATTTAGAGTTCGACGTCTTTGGATTCGATCCGGATTGTTGGACCAGTTTTACACGTCTCCTCGCTCCGTCTTTAACGGCCCAACGGTGGATGTTGGCGTTTCTGGATTTCACACAACGGTTCTTAAATTGGATTTTGAACCCATGTGGTGACTTCCACTACAGAGTCTGTTCATCTTTTACTGCAAATGAAGAAATCCCAAATTTCTTTTTTAATTTAACTCTGAAGAACATTATTCTGGATTTCCTGGATGGACCGTTTACTCACGCGGTCGCTCACAGAGCGGTGAACCTTTTTTTTTTTAATGAATTGCTAACATGAGCCTGTTTATCTTTCATAGAAGAATATTTCTCCGTGTTCTCTTTCACAAGTTTTAACTAAATATAAAGTTAATATCTGATTTGAAATCCATCAAACTCTGTTTTTATCCACATTTGAAAGCATCCCGATGTTTTCTTTTTGGAATCGGAGTTGTTCGTTCCACATTTATTGATTGTTGTATTTTTGAGTGTGTTGTCTTACATTGGGCTTTGTCGCCGTGTTTACATATCAAAGTCCCTTCCAGCTCCACGTCAAAGACCAACACAGTTCTGGTGCATTGCTGGGAAACTGAAAGCTGGGTAGAGGGTTAGAAAGAACCTAAAACAAACAAAAAAAGAATAAAAAGTGGGCTTTGGGTTCAGCAAAAATGCATCCCTGTTTTAGTTTTACTTTGTGAACAAGTTCTCAGATGAGTTTTAGAATAATCTGGTCTTGTTTTCTATTTAGATGTTATGATTAGATCAATGCTTGCAAACGTTGTCATGTAATAATCCAGATGTCTGGAGATTATTGTTATCTACAGAACAAAAAGAGACAAAAAAATTAACGGTTTCTAGGCAATGGTTTGCTTAAAGCATGGCTCATCTGGGTTTTTGATACAATGTGATGCCAATGGTAATGTATCTTACAAAAAAAAAAAGTAGCAAGTCAAGCAGTAACGTCTCAATAAACCGAATGCAATGCTCAATAATCAGCAATACTGTGTATAAAAACAGGACTTCACTGGGGAGATTCGGGTTTCCCAGGGATACAAAAAAACAACAAAAAAAACAGACCAGCTCTATTTTTCACACGGCAACCTCTCGGTCCATCCTTAGGCTACAGGAACAGCTCCACCCTGATTCAGTTACCGCACACTTTAAGGGACAATAGGGTCTGTCTACCAGCGAGGCATTCCCGATGCTGGATCTTATCCCACTTTTGTTGCTTTCCCAGTATCCAAATGGCAGCTCCCTCATGCAGTCTTGTTTAACTTTTTGTCTTTCAGATGTGGGAAAGATGTCCAATTTAAGCAGATGTCTCAGGCCGAGATAGCAAAGCATGAAGGGAAAGCTCAGCGGCGTTTGCATAATCCTTGGACTGAGGCTTAAGAGCACTAGTGACAGAGCAGAGAGAGATTGTGAGGTATGAAGTAATATGTACAGTTTGCAATGCAAAGTTTAGTTTCTATCAACTCTCCATTATAATCCATGGCAAAGTATTAGTTTCTAACTTTGGACCTAGTACAGAGATCGGACCATTCTTCTTCTTACGTGACAGTATTGTTGTTGTTCCTTGATATCTTCTCTGTACTGATGATTTTGGAATAGCAGCAAACTTCTCTCAGAGGACTTGACATTGGCTCAGAGTGAACGACGTATTGTGACACCTTGACTCCCCTCCTCCTAATTTGATTTGTTTGAAAAAAAATTGCGTACTGTGGTGTTTCTTTTTTTTTTTTTCTTTATTCTTTTCTTTTCCTGATTTCATATAGCCTACTTTTTCTAATCATGAATGTAAAGATGTGTGGATTTTTATATAGCATAATAATTTAGGTGTCAAACAGAATCTGTAATTTTGTCAAAAAGATCAGCTATATTTGTAAGCTGTAATATGTAAAAACGAGAAAAAAATGGTTATCAAACAGAATGTGTTGGTTTATTATAGTATATATATATACTGTACACTGAAAAAGAGAGACTATCTCAAGCTGTTTGCCAAATAAAAAGTAGTAGTGATGTAAAAATTTTTGTCGTTGCTCATGTTTGTTTGGTTGAACCTCATTGCAAAATAAAAACAGGGGGCGCCAACGTTTGACAAATTAGAAGTTCCTCAGAGAGAACGTACAGATGTTTTTTTCTCAGATAAATTAATATGTGATAAATCATCACAAAACTAGCTTTTATGACAGATATCTATATTTGACATTTAATCTAATTTCCTATTTTATGTTCTATCTGTTTGCAGTCAGTCAGCAGGGGGCGCTGCAAATCTGAAACAACACTTTCATCAATTAAGTTTATTTATTTCGACCCCCAACTGTTCCATGCATGGACATAGTTATATATTTTATATAAAAAAAAACTTCTTGTATGTACTTCTTGAGCCAGCCCCAAGTGGACACTGAATGAAATGCAGTTTTTAGCACCTCTGCATTTGCCCCATCCCTGTGGCCGAAGGTTATCACTCATTGAAACTATTTAAAACGTTAACATTTAATAAGCTCTATGTATATTTATGTAGGTTTTAAAGCACCTTTCATACGTTGGCATATGCGAGCTAAAGTGCTTTACAAAAGAACAGTGACATTAGATAGCAATTGCAAAATGTTACATGAGTACCATAAAATACTTAAAAATAAAATTTTTGCAATTAAAATAAATGTGATATCTAAAAAATCTTATTTAAATCTAATTTTACTGTAAAATCAGTGAAATAAAAATAAACCCTTAAAGGGGTAGAAATAAACTAAAATGAATTAAAATTACATAAAAATAGTAAGAAGTAGTGATAAAAGTAATAGTGACAATTATAACAATTCTTTCCTGCCAATAACAAGACATTATTGTTTTAGTTTTATTACTTTTTTAATTACTTCCAGTTGCCTCCGGGCTTTATTTGGGTTTATTTAACCATTTTTTGATATTTTTGTTAACTTCCTGTTTTTGCTCTGCGCTTTTATTTTGAAAATTTTAGCGCGCGCGGCTGGCTTCATACTCCACTTTCTGTTTCCATTGAGCCTTACCCCTCCTTTTCTGTCTTTAGATTACTAACCCCAGTGTTTCAGAGGGTTAATCCCTAAACCTGTCAATCCTCTGCAGCTTTGCGATGTTTAGCAAGATGGCAGGCATGGAGCAACTTCCGGTTCCAGGGAGGCTCGAGGAGCGAGGAACCGTCGAATAAGAGAGCGGAGGAGATGTACGCCTGGAGGCTGGCTGCAGCACTGTGTAGCCGAAAACACGTGTGGATATTCAGTCGGTCCTTCAGCATGGCAGAGGAGGCGAAGAAACTGGCGGCTTACGCTGCTGTGGATAACCACGTCCAGGTACGGAGCGTCATTCAGAGCAACACTGTTAGCTAACACCTTAATGTTCATTTACAGACTAATAGGAAGTTAAATTATAGATATCTGTCCTCCTGTATGCAGATGCTGCGTGCTAGCAGAGTTAGCTAGCCCTAACAGTATATAAGGTGTCAGTTTATAAATAATCTATCTGTTATTATCTAACCTGCAGCTTTATGGAGGGATTTAACAGTGTTATGCATGCCTGCACAGAAATAGTTTGTTCCACATGAAGAGCTAAAAACGCTCACTGTATGTTAGAGCGCTTTAGCCTTTAGCATGAAGTGTCTGTGGAGTTTTAACTGAGGATGTTACGCTTGATTTAAGGAAGCTGACTTACAGTCCGCTGCTGTAATTCATAACTACATTTATAATACAGCAGCATTTGGTCCTTTACCTGCTGGAGACTGAGGCGCTGCTGATGCGTTTACAGCACATGCGCATCTCAATGAGATGTTTTTTATCCCTGAATAAAAAAAACCCTTCCCTTAAAAACGTGTGCTATTTAGGGTGAAAGAATCAAAACTTTAATGATTTTAAAAAGAGTGCAAAAACATGATATTTTATATTATATATTTATTATATCTTTCAATATAACGTGTTTTAAATGCCTGACTTCCAGACCCTTTTACCCAGTGTTACTCAATGCATATGTACACAAGCTGTTAGCATGAAAGAAATGACCGTTAGCCAACTTTTCAGACACTTTTGGTTTGATTTAATAATATTTTTTTCTTCTAGGATACTTTGGTTTGACGTGCTCTGATGCTGAAATTCCAGGATGCTTCTTAATAACTCATGAAATTCTTTATGTATATCTTCAAGTTTGAGTTATGTAGTTTAACCTGTATGAGAGATGACAACTGAAATTTGATATAACTGGGTAATTTTTTTTTTCAACCCTGACGTAATTTTCATTATTAAACTGCAGATTCTGCAGCTTAAGTTTTGCTCGGGACGTGACTGTTTAAAAGTTTTCAGTTTAATTGATTTTTTTGGTTTTTTTTTTATATAACTTGTCCTGATATTCATTTACAAAAAGAAAGAAAGAGAGAACAAAACGATGTACAAAAACAAAAACAAGTCAGTAAGTTTGTCAATTGAGTGAAATGATACCTGATACCTTAAGTTGTATTTTATTTATCTGAACGAGTGTTTTTGAAGATTGATTTGTGGTTATTTTGTTGATTTTCTTTAAAAAAATGAACCCTGATCCCTTGTTCTCACCGTCAGCCGGCCTTCATGACTGATTTTTTTTTCTACCATATGTGTTGAGGACCTGTTTTGATTGTGGCGTTTGTTCTGACGTCTGTCTTCTCAGAATAACCAGGTGGTCGGTGTGGGCAGCGGATCAACCATTGTGTACGCTGTGGACCGATTAGGTGAGTGAAGGTCATTCAGGGGCAGCTTCTGCAGCTCAACTCGTACCAAACGTGTACGGGTCACTGCTTATATGTTTGTTTGTTTGTTTGTTTGTTTAATAAAAACAGCAGCAGCGACACGTCTTTAACCTTCGTCTGTGTTTTTTCATCCAGCTGAGAGAGTTCGTCAGGAGAAACTCAACATTGTGTGTGTGCCGACTTCCTTCCAGGTTAGTTTGACAGGTTTCTGCTCTCTCGTGTTTTGAGTAACAGAGTCTTAAGCAGCAGCATGTTGTGCAGCACAGTTCAGATGCATCATCTCCTGAACTCTCTCAATCTTTATAAAAACGCTGCAGCTTTCACCGCTCCTCGTCTGTGTTTTCTGCTCGTCCTCCCTCAGGCTCGTCAGCTGATTCTGCAGCACGGCCTCACGCTGTCGGATCTGGACAGGCACCCTGAGGTATGATGAGCTCCTTTACGAATGAATCTGAAAGCCTCGGAAATGAGGAAGGGCCCTGATCTCAAACCCTGTCAGTTTGATTTAGAGCTGTGTCTGAATTACTCCGCTCCAACTGTAACAGCAGAAGAAGAAGAAGAAGAAGAAGAAGAAGAGAGCGTGCATGAGGAATGTTTTCATTCTTAAAATCATTGTGCTGCATTTACTGAGCTGACTGCTTGCTCACAGCTGGATGTAGCCATCGACGGGGCGGATGAGGTGGATGCAGATCTCACGCTGATCAAAGGTGGAGGGTGAGTATCTCTGAACCTGCACAGCAGAAGTCACCTGGTGTCATCGTGGACTTTCTGACTCACACTCGTCCTTTCTTTGTCTCAGCGGCTGCCTGACGCAGGAGAAGATCGTAGCCGGCTGTGCGAAACATTTCGTCGTCATTGCCGACTACAGGTTGGTTTCAGAAACCAGAGAAGGAGTGAAAACATTCACTCAGCTCTCAAAGGAGATTTTCAACATAAGAATCCTGAATTTTTCCTGTTTGTTGGACTGGATTTCCTGATTTCAAAGTGGCCGTTGGAGTCTGTTTACACTTTTTTAACTAAACAAGCAAAAGAGCTTCAGGTTTTTACTCGCAGAGCTTCGGGGGTTTTTCAGCTTTACAGGAAAATGGAATTGGCTTCACGTCGCACTTGTAATCTTTACCTCACAGCTCTGTACAAACAGGTTGGATCCACATACTTTAGGATCAACTCTGAGGTTTAATCTGCATCAAAATGTGTATCCAGATTTGGCGTCCACTCTCTACATTCAGTTATTCCAAATTTTAAAGTTTGTTTCTAGCGGGGATTCTGTTTTTTGAATTCTGGTTTCTCTTCTTTTCTTCCAGGAAAGACTCCAAAGCTCTGGGCCAGAAGTGGAAGAAGGGAGTACCCATCGAGGTGATCCCCATGGCGTACGTTCCTGTGTCCAGGATCATCGCCAAACGCTTCGGAGGGGAGGCCAACCTACGCATGGCCGTCAGTAAAGCAGTGAGTAGAGACTCTCCTACATGACGTGATGTGTCCCAGAGGGATGATATGAGGTCGTGGGATTGATATAAAAGTTCAAAGCGGTGGTGACGGCGGAGCTGCGTCCCCGTCTGCAGACTCAGAGTGTGACAGGTCTTTATCTGAGTCCAGGAACTTCTCTCTGTTGTTTCTTTGGTGATTTTTAGAAGTTCGTTTGACTCAAACAATCAAACAGTTTTTTCAGAGGATTGTGTTGATCCTGGAATTCATTTTGAAAATGAGTTCATGAAAATGTTTTATTGTGATGAAATTATTTTGATCCTTTTCGAGAAAGATTTATTACAGCCAGGAAGAATTTTAAACATAAGTAGGGGAGAACGGGGTTAGTCGTTACACTCATTATATATCGCCACCAGAGGGCGCTGTCTCTCAAATTGTAGTATAGAAATTTACAGAAGTGGGATCAGAGCTCATACACAGAGGGCTTTGACATCATCATGGTTCTGGTTCTGGGACTGGTTCCGCTTTGGATTCTCAGAACCTTTGTGCTTTCTAGCCAACCAGCCCACATTCATACACGTTTATGCCAAACAAACATGGGAGGGCGTCACCTCGACTTCCTGCTCATTTTATAAACACAGAATTCGACACGTCCACTGATGATGTCATGGATCCAAACTGGAAACAACTTTTCAGGTTCTGAACAGGCCGACTGGTTAAAAATTAGGTTCCAGAACCGGAACCTAATTTGAAAACCCTCATGGTTCTCTCTGGAGTGAGAGAGCTGAAGCTGAAGCTGAGCTCAGCTGGAGCTGAAGCTGAAGCTAAAATGGGCTGAAGCTAAGCTGAAGCTGAAGCTGAGCTGAAGCTGAGCTAAGC
This sequence comes from Labroides dimidiatus, assembly GCA_030710495.1. Lineage (NCBI taxonomy): Eukaryota > Metazoa > Chordata > Actinopteri > Labriformes > Labridae > Labroides > Labroides dimidiatus. Next base: position 2,473,637 of record CM061156.1, on the reverse strand, counting down.
TGAAGCTGAGCTGAGCCGAAGCTGAAGCTGAGCTAAGCCGAAGCTGAAGCTGAGCCGATGCTGAAGCTGAAGCTGAGCCGAAGCTGAAGCTGAGCTAAGCCGAAGCTGTAGCAGAGCCGAAGCTGAAGTTGAGCTAAGCTGAAGCTGAGCCGAAGCTGAAGCTGAAGCTGAGCTAAGCTGAAGCTGAAGCTGAAGCTGGGCTGAAGCTGAAGCTGAAGCTGAAGCTGGGCTGAAGCTGGGCTGAAGCTGAAGCTGAAGCTGAAGCTGAAGCTGGGCTGAAGCTGGGCTGAAGCTGAAGCTGAAGCTGAAGCTGAAGCTGGGCTGAAGCTGAAGCTGAAGCTGGGCTGAAGCTGAAGCTGGGCTGAAGCTGAAGCTGAGTTGAAGCTGAGCTGAAGCTGGGCTGAGGCTGAAGCTGAGCTGAGAGGACTTTCTGTGTTTTTCATTCAGCTCCTCTGGATTTTACTTCTCAGCTTTTACACAATGAAATCATCACAAAACAACTTTAGTTTGTATTGTTATTAGCTAGCTAGTAGCTAACTAGTTGCTAGATGGTCGTTAGCTTTGATGCTAGCAAGAAATTCCAGTCGGGGTTGGTTTTCACATTTTCAATTCAGTTAAACCTTTAATTTAGTTCCTATTAAAGTAACACTGTAACAAACAACCTCACAGTGTGTGACAGCCGATGGGTGTGGCTCTAACAGTGTGTCAGAGTGTTAAGGGTTAATGACCTGTTTGTTACAATGAGTCTGTAAATTAGAAGGAAACACGTTTCAGGCCAACACTTAAAGTTTCAGTTTAATGTCAGAATGACAGTTAAAAGGTTTGAGGTGTGATAACTGACCCCGTCCTCCCCTATTAAACCTCTTTTCTTTTACCCTTTGTGCAGATTTAAGCTTCACGTTTACAAAGTGAATAAATTTTCCCCCTTTTTTAGACCTGGTTTGTTCCAGCTTCCTGCACCCTGTGGAGTCTTTGACCACTAGAGGAGCTGTTGAGTCTGGTTTTAATCACCTTGTTCATCTTTCATATGCAGATTTTTGATCTGTGGTGTCGTCTCAACAGCAAATAAATCAAAGTTAGAGAGAAGGAACAGTTTTTATTTTTATTTTTTTTTTTACCCATGTATGGTTTAAAATCAGTTCCACATCTCTGCAGTCAGAGAAGACGTGTTGAAGATGTTTGTTGGAGCTCGAGGATGTGCACAGATCTTCTGGGGACTCACGCTGAAAGTAAACATGAATGTTTGTTCAGAGGGAAACTCCAGAGGGCGTTCTGAAGGAAAGACTTGGTTACAGCTGTGAGGCGTAGAGAGAGAGAGAGAGAGAGTTTGTTTTTGTGTTGTTTACTCTCTCTCTCCTCTGACTGTTGAGCCTGGAAACCGTTTGTGTGTTAATGAACCAGTTGGTCTTAAAATCCTGATGAATCTCACAGAAGTTTGTTTATTTTTTTCTTCGCTGTAAAAGTTCAGAAAGTCATTTTCACATCTCGGTGCAGAAATGTTTTTTTGAGTGCAAAGACTTCAACTTTGTCCAGTTCACTTTGAAACCAAATCATTGTTTGTGGATTAATCTGAGTCGGGTTTCGAACGGAGTCACTGGAACTAAACCTTATTAATGGAGTCTGTTTCAGACCCAGAGCAGAACTCACAGCTGGGATGTGATGAGAGTTAAAGGAAACATCCGCAGCTGATGATTCACGGTCATGTTTCCAGACTCTGAGTTTGTTTCGTTCCTCTCAGGGTCCTGTGGTCACCGACAACAGCAACTTCATCCTGGACTGGAAGTTTGAGCATGCTCAGAACTGGAAGGAAGTCAACACGGCGATTAAGATGATCCCAGGTGAGACACTCAGAGATTACAGAGACTGAACAGGCCTGTTTTTGCACTTTGGGGTCCACAAACATTTCCGTGTGTCCGTCCGTCTGTCGCCTCAGGTGTGGTGGAGACGGGGCTTTTCGTCTGCATGGCTGAACGAGCGTACTTCGGGATGGAGGACGGGAGCGTGAAGGTTCGGGATCTTCCTGTGAACTGACGGATCCTCCACAGTCCCCCGTCGTCCCTGCGACCTCACTTTTTCCCGCAAGTGCCGTCTCTCAGATCTCAGAGCGTGTTTGAACTGGACTGAACCTGTAGCAGAGACGTTCATCTTCACTACACCTCCAACAAAACCCCTCACAGCAGCTCTTGATTCTTCTCGTCCTGCATGTGGTGCTTCTGATCCTGTGAGTTTTAAAGTGCCTGATGAGGAGAATCAAGAGCTTGTGAGACATTATTTTCTTAATCACTTTGAATTGTTGCTCAGTTCGGCCGCCTGCTCTCCCTGGGAGTGCTGGCTCTTCCTGTAATTAGTGGATCAGAATGAATGTGGTTCTCCATCACTGCTGGTGCTGCTGAATGAAACAAAGGTGTGCCTTGAGATTTATCTGAAGTCTTATTAAACAAAATGATGCCATTAAAGTTACATTTATACAGCTCGTAATCATCCATCACATTATTTTCATCTGCTGGGCTCAAGTCCGCCCGTCAAACGAGAGCTCACAGCGCTGTCAGCTGATATGCCTTCAAGTCTTTTTGTTTAATTAGACCATCGAAGGGGGCGTAATATGAGCCGCACACTTCTGCACAGAGAAGTTTTTTCTTTTCTAATTAATATGCTAATTTAAACAGCAAGAAGTCCCAAAATTAATGAGATCCCTGACAGTTTGAGGAAACCCTGTGGTGAAGGTGTGGAGCCGCTGAAGACGTGACGTGTGATGTTTTTGACACATCGTACCGCACGGTGATGAAGATGAGAAACGGAACCTGAGGAAGAAAAGCTCTTCAGGTCGTACAGGAGCAGGATTAGAAACCCTGTGACCTCAGGATCAGGTGAAATCCTGCGCTCACTGTGAGGGCGTGCTCCGAGACTTCCTCACCTGCTGCACCGCGCTGTGATGTAAATCTTCCTCACCGTCGTAGCTCCTGCTGCTCTCTGCTCACCAACAACACATGGAGTCTGTTAGCTTCTCTCGATTACACACTCGCTTCCTCTCGAGGAAGGTTCTCACTTATTGGACGGCTGTTTTATAGACGGGTGTAAATTATTGTGAGCGTTTCAGGGTTTTAATCTGGAAACGATGCTGAGATTACCAGAGCTGACTGTAAACAACAACAACAACACCGTCTGTAGCTCCTCATTTGTCTTTTTCATGGTCAGATCACATCCTGACGTTATCGTCTTCAGCTGTTTGATTTCAGAGTCGAACATCCAGCGTCGTCGTTGGCACATCATCTGCTTCCCTCTGTGTGGAAACTGTTTCCTGTGCAGTAACAATGATCAGTCTGCAGCCTCTCTCTCTCTCTCTCTCTCTCTCTGTCACTGAATGTTTGCACTTGCATGTACTTCTTTCTGCTGTGTTGCGTCATTGTGTGCCTGTAAGTAACATGCATGACGGTCTCTTAATCCTTATACAAACTCATAGTCATGTGTCATTTGACTTATTGCTACAGAAGATGAACATATGGGCACATGTGCTTTAAAAATAATTATAATCTGTGAACTTTAGTAGCTTAAATCTGAACTAATAACCTGAGTATATTCAAACGTGCCTTTTAATGCCAAAGCAATGTTAAAAAAAACACCTTTTTAAATCAGATGTAGCATAAAATGTAGCTCAGAATGTCTATTTGGGGTTAAAACTTTATCATCCAGATTCAGGAGAGAAAATATTTCATTATGTAAAATGTATCAAAAATTCTATAGTTCAGAGCAAAGGACTGAGAAGAACATCAAAACTGGAAAAGTACAATCTACATATCTTTTCTTTTTGTTATTAGGTACAGTTAGTATTCTACTTTGCTTTAAAGTTTACTGAACTCTGAATGTACGCCTCGGTCAGGGTCCAAATAATTTGTACAACGTTAGATAATTTTCTCACCAGCATTTCTTTTCCCCTCTTTGGTTACCAGCTGACTGTGATAATGATTTTTCTGTGTGTTATCTCTTGAAAACCAATAAAGGACCAAAATGATAACTGTTTGTTTTCATTCTTTTCTGATGATTCAATGAAACTGAATCCTCGTTGTTTTTACTTTGACAACTTTTTTTGTAACTTTCAGCAGGTTTTAGCCGCGGAAATGCAAAACTTTAGATTATTCTGCAACAGTTGTAATTATTTATAAGAGTTTTAGTTGTTTCTTGGGAGTCAGTCGAGACATGCACTTTCCCCTTTAGAATTATGGACCAATCTGCAGGCCAGAAAAAAACACATAATGGAAATGAAAACTATTTAATTGATATTATTTTTGTGGAAGTAAGTAGAGTGTGTGCTCTGTTTTGTCTGTAAGCTGTTAGTAAACTGCTATTAGGAATCGAAAGTGCAATTCCCATTAAAGGCCACTTGAGGGCGCCAGAAATGCATGCATTCAACTTCAAATAGTTAAACTCCCCATGCTCAGTTTGTCCTTTTATATCATTTAACTTTTAAGAAATTTATCCCACAAAAATAAAACAACTGTGTGTTTGGTTATAATAGATTTAAAGTAACTGTCATGTTAGCTAGATGCATCATAACATAAAGCTGATTTAAAAGGGCTGCTGAGGCTGTCTAACGCTATTTTACATGAACTACAATCACATGAATGTTTATATTCTTCTGCTGAGTCATTGTATATTTATATTATGTCATGGTCCTCCTGTTTGTTTATCCGAAACTCGTGATCAGGAACAGGAACTGTACACATCATTTACAGTGAAGCCACGTTGATGCTTTCACATCGACTGTCTTGACAACTACTTTTGATTGACAGCTGAAATGTCCAATCCAGTGCTTACTTTGAGTTGGTGAAGACTAAAGCTGACCAATTACGTTGCTGCGGATCAACAGTCTCTTTCATTGGACACGCGACCACGCATCCCACCAATCATTCATCAGCTCCAGGATTCGCCATCGGGGACGTTTTTGCGTCATCTTGAGCTCTCGTTGTTTGCCAGGCACCACTGCGCCTGCGTCGTTTTGACAGTCATTTGATTATCCAATGAGGTTCACTGTTTGGGGGGCTGGAACGTTCTGATCCCGCCTCCTCGAGTGGCAGATATCTGCTGCAATGATCTTGTGCTTAGTATGCGAGTACGCTTGATTGACAGCAGAGGAGCCAATGAGAAGAGGTTACACGACTTTTTGACGGGTAAACCGATTTCACTGTCCAATTCCAGTGTAGAAACAAGGCGGGACTTCGCGTTACCAAGGCAAGTCTGAACTGAAGTATAAAGGGAATAACATGGTGTCCCAGTGGCTGTTTATGTTTACTTAAAGAACAGATTTGTTAGGGCGTTTTGCAAGACACAACGGACTTTTTCTTCATTGCTGCAGAATTTTATTGCACTTTACGTTTTTTTTATGTTAAGATTTTCAAAGCCATTGGCATGTGAATCTTTTATTTCACTGATGTGCCAGTCTTACAAATGGAAAGGGGGCTTCACTTTGGCATCTCCCTCGTGCTCCTGCTGTTGCTGAAAGCCCTCATCGGATTCGGGACCTCGCAAACTCAGGGCTCCGCTATAGGGAGGGAGCCGCTGTCTGCCGCCCGGGGTTCAGGTTCGACCTCGGGGGAAGATGGTGCAAGAGTCATGGAGCAGGGCTTGGAGAACCTAGCCGCCCCGATTATTTACGCAGATGTTACAGTGGAGGACGACGATAACGGGTCAACTGCGGAAGCCGACGAATCATATGGAGAAAGTAACGGAAACGTTCAACCGACGAGGTAATTAAAATACTTCAGTGTATCGACTGATAACTGTCTCATACCTATTGCCTAACTCTCAAAGTGTGACACGTAGTGACTTCGGAATGTCAAAACCTCCAGACTAACAATACATACATGCAAATCAATGTATTATTTAGAATAACATGTCATTTTAATGTTAACTTTTAAGTTAGCTAACGTCCAGTCTCGCGCTCTTGGTCGCGTGTTGTGTATCCCTCCGCCCAAAGCGCTGCACTCAAAACTTGTTGTGGTCAAGCGGCAACCTCCGGTCTGAAAATATGAGGCAATGCGGAAGTGCTAAAGTCTGCTGTTCCTCGAGTGTCCGCTTGAGGCTGGCTCCGGAAGTACCGGAAGTCACGTACACACCAAGCCAAAAAAAGCCGTTTTCACGGCCCAAATAAGCCTATTTACAGCCTGGTACAAAGAATGTCTCCTGTCTGAATCGCTAATTTCGCTAATGGCACGCACTGTAGGGGGGGTGAATTTTTTTCTAATTCGGCAGTGTCCACAATATCAAGCTCGCCAGTTCGTCCAATCAGAGGCACAGCTCAGATCACGTGACTGTGGAGCGCCCTATGGTTGTTACTGTGGAGACACACAGCACGCCTCATTTCCAATATGGCCGCGCCGACCGTTTTGCTTCAAAAGTCCGTTTCAGGAACAGATGGGTGACGTCGCGGAGACTACGTCCATTAATTATACAGTCTATGGTTGTGGTTTCACCTGCAAGAGTTTCACTTCAAACTCATTGAACGTCTTTTAGCCCATCTCATTTCAGGCATACTCCATAAATTCTTAAGAAATTGTCTTCAAACAGCTGTCATTGAACCATTTTCATGCAGTAACTCTACTAGTGTCATGTCAAAACACAAAACACGACACCAAACAGTGTTAAAGGGAAAGATTGAGGAGATAAACGTCGCGGAGTTTTGTTATATTTACGTCTGGAAAAATAGACACCATGCGCATGTGGCTCACATAACGGCAGTTTTCTGATATTATCAGAGCTTATTCGCAAAAATAAATAATTTAGCGATATATTGGAACCCACTTTTTTTTACGGGTAGTCTGCAGGGCATGTCAGGGCAAACCGCGCCCCGGCTCATCAAGCTGAAAGTTTTTGGGATGCGCAGGTTGTTTTATTTACAGCTGTTTCCAGTGTGAAGCTCTGGCATGTCATGTATGACGTTTCTTGGCTGAGACATGGTTGTGTTGTAAATTTGGTATGCATAAACCAAGTGTGAATACAGGGGACACCGGACTAGTCAGAATCACAACCAGACAAACTTGTCCCGGTGGGAAAATCAAGTACTGCTGGTGTGCAATAACAGAATATGACCAAGAAGATATCTGTACCATAAGTAATAATTAAAACAGTACAAAAACAAAACACAACATGTGTTGAGAGATGAGAAAATAATGATGATTTTCACACACATATATGTAAAATAAAGTGATATTCTGTCACTTAAGAACATAAACATATGAACATTTTTATATTAATCAGACTTGAGGACTATAGCAACAATCCGGTTTTGTCACTAGTGTTTCTTATCAGATTAACTTTCCTCTACTTAAACTGTTGAGTTAATTTTCTTTCCATTATCACACCAGAATCACATTAAATGAAATGAGGCATTCCTAACCACTTTAAAAACAGGGATGCTGTCTTCATGGCTTATCTCTGCTTATCAGCAGATAGGCGCAGTGGCAAAAAAAGAGAACTTCATATAAAGTGGAAGTCTGTTTATTCAATTAAGAACAGTCAAGTGTGCAGATGAAGGGAGTGATAGTGTTTGTGGTAGTTAAAAGCTGGGACAAAGTTGCCCTGCAGCACATGGGTAGGAGTGTTTGGTGCCGAATGTTAGAGATGCAGCGTTAGGTGCTGGGATCTGTCACTGTTTTAAAAACAGACTCTTTTTTAAGGAAGGGTAGTTTTCTCCAGGATCAAGGAGTTTTTTTGTATATAAAATGAAAACAAATATATATAAACCAAGGACAAACATTTTATATGTGCAGTACGTTGCACCAACCATACAGGTCCCTCATAAAAAGAGCATGTTTTACTGCCCTAAAAAGGACTCACAGCTGGGGCGAGAAATCCTCAGAATCCTGCCAATCAAAACTTTACTTCTCACAGAGTCCACAGGTTTGAGCACCCTGTCAGACCTTCCTGCTGCTGCTGCTGTTTCCCAAACTCAGATGCCGTTCTTGGTGCAGTGGGTTGGGCATTGATTTTGTCTTCTTGGTAAACAGTAGCTTTGACGCCCACCTTAGATGCTTGGCGCAGTGTGTTCCTCATGTTGTTACCTCTCGCTGCCATGCTACTCTCTTACCCAGACTGTTACAGATGCATCTGCTGTGAAAGGCTTCCTGGAGGTTTCATTCTCATTCAGTACCTTTCGCTGTGTTGAAGCACATCGGGTCTTTCACTCGATTATTCCCTGTGTAGTTTTATAAATGAGCTGTCTGCTTTTCAGGAGGAAGTTGGATCAAAGTCAGCTGAAACATTGAAGAAACTCTCAGTCAGACTTCTTGCAGGAGTTTTGATGCTGCGCTAATACTAAAACTTGCTGCCATTGTGTCGACCTCCTGATCACCTCACGTGCCTCCAAGAAGCACTGAATGAGTCACCATATTTAGAGCTGCAAATGATGGTAAAATAACTCCGCTGCACAGGTGACACACAGTGAAGGACTGTGAGGATGATAAGGATTATTCTTCCTGTCATCTTTGGTGCAGAAGCCAAAGGAAATCGAAAGTAATTAGCAGAACGGTTTACTCCTGCAGAATGGGTCTATTCCCTCGGCCGGCACCTCAGCTGCTGCAGGAAAACTCCTGAGTGACATCCTGCTGCTGGTCACACCCTGCCGCTGCAAATATCTCTCTGCACGGCCCGTCTCAGACGCTCTCTGGTTGTTTAGTTTCCTTTCTAACTTTATCCCCGTCTTATATCACCACAGTTAACCTGCCACCTCTTGTTGGCTTCGACTCACGTTTATCGATCACTCTCTTTCTAAATCACGAATACTCTGACGAACTGTGTGACTGTAGTTTCTTGAATGCTGCACGAAAACAAGCCGTTAAAACTGACACGTTGGAGCCGGCAATGAAAGAGAATTAACAAAAGAGCCTGTGAGGCATATACAGTCAGAATGAACGAGTGAATAATTCATTAAAAAGCCTGTCTGTATGACAAGAACATATGTACAACATGACGCATGGAACGAGAAAATAATGAACTTGTGAAAAGTCTTTCCAAATGTCAGAACGCAGAAACGAGCTCCGTCTCCAAATAATTCTCTTTATCTTCCGCTCTCCTCTGCTTTCCTTCACCTTCACACACATGCGTTACTTTTAATGCCCCCCCCCCTGAGCATACACCCTGCTCTATGCTCTGTTTCCATCCATCTGTCAGGAGAATTGGGGTTGAACTTTGAAAATGTCACACGAGATGAGACGTGATTTCGGCGTCTCCCTGCAGGTCGACCAATTTATACAGACGAGACTTCCTTATTGTCAGAAAACACGTTTACAGCAGGAGAGGAGACGTCCTTCAGATTATAGACGAGCAGACTCATGACGGTGAACTTTGACTCTGGATGGACTCAGTGGGAAAGAAATGGATCTTTTATCTGCGGTCAAAATGTGTAAACACTGAAGAGGAGCTAACTGTTTCTGCTTCCAGCTTAATGATGTCACTCTGTTGAACACACATCATCCCTTTCCTCTGTGACCTGTCAGTGCTCTACACACCAGCCGCCCTGTAACAACACTCACCGTTTCCCTCCAGACGTTACTCCACAGAGAGATTTGAAAAGTCATTATTTAAAGTAGGCTCCTAACACCAAGTTCAGGATATTTGCTCCACTTATCCTTTTTAGAAAGAGTTTTAGTGCTTTGATGACAACATTACGCCTCTCACAGCCTGCTCCTCTCTGTGTCCTGAAAGAAACGGACCTCCACTAAAGCTTTTATTTTCCTCCAAATTAGATTTTGGTCGAACGCTTCAAACACGCGCTCTTGAAAACATCTCACGCGGACAGCTTGAACAACAGTCTACGCTCAGATGTCAGCGTTTTTAAGTTTCTGTCAGTCGCAGTTGTTTTTTTTTTTTTTTTTCCTCTTCTTCCCGCTCCTCCGCCGCCTGCTTTTTCCTGTCATCTATAAATATTCTAGATGTTCCCTTTGATCCGGAATCACATTGAGACGAGCGCTCCTCTCATGTCGGCTGACGCCTGTCACCTCACCTTTATACCGCCTTCTATACGTTACAAACTCCACTCTGGAGACTTGCTGTTTACACCTGTCTCTATATGCATGTGTGTGCGGTGTGTGTGTGTGGTGTGTGTGTGTAAATCATGCATGTGACGGCGCTGCCAAGTTTGATACCGCCAGCAAGCGCTCCACGGGGGCCTCCAGCACCTGTGGGAGCACTTGGAGGTGAGAGGAGAGAGGACAGCAGCTTTGTTTGAACTTGCTACCCCTGCCGCCACCCTACCCCCTATCCTCTTTAACCCCCCCCCCCCCCCACACACACACACACACACACACACACACACCCCTCAGGGCCCTGTAGCAGCAACAGCTCTTCTGGGCCGACGTGCTCGCCGGCTGGCTCCCACCAGCCTACTGCTTAGCAACAGCCAATCGGCCAAGCTGGGTGACATGTTGGCCAATTGCGTCGGAGAGAAGGGCTAGTGCTCAGATTTTGAGTCCGCCGCATGGGTCTGGCTATAGTCAGGTAGAGGAGGAGGAGATGGAGGAGGAGAGGACTTTTTTTTTTCTTCTTCTTTTGGCAGGGAGAGTAAATTTCCTAGTTGTTGTTGTTTTTTTTTCCTCTCTTACTTTGTTTGAGTGCTCCTCTGTCTGTAACTAAGGAGACGCTTTGAGTTTTATTAATAGAAAGTGTCCCCAAAATAAGAGGTGAAGATGAGGAGGATTGAGTCGTCGCCCCCCCCCCCCCCCCCCCCCCCCCCCCTCTGGGAAGTTTAATCCATCACTTCAAACTCACATCTTCAAACTGGGTGTGTGTACAGCAGTGGTTTTACAGTGGAGAGCTCTGGATGGATTTAAAGAGCTGCAGAACTCCGTCGCCTCTCAAACGAGCTTATATAATCTCTCTTTTACCTCTTTCTCCTCATTGTCTTCTGCTTATATAATCAATTTTCTAAACACATGTCAGCTTAATTTTTTTTCAACATTCTCACACTTTATTTCCCTCCATAACTCTGTCAGTCTCAACTTAGACGCGATGACCTTTAGTGTCTTTGTCTCCGACTCCGTGACCTCCTCTGCACTTGACGAACACGGCGCGGCTCATCTGTTGAAGTGCTGGTTTCATAACCGTGTCTAGAGACTGAAATAGTAACCAGTTCTTCATTAAGGAGATGCAAAACAACACTGGCTGTGAATATAATTACCAAGAGGAGTGAATTTATTAGGTCAGTGGCTATTTTGGTAAGCCGGCAGGACCCATCCTGCAGCACTGCAGTATGGGTGGGGCAGAGGCAAAAAGGTGGGATGCTCAGAGAGAGAGAGGGAGGGAGAGGGAGAGGAGGATAAAAACAAGAGTTAGCTGCTAGTTAGTAGGACCACGCTGCCTTGTTTTCACTCTCGATGGCTGTTCACTGCTTAGCAACAACGAATCAGATCTCCGGATCAGAACTGCAGAGCGGCCAATCAGCAGGCAGGAGCGTGGCGCCATAGAGTTTGGATTTTACCACGTGTGAGAGGATCGGAGTCAGAGAGGGGAGCGCGGTTATGCAGGAGGAGAGAGAGGACGGTGGCAGCTCTCTCTCAGTGTGTGTTGTATGATGGTGCTAGAAGTTTCTTTTTGTTTTTTTGGTTTTTTTTCAACGACCACACCCTCTGCTCTGCTGCAGTGACCCTGCTGGATGTCAGGCTGATGGTGTTTATAAAACAGACTGAATATCTCACGTCTGTCACTCATTAAGCCATGAAATGATCACCTGTTTTTTTTCTAAGATAAGGAGGGCAGTTATATAAACCTTCAAGTCATATTAAGCTGCGTCTAACTGCTGCTGTTATGTCATCTGAGATTATTAACGTCTCTCTCAGCTGAGTGAGACGTCCCTGCCGTGTTTAATCTGGTCTGATTATTAGTGTTTGTTTATGTTTGACATTGTTAGTCATGTTTGCAGTGATAAAGGCATGGTTCTGGTTTCATGCTGTGTTATTGCCTGCAGGCGCTGAAGTCTGGAAATATCCTGCATTGAATCATGGGATTAACACAGTCTAAGACTTAAAGGGCCCTTAAAGATGCATGAATTATCATGTTGGGCTCAGCCTTCCAGGCGTCCTTAAAGCTTCAGGTTTCACTAGTTTGCAGTTGCTGTTTTTTTTTTTTTCATCATTAAAGTCAAGATAATACTCTGAAACAAAATGTTGAACACATTAGCTCTCCTTCAGGAATAAACCGGCTGAAAGGAATGCTCTGGTGCAGCTGCTGGTTCTGGGTGCGGCCGGGGCTCAGAGCTGCAACCATAACTTTCTCCCCACGTGCTCCCCACGCTCTCGTATTTTTGTTCTGCCTCTCGGTGGCTGCTGACTGGCAGCTGCGCGGCAGCAGAACTCCACACTCTAAGCGTGCATCCAGGCTGCTCGCTGTTGCATGGTTACAGGCTCCTCTGCCCTGCCATTGGCTCACAGTCTGCAGAGCTTCCCGTGCATTGGCTCACCAAGGAGGAAAACACAGCATCCATTGGGCTCTGAGAAGTTGCAGGCTGTCGCCATTGGCTGGGCTCTGCGGCTGACGCTCCTTGGAGACTCTGCCTGTGTAAACATCCTGGTTGATTCTTTCAATGGAGAGTGTTTACCAGCAGCGGCTCGTTTTTTGCCGGTGTGTGCAGACCGAGGCTGAGCGTCTCTGAGGGGAAGAAAGTCTGGTGAGAGGGAGGATAATTGGCTCCCTGCTCTTCCATACGCTTTGTGATTGAAGAAGCACCCTGCACTATTATGACACTTTGACAGCATTACAGGCGAGGACACTAACAACCCTCAGCCTGCTGGCAGCCACACAGCTCACTCTTTTTCCCCCTTCTTCACACTCCTCTCCAACGTCTTCCTCATCGTCTCCACCGCCTGCATCTGTCACTCCAGCAGCAGCAGCCCCACTAGCGCCGTGTTATCCCTTTCGGTGACGAGCAGAACAGCAGAGTCTCGGACTCAGACGGTGAAATAAAACGCCCCGGCTTCTAAATGATACAGTCGGGCTGTTTGTTTTGTTTGAGTTGTTTTTATCGTTCAATTAGGCGCTATTTTTGTAGCCTCCTTCTCTGCTGCTCATTCTCTCCATTACCATCAGGGTATCTAAGTTGTAGAGTTAAGCGCCCCCTCCCATAAAGACCCCTCCCCACTCCTTCTTTATCTGGAGTACAAAGAGTCACACAAGCCTTTGATCTTCCTCTCAGAATAAAATTCTCTCCATCTCTTCCATCTCAACCTCCTCTCATCTCTGAAGTTGAACTCGATGCTCTCCCTGACTTCTTCCACTTCTACATTCACAGCATGACTTGAAGGGGGAGGAGGAGGAGGGGAGGGAGGGAGGGGGGATCCAGCCCAACGAAGACCGCCAGAGCTTCCACCCTCTCAGAGAGCCGACTGCTTAGCAACAACCAATCAGCCTAATATTTTTGGCAGGTTCTCACAGCCAATCGAGGGGGTGAGAGAAGGGTTTTAGCACTCTGTTTTTATTGGTGGCTGTGTGGAAAAACAATGTTGCTCTTAGCGCTCTACACTTGAGCGCTCGTGGCGAGGCCGATAAAGCCAAGAGCAGATTTGGGGAGATAATCTTGGCTTTGATGGGGCTGAAAGACACATGGCTCATTACTGTTAAGCGATCTGATTTGCATTTTTATGCAATCCTGCGGCTTTAGTTTGAGCTGAAACAAATAGCCGGGTCCAGAGTAGGACTTTGTTACTTCATGTCAAAACATGAGACAAACCTCCCCAAAATTGATCCGCTCCCTCAGAAACAATCTGTTCCTTAGTTGTCTTAAAGCTTTTACATCCTTGAACATGCCCCCCCTCCTCTCTTTAGTGAAGACTGTTCGATATGTGAAGTCAATAAGGGATTATAGCCGGTGGGTAGCATTTCACCTGCTCCATCATGATTGACAGCGCAGGTTAGATGGCGACTGTCAGTGCACGTACATAAAGATGGATAATCAGGACTTCTCGTTTGCAGTCTGAGCTTGGGAAGCGAACGAGTCTCACGCTCTCACTTCTTCCCCACAGACCGATGTCTAGTTGCCCTCAGGGGAAGCAGTTAAAACCCCACATGCCCCGGCGGCCAACAGAGGGAAGCTGTTTCAGCCCCAGCTGTGCGGATGTGAAGCAGCGAATGCTCGGAGGCGGCGAATGAGCTCAACCGACCCTCGCTGGTTAAATAAAGCTAAAAGCCCCGTTGACAGCATCTTCCCCAGACAGATACAAATCAATAGTCAGGAGGTGGCCACTGCCAGGGCTAGCTCATGATTGACAAGCAATGCGGCAAAACCCTTCAAGTTAGCGAAGGGTGGGGCTTGGATGTGTCGATTAATTCCAGTCAGTCACTGGTTTTAGCCTGAAGTTATCAGACAGGAAGAGAAACAGGTCATGAAACTTGATGCGTGTGGAACTGAAGAGGACGAAAACTGATCTGTACTTTACTACTGATGGAGAAAAACCTCCTTTACCATCATCCATCATGAGAGCAGGTACGAGGAAAAAAAAAAATAAAAACTGTCCTCAGGGGTAAAACTCGGAGGGGCTCTGTGAGATCCTCATCCTATTTATCATCTGACGGAAAACATTCCTCAACAGCAGCTTATTTTTGGCTGCGCTCGGTGTCTTTGCCAGCAGCGAATCTCAAATATTGATTTGATTATTTTTTCCTCTGTCCTTTTTTATTTCCTGGGCATGAATTTATGATTTGTTCAGGAAACCAAAAAAAATAGAACCGCATTTTATTTTTCTATCAATCTCCATGATATTAAAGCTCCTGTAGGGAATTTTTCGATGATGGAGCTATGAGCTGATATTCAGATTGAAGCCTCTGTATGACCTTCAAAAGCAACCAAGACCATCACGAAGAAGATTAGTTATTTCTGCAAAGTTATTTTAAGTGCTAAGGTTTTTTTTTTTCTCTTGTCAGCAAACACAACTTCCTCAGGTACAGGAGAAGATCAGAAAAGAGGTTAATATTCATGCTTTGTCCACAAGGGGCACCTAAACTTATCACAAACCAAAGTTCCTCACAGGAGCTTTAACCATGTGGAATTTAGAGTGCTCAGACGAAAGCAAAAACTTGAAAGATATCACACTTTTTAGACTTTTGACTAAGGAATAATGACCTACGCTAAAAATTTATAACAGTCTTTTAGTATTTATTATTATTTATTTATTTTTTTATGCAAGGACATATAACTCCAATTCCAATGAAGTTGGGACGTTGTGTTAAAATGTAAATAAAACAGAATACAATGATTTGCAAATCCTTTTAACCTATATTCAACTGAATACACTACAAAGAAAAAATATTTAGTGTAAAAACTGGTAAACTTTATTGTTTTTTTTTTTTCAAATATTCACTCATTTTGAATTTGATGTCTGCAACACGTTCCTAAAAAGCTGGGACAGGGTCAGCAACAGACTGGGAAAGTTGAGGAATGCTCCAAAAACACCTGTTTGGAACATTCCACAGGTGAACAGGTTCATTGGAAACAGGTGAGTGTCATGATTGGGTATAAAAGGAGCGTCCCTGAAAGGCTCAGTCGTTCACAAGCAAGGATGGGGCGAGTTTCATCACTTTGTGAACAACTGCGTGAGCAAATAGTCCAACAGTTTGAGAACAATGTCAAAGAATTGATGGATTTGATCATCTACAGTCCATAATATCATCAAAAGATTCAGAGAATCTGGAGAAATCTCTGCACGTAAGCAGCAAGGCTGAAAACCAACACTGAATGCCCGTGACCTTTGACCCCTCAGGCAGCACTGCATTAAAAACCAACATCATTGTGTAAAGGATATTACCACGTGGGCTCAGGAAGACTTCAGAAAACCATTGTCAGTTAACACAGTTCATCACTACATCTACAAGTGCCAGTTCAAACTCTACCATGCAAAGACAAAGACATATATCAACAACACCCAGAAACACCGCCGGCTTCTCTGGACCCGAGCTCATCTGAGATGGACTGACGCAAAGTGGAAAAGTCTGCTGTGGTCTGACGAGTCCACATTTCAAACTGTTTTTGGAAATCATGGACGTGGTGTCCTCCAGGCCAAAGAGGAAAAGGACAATCTGGATTGTTCTCAGGTCAAAGTCTCAAAGCCAGCATCTGTGATGGTATGGGGGTGTGTTAGTGCCCATGGCATGGCTAACTGGACCATCTGTGAAGGCTCCATTAATGCTGAAAGGTACATACAGGTTTTGGAGCAACATATGCTGCCATCCAAGCCACGTCTTTTTCAGGGACGTCCCTGCTTATTTCAGCAAGACAATGACAAGACACATTCTGCACCTGTTACAACAGCGTGGCTTCGTAGTAAAAGAGTGCAGGTACTAGACTGACCTGCTTGTCAAATCCAAAATAAGTGAATATTTGCGAAAAAAAAAACATAACAAACAAAGTTTACCAGTGTGAAGAATAAATATCTTGTCTTTGTAGTGTATTCAGTTGAATATGGGTTAAACTGCATTGGAATTGGAGTTGTATTAAGCCACTGTTGTGCTAAAACTTTCAGAAACCCCCAGAGGTGAAATTCGTCCGATCTTTGAGGATTTCTTTACGGAACTGATGGGCTCATTCTTTGAGCTGCCGTTGTGGGCAGTCCAGCCAGTATTTATGACTTTTCTGCCAATGTTTGAGCTCAGAAACAGACAGCCGAGACTAATCCGAAACGTCACTGAAGAAATTCATCTGCACTTAATGAGCGACAGCCTTTGTCACAACATATAAAAGATGGTTTTCCATGCAAATGAGCCTGATTTTATGGCAGTAATAACACTTCTAAGTAACCATGTTTAATCCTCCGTGTACTCTTAACAGTCGGTGTAACCATCTGCTTCAGAGCATCACTTGAGTGTCGTCTTCCCATGCTCAGTGAGGTTAACATTGTGTTCACAACACAGGGAAATACAGGTAATTAGAGGGAAATATTAGATTACTCAAAGGAAGTTTACTCTGATCTTGGTGGCTCTTCCTCCTCCTTCCTTCCTTCACGCTTTCTGCACAGTTGCTGCACATTTCAGCCTCGTTTGCAGCACAATTTAACAAATCCTTTCCATCATGTAGTCCCGTTCTGGGTTAGGGTCTTACATGTGTTCATGCTGCATTTTTAATCAGAGGAAGTCACTGTAAGTAGGATGTCTGGTCAGGTTTCAAGGATCTGCAGGTCTCGTCCAATCTTTAATCAACATGCCAACCCAGACTAGCTGACGAGATGGGGTTTGTCGTGGCGCAGGTGTGCTGTTGGCTGCAGTTGAAGGTCACCTTCATTATTAAACAAGGGTGAGGAGAAGAGGAGAAAGAAAGCATCTGCACACCGCTGAACCATTCTTCATCTTTGCTGTCGTGTTTATGTTAAACTTGAGCCCTCGCTGGGAAGACTGCGTTCAGGGACAACACTGGTGTCATTTGTTATTTGCAGAAACAAGCTTACATACACACTCTCCTGCCTTGACAAGCGTAAGGTAGAAATTTCAACCCGGGGCGATGTAAAGCGGTAAAAGGTGTCTCCAGATCTGTTTTGGAAAGCGTGCTGAAGTAACTGTGTCGTGTCCGCAGGTCCCTTGTGATCATCAGCACCCTGGATGGGAGGATCTCGGCTCTGGATCCTCACAACCAGGGCAGGAAGCAGTGGGACCTAGATGTCGGCTCAGGGTGCCTGGTTTCCTCCAGCCTCAGCAAACCTGAGGTACAGCAACACACGTCTCTGTTGATTTTGATTCCTAGCACTGAAACTTTATGAAATCCGTTTTTTCATTCATCCTAAAAAGGTGTGATTGAAAATGTGCAGGGGTTTCTTCTTCCAGATCCACACAAAGAAACCTGCAGGATGTTGTCTAATACTAGACAAGCAGATCATTATTTTTAAAAATGTTTTTTTTCCATATTTAATAACAGATGTTTATCATCCCAGATCTTTGATTCACAGAATCTCCCGCTGAAAGATCATCACCAGCCTCTCAAACAGGTCAAACAAACTGATTTAAAAAACTACGAGTACATAAACGAGCCAATTTCCCACAGCTCTGATGTGTCAGTGTGAGGTTAAGGATCCCGACTCGTCTGAGTATCAGCTTGTAAACAAACACGATCCCTCCTGGCTTTTATTCTATAGACTCTGAGCTCAGCAATTGAACTGTGCACTTTGAACATCCAGCCAAGGGTTGCTGTTGCTTACATCCATTTCATGTACACAATGCAGAGCAGACACACTGCACACCCCCACAGAACTCTGAGAGTAGCTGCACCGCCTGGAGGATTAGCCTCTTTGTTGACTGTACTGGTTTACACATACGAGCACAGCGAGACCCTCGTCTCTACATGCATACACAAGCTTTCGCCGCCCACACCGACACGCTGAAAGAGAAGTGAAGCCCACAGCGAGACCAGAGCCACGATCTCTGAGAGATGCAGGCTAGAGACTTGCTCGTGGTTCACTTTGATGTGGACTGACTCTGTGGATGTTGGAGTTTAGCCTCAGGGAAGAAGCCTCTGATGCTAACAAGGGTCTGGGTGGCTGCTGAGATCAGATTAAGGTTTGTCTGCTGCCGCTAGTGAGGCAAGTTTAAGGATAATGAACTTGCTGCTCCAGTGGTCTCGTGTGGGATTAAAAAAAAAAGCATGAACCAGAGCAGTGTTATGAAGTTTAACTCTTTTTGACAGGTGGGTTTTTCCCCCTGAAAAAGAGCTTGTTATGTATTTATTTGTTAGCACAGAGGAGCGTTGATTTTCTGAGTTTGTTGGAGGATCACACAAACAGAAATCAAACCCAGCTCGTCGTCTTGAACTCTTAAAAACACTTAAAAGATGAAAAAAATATGTATGAAGAAAAAGCACTACCCAATTATAGCAGCTAGGATATTACTCATTAAAGAGAAACCTCATTCCAGTCTTTAAAGGCTTCCTTATTAATGGCTGAAGTGTTTCTTTAGATGGAGCCAATTAGCATGAAAAACTGGAGCCTGATTAGCAAAAGCACCGTTAAGAAGAAGAGAGTAATCAGAGAATCAGCTGCTGCAGTGAGTCTGAAATTAAAAACTCTTTTTGCTTTGCTTGGTTCAGATCTGCCCCCCCCTCTCCACGGTCCACAGAGGGTTTCAGGGGAACCCCCTAAAGGTCCCTCAGAGCATTAACAGTAAAAACTGAGTGAAGGGAGCACAGCTGCTCCTCGGGCTGCATCAGAATGCAAATTTGACCTTGAATATAAATCGGGACACGATATTACACTTCATGACGGAGTTTGTTTTGGTGTTTTCCAGTTTTCCAGGATCGTACGATTCGCTGCGGTCAGATCAAAGTCTTCAACACACTTTGCATTCTTAAGAACACACACACACACTTCAAGTTGCTTTATGGCTCAATGTGCAAAAACAGCTCTCTGGGTAATAAAACAAGTTTATGATTCAACCATCTAACAGACACTACTTATCATGTAGTTTGAGTCTAGTATGAGTTTTGATTTCTGTCTTTCGGAGTTTTTGCATTATTTACTGGACAGACTTAGTAGAATTTGAATATAATATTTTAAATAATGTAAGTATATTCATGAGTCTAAAATCACCAGGATAAAAGGGTAGTTCTTTTTTTAAAATTTTGCAACTGAAAATATTATTTTTACAGTTATTTTTGATATATTTTTAGCATTTAAACAAGGGCTGAACAATCACTCAAGTTTAAACCAACATAGCAGTGTGATAGAATTAGGGAGGGCCTGATTATCGGCGCATATATTTGTCATTTTGACCCATCTCGGCATCAGCCTTTTTTTAAATACAACAGACAATAATAGGTCACTTCAAAAGCTACTCTTAACTACTTTGCTTAGCGAAAGTCCGCTAGCTTAATGCTAACATGAATGGAAAATCCCATTGACCGGCTAACGCAATTAGCATCGTGGCTATCTCACAGTCTATGAACTTATTATAACTTTCACAGCTTGCTTGGCTCTTGAAAATGATATTGTTATTGTTATTGTTTGAAGTTAAAAAAAAGAGATAAACATTTTAGTTGTATTGAAATTTTGAAACAGTTTATATACTGTAGAAAACTTAAGGGAGCTATTTATTTGTTTAAATGTTTATTGACCTTTAGAAGACATGCTGCTGAGCTTGGAAAATGTTAAATAAACATGTGCTGAAAGGCATTTAAACACAGTTAAGGATCAGAGTTTGTATTATTCAAAATTTTGATGTCAATATATTCACTTATACTGCAAATTAATATTTGCTGCAAATATCGGTTATCCGCCTCCCGCACGACTAATAATCGGTATCGGCCCTGGAAAAAGCATATCGGTCTATCACTAGATAGAATGCAATTTTCAAATCACAAAGGCTGCAATTAAAAAAGAAAGAAAAGTTTCATGTACACGGAAGCAACCTTACGTGACATGCATGCAGTAGGTGGCAGTAATGCACCTTTCAGCTGGTTTGCCAACAGCCAAAAATCAAAGAAGAAGAAGACTCATGCAAGAAAAAAGGAAAACGGCTTCAGCCAAGCTAAGATTTGATTTGTTGTGCTGTTGTTGTCTTCTTTAGAAATGGCCTCAGCAGAAGAACTCAGCCCTAATTTAAATCAAGTTATCTTTAGGAGAACTATCCAAACATTCTGAAGAACTCTGAATAAAAGCAGCAAAGCAGAAAATCACAGTTTTCAATGTTTCTTTTTTTCCACAGCTGCTCTGAAGTCTCTCGTAGGACAGTCGTGTGTATAAATCCACAGACAGGAACACGCAACGTCCTCCTGTCATCCTGTGTTGTGCTCATGTTGTGACAGCCGATGCTGACTCTGTTTAGGTGTGTGTGTGTGTGTTCATGTGTGTGTGTTGGGCTCCCATCCGTGTGTTTTCACCTGTTGGCTTTCGTTTGGCTGACGGAGCGGAACGCGGAGAGATGCCTGTCAGCTCTGAACCCGGTGACTGGCTGTGACGTCACCTGTTATCATCCCCTGGGACTCTGTGTGTGTGTGTGTGTGTGTGTGTGTGTGTGTGTGTTTTGATTATGCTCGTACTTTCATGTAATTTTAAATCTAGTGTGCCCTGTCTGCCCTCTGTAACCTGGGATGACCGTCTGTCCTGTGTGTGTTGTTGTGTCTGTCGATGGTGGGGGGGCGGGGGCTGCCACAGGCTACTACCACCACGACCACAACAACCCCTCCCCCCGCCCCTCTCAGCCCCGATGCCTCCTTGGCACTCAGCATTGGTTTCATTGGTGCTCGCCGGGTCCATGAGACACGAGTCTGCTCGGTGATTAGAGGCTGGGGGGGTTCTGCCGCCGTGTCATTGGCTGGCCTCGCCGTGCCGAGAAGGAAGCAACCAGTCACCTGCTGCTTCCTGGGGAGTGCGTATGTGTGTGTTTTATTTTTTTTCTTCTTTTTAGTGAAATGAGGGACAACAGAGCCACAAACAGCATTGTCTGCAGAAAAAGAAGCCATCACTTCAAAAAGCCAAGAGCTGCTGGGGGGTAACAGAGGGGGGTGAAGGTTGTGTGTGTGTGTGTGTGTGTGTGTGTGTGGAGTGGGGGGGTTACAAAGAGGGAGCCAGTGCCAATGTGGAGTGAGTCATGCTAGAGGGCTAAAGGGATAAAGGGGGGGGGGGGATCAGAGAGGGTGAGGTAATGCCTCAGACCAAAGATGATGTCATCACAGGATAGACAACACACACACACACACACCTCTGCTGGCATGCAGCGTGAATGAATGAGAGTTTGATAGATGGCTTCACAATGACTAACGATTGATCGCCTCGCTGTGACTAATGTGACAGCAATAATTCTTACAGCGCGGCGAAGGAAATGAAAAAAGCCAGATGGGCGATATTTCAGGCAGAAAGTCGATCTCTCCTCCCGCCTCCTCGGATGTTGTTGCGTTTTTTTGTTTTTTTTCCTTCCCTCCGTCTCCGTGTTTATGTTTTGTTCAGCTGAAACCAGCAGCAGCACGGGTCTCATGCCGTCTGCCGCCTTTAAAATGAGCGTCAGCCTCGTGGGCCAACAGTGGCACATTAGGGGCGGGTGAGAGCTGACACTGTTTGACAGGATTGCTGGAGCGTCAGAACAAAACACACACACACACACACACACACACACACACACTCAACCAGACACTGGAAATCCGTCCAACCCCCCACTCACCCACCCCAGTCCCTTTAAACCTACACCCTCCTCCACATTTCCCCAGAGTGGAATACGATGACATGATTAGTAATCAAATAATCATCACTACTTCTCTGAGGAGGGATTCTCCCATTAAGAAAAAAGTGCAGCGTGCCATAACAGGCCTAATAAAGATGCTCTGATGACACTGAATGTGCAGGGCTCTCTGATGATTGATACTCAGAGGGCTAAAAGCTGAACTGCACATTGACGCCATACACTGATGAATATCTGGAATAAGTGAATGACTCTGCTCCCCGGATGAGCAGAGAGCGGCGCATCCTCACATTCAAAAATAAAAAGAGGAAAAGACCTGAATGAGTCTTCTGTAAAATTAATCGGCGGAGGGAATTCATAACGAGGGGAGAAAAACAGCAGGATGTTTCTGCTGCGAGGACACATTTTTTTTTAATCGCTTAGACATTTTTTTTTAATAATTAATGAAGTTTTCCCTCAGTTTCAGAAATGTAAATTCTAATCCCTTCGCTGTTTTGTAATTGATTATTTTGCCCTTATTTTAAGACGTGACGCGAGTTTAAACCCCACGAACGACCTCATTAGTTTGAAACAAACACTGCTCTTCACCGACAAAAGGAAACAGAGTGAGGGTGGGTAATTATTGATAATTTCATACACACTTCATGAGTTCAAAGACTAACATTAATCCGCTTTGCTGTGAGGTTTATAATACGATTAGAGACGAAGCAGCGCTGTCCAACCATGTGTCATGAAAAATACATAACTTCCTCCAGACTCTGATTATTCCTGGAATAAGTTTATTCCAACTGATTTACATTTTAATGGAATGCATTCGTTTGCAGCTGTAGTTTGCAGGACTTCTGAAAGCTTTGTGACAAGGATGATAAATATTTCTGTGCTGAAGTCGTCCAGCGTCAAACTTCAGGGTCCAGTTCCACTGATCTGAGACGTCACATTAGGAGCTGGCCTTTCAGTACTTCCAGCAAGGCGAGATCCTTATTCTGCAAGGTGGATAATATATGGTTGAATCTTCTTACGACATGACTACTTCTTCATCTTTTTTTTTTGTTTGTTTTGATTTCTTTATTGAAGAGTTGAAATTTACAAAAAAGAACAAACACATTTCAATCTTCCACACACTGTGAAGCACATATATAATCCTACAAGTTGCAGAAGATACAGAAAAGTATATTGGTATTCACACTCTTCGCTATTTTTTGTGTACTCCCACCCCCATGAACCATGTACGAACCCACTTCTACTGAGAAATAAATAAGTTAATTAATTAAGTTTAACAAATAAATGAAATTAAACAAGTGTTAAAAAAATAAGTAAGTAACTGAGGGGAAGGAAAAAATAAATATATATTTAAAAAAATAAATAAATAAAAATGGAGGAATAATAAAAAAGTGCTGGTTTGTGTAAAGTCTGCAGGGAGTTGAAATATGTCAGGAAAGGTTGCCATTTTTCAAAAAAACATCTCTGAATTGCCCTTCAGCTCCTCCTTTATCTTCTCTAGCTTCAAGAAGAACATTATATCTTGAAGCCACTGAGAAATCAGTGGAACTTTGCTCGACTTCCAGTGTAACAAAAGTCTTCGTCTTGCTAACAGTGATGTGAAAGCTGGAACTGTCAGCTGGTGAGAAAAGGTAAATTGACCTGATGTTCTTGAGGTGTACCAACTATTGCTATAAAAGGACAGTTTCTAATATCCTTGCCTAATATTTTGGACATGGTTCCAAAATAATTCTGCCAGAAGTTTGTTAACTTTGAACACTGATAGAACATGTGGCTTAAGTTGCATGGAGATAAGTGGCATCTATCACATTTGTCCTCTACTGTAGAAAACATTTTAGAGAGTCTAGTTTTAGAGAAAATTAACCCTATTTAGACTCTTATCTAGTGATAGACCGATATGCTTTTTTTTCCCAGGGCCGATACCGATTATTAGCCGTGAAGGAGGCAGATAACCGATAATTGCAGCCGATATTCATTTGCAGTAAAAGTGAATATATTGACATCAAAATTTTGAATAATACAAACTCTGATCCTTAACTTTGTTTAAATGCCTTTCAGCACATGTTTATTTAACATTTTCCAGGCTCAGCAGCATGTCTTCTAAAGGTCAATAAACATTTAAACAAATAAATAGCTCCCTTAAGTTTTCTACAGTATATAAACTGTTTCTAAATTTCAATACAACTAAAATGTTTATCTCTTTTTTTTTAACTTCAAACAATAACAATAACAATATCATTTTCAAGAGCCAAGCAAGCTGTGAAAGTTATAATAAGTTCATAGACTGTGAGATAGTCACGATGCTAATTGCGTTAGCCGGTCAATGGGATTTTCCATTCATGTTAGCATTAAGCTAGCGGACTTTCGCTAACCGAAGCAAAGTAGTTAAGAATAGTTTTCCTTTGCCAAGTTTTGAAGTGACCTATTATCGGCCGTCGTATTAAAAAAAAGGCAGATGCCGATATGGGTCAAAATGACAAATATATGCGCCGATAATCGGTCCATCCCTACTCTTATCCTAGGTTCCCCCTCAAATGACAACAGATGATAATATATCCTTGATGTTAATGACTTCTGTCCTACTTCTTCATCTTTATAACATGAAGATTTGTTTCCTCGTCATACAGAATCTTGCACATCGTAAAACGATGTTTATGGGAAGTGAAACCTTGAAACCCTTCAGCTGCACAAAACTTTTGAAGTCACTCCTGTCTTCTGCAAATTTTAATCACTTTATGATATTTAATTAAAGACTTTTAAATCCATGGACTGCTTTGACTCAGCGTGACAGCTCCTATATGACAGCTTTCATCATTTGGGAGCTTATTTATTTAGAATCGGAGAGTTAAATGTGTAGCTTGTTCAAAAGGCAGTGATAATGTCAGATTCATTTCCAAAGCGAGGAGTTATAATAAGATCTAGAATTTATATCCACTTTTCAGATGACTCTGCATAAATAATGATTTTTTTTAGATCATTTCTCACAGCTTCAGTCTGCTCATCCTTTCATGTATTTCCTACTGAAGCCTTCTGTATGGTAACATGGTAGAACACTCAAGGCAGAAATCAATAATAAAGACGAGCGTGTGTGTGTGTGTGTGTGTGGACGGTACGTTTATGGACAAGCGAAGCAGCTGAGAGCGGAGATCCGGTGATAAAACTCTGCTCTGGATCAGACACAGATTAAGGCGTCAGGAGCTGGATGACTCATCCCCGGCTCTGAGAAGTTCCCTTCTGCTGTAAACCTATTTGCACCCTCTCAGCCATTCCAGCATGGTGCGATGTGATGGTCAGATTGTTGACCCCTCCTCCTCCTTTCACTTGCTAAATTTATCCTCATCTTGTCTCCAAACCACCCACCCCCCCCTCTAAAAAGATGACATCACCTCTGCTCCTGGATCTGCTTTCTAGTAAATCATCCTATCACACGTTTGTGCCTTCAAGCATTTCTTTTTTTGTTTAATACCGCACAAGAGCTATTATTATTATTTTAAGGCCTTATATGGTGTCCAAAACAAGGTGATTGATGTGCTTCAGCTTCGACTCCAGCTGCACCTGAAGCCTCCATCCTCTTGGATCGATCACGATCATGAGATCAGTATTTGGACACAAACTTCTGTTATGTCATTGAGCGCTTCCTAAAGCAGTGACTCATACCTCTGACTACAAACAAACTCTTTCTTTTTGACAGTCTTTGTATGTTAATGAGTGAAGCGCCTGAAGAAAACACTTCCACCCCCCTGATGAGTTTGAGCCATGGAGGCTAAATCAGGATTAGACTCAGATTTTTACCATGATGTCATTCTTGCTGCCCCCCTGCAGTGCGTACCAAATAGAACAGACACACACATTATCTGCAGCTCCACACACACACACACAGATCCAGGTTAATTACTCAGGCTCTTCATTGTGTAATGGTCTCAAGCCTGTGGATTGAGTCCAAGTGTGCGGGGGCTGAAGCTCGCTGCCGCGTGGGACGATGTTGTCTGTGTGGGCCGGTGTCTTTGTGCTTGAATCATAGTCTGTCTGAGCTGAAAATCACTTTTTCAACTGTAACAGATATTCCACTGTGTGTTGGCTGTTGCATCAGGCGGGAGTAATGCAATTAGGATAAAACGTGCGCTCACTTAAAGAAAGTGGAGCGCAGTGTGTTTATGGTTTAAGATACTGTCTGCAGGAGTTGAAGCAGCAGACACAGATCGAAGGCCTCGGGGGCTGTTTCAGACAACTTTAGTAAACGCATGTGAGCCACAACAAAACGTAGCAAAGAGTTCGTTCAAACAGAAACCGCTCCAAACACTCTTATCATAACTCAAAGTCTGTTGCACAATATTTCAAATATTTAAACTTGCTCAGCCTGGTGAAATGACGCACACTCTTTAAGAGAAAATGTGCCTCAGGTGTTGTACATTTTTATATTTCAATTCTCAAGCAGCGTTTTGGTTCAATTCAAACTTTATAGCAGAGTAAAAACAAGTCAAGGCCACAAAAAGCTGAGAAATCACCACGTCTCGATGGTTTTTAGAGGATCACTGCACTAAAATACTTTGATGGTAAAAAATAAAAAAAAAATCAAAGCTTTGGGCAAAAATCTAAGCTTGACTTCTTTCTCTTCTTGCTGTTTTTTTTAATTGCCTTGCAGAAGCTTGATGTACTCCTTCAAAATAAAATCAAGCACTTTGGCAAAAAGTCAATATAATTTGAACCCCTGCTGTTTAATGAGGAGATGATCACAGCAGATCACAGAAGCTAACGTAAACTATCAGCTTCACAACTTTATTCAACTTTTTTTTTTTTCAATAATTGCTTCTTCAGTTTTATTGGCTGACAGTGTTTGACTCTCCCTCTCATTGGTGTGTTCCTGCAGGTGTTTGGCAATAAGATGGTCATTCCTTCACTGGACGGTGCCTTGTTCCAGTGGAACCGGGACAGGGAGAGTATGGAGGCAGTGCCTTTCAGCGTGGAGTCCCTGCTGGAGTCGTCCTACCGAATTGGGGAGGACACTGTTCTGGTCGGGGGCAAATCCCTCACTACTTATGGCCTTGGTGCATACAGTGGCAAGGTCAGAAAAACAAACTTTGATTAAAGTTGAAGTATCTCATAATTTTCTCACCTCATCGTTGTGGAAGTTTAACCTCCTCGATTTTGTCCCCCCCTCAGCTTCGGTACATCTGCTCTGCGGTGGGCTGCCGTCGTGGGGATGACGAGATGGAGGCGGAAGATGTGCTCCTGCTGCAGAGGACCCAGAAGACTGTGAGGGCCATCAGAGCACGATCAGGGATGGAGAAGTGAGTTTGATTCAGTCAGTCAATCAAATCAGTCTGTCAGTGTCTGTCAGTCACCTGTTCATCTGCTTGAATCAGAAAGCACCTGCTGGTAGGGCAGGTATCAATCAAAAAATTCCGATTCCTGTAGCGACACTGATACTGGTTCCTGAACGACACTTTTTTCAATACCAACAAAAAGAAACTTTCACTACATGTTATGGTGCAAATTTTGAGTTTTATTTTTCATCTACATCTAATTTTCTACTCTGAGCAGTTTTATTGCATTAAAAAGTTGCCAGTGCAAAAAGAACAGGAGCAAACAAGTATCAGGTCGGTTTATACTGAGTACGCTGTAAATGTGTTTATAACTATAAATGAACCTTCTTTTGTCCATTCTTGTTTTTTTAATGTTAAAATTAAAACCCTCCTCCTTTATCCAGGCTTTTGACCTGCAAAAGTGACCTGAAAGAGAAACATTAGCGTGATTCGTTTGCACGCAGTCGTCTGCTCTGGCTGCAGCTTGGAGGGTCTGCTGTGAGCGGAGGAGTCTGTGTTTTGGAGAGAAGCAGCGGCTGAAAATCAAAACATGCTTTCACTCCGTCCCAAACTCCAGAAAAATCGCTGGATTTGTCGCTTTTTAGAAAAATAAAGTCACTAGAGGGGTTTGAAAGTCACTAAATATAGCGACAGAGTCGCTAATTTGGCAACACCGACCTGCATACCACAACCACGTGTAACGTTACAGCAAATTACCGGCGGCATTATCAGATCGTAATCATGTGATTAACCCTTTGAGTACCGAAACTTGGCACTGAAAAATGAGGCGTAATTTGATTCTTGGTACTACCAAAGCATTTCGGTCGGTGCCTTAAAAGAACCGAAGTTTGGTACCCAGCCCTACCTGCTGAACCCTCTTTTATATTCCAAAAGCATCACAGCTCCTCATTCGACTTGGCTGAAATAGATCCTACTTCAAATCAGCTGTGAAGACTTTATTACGTCGTTAACTCTTCAGCTTAAAGTCCACACAGCTGTGTTATGAACACTTATTCATTACTAATCTATTAACCTAAAATGATAATCAGCATCCACTAATTTTGTTTAAAGTTTGACTCATAACGATGCCAACCAGTCAAATATGAGGAGCTTCAGTAGTTTGTGTTCTCAGTGGCGCTCTGTGACTCTTGATTCTAGGTGGAACTTCAGCGTTGGAAACTTTGAGCTGAAGCTCCTTCCCGAGACGCAGTCTGCGATGAACTTCCTGGAAGGAGAAGTAGTGAACGGCGAAGCCTGGAAGGAGAGTCAGCGAGTCATCACTGACGAGCCAAAGGACAGCAAGAGCACAGAGGACCAGCAAAACCAGAACAATCTGGACCTGGTTATCAAAGTTTCTGTCCCTGATTGGAAGGTCATGGCCTTCAGCAGTGAGTCTGATGGACAGCTGGTCTGGGAACATCAGGTAACGTCCTGGGCTGGCCGCGGTTCATTGGAGCGCTCCGTGTGATAAAGTGTCTCATTCTGTATCACCCGTGTGTTTCAGTTCTGCACTCCCATCGCTTCAGCTTGGCTGGTCGGCGGAGGGAAAGTCACACCAATCACGCTGTTTGATGACAACGCCTACAGCAACCAGTCAGAAACCGATGAGGAGGATGTTGATGATGACGATCCAAAGAAGGCCAGAGGAGCTGCAGAGTCCAGCGTTTACCTCGGTACACTCACACACTGCACGCCGCTGTCTATCTCAAACCTTTGCTTTGTTGTTGTGTGAGGCACGAGAGAATCTAAAGCTGTCGTCTCCTCCTGTCAATCAGGGATGTTCCAGGGACAGCTCTACCTCCAGTCCTCTGTGAGGATCACAGAAAAGTTCCCCTCGAAAGCCATCGGATCACAAAAGGACATCATTCCACTACCCACTGTGAAATGGAAGCCTTTAATCCGTGAGTCCCCGCCCCCTTTAGTTATCAGGTGTTGCCTCTGTTTTGAGGGCGATCTTGAGGGCGAGCCGTGATCAAAGACTCTCTTCATTATTTTTCTTTTAAACACAAAGGGAAACGGTTTCTTGTTTTCAAGAAATGATTCATAATTAGCTTCCTTTTGGGCTTGCTCTGTGCTGCTTCCTCTTCTTCCTCTTTTAACGTACGACTGCTGTGATTGTTATTCCAGCTCTATTGATCCCTACTGAGATCAAAGCACTTATTCATCTCGTCCTTGACACAGATTCTCCATCCCGGACACCCGCCCTGGTTGGCTCTGATGAATTTGACAAGTGTCTGAACAATGATAAATTCTCACATGATGAATACAGCAACGGAGCGCTGTCCGTCCTGCAGTATCCATACGGTTGGAGCTTATTCCTGACTCTTCTCCATATATAAAGATACAAACACACTGATGGAGCTTCTGACTGATTTACTTTTATTCCCCCCTGCAGACAACGGCTACTTCTTCCCCTACACCAAGCATTACAGGGAGAAACGTAACAGTGCTATCACCGTGGTAAAGGGAAACAGGGGTGGAGGTGAGAGTCCCAGGAAAAAGGACCCTGTGCTGCTGCTGCCCTGGTGGAAAGAGATCCTCGGCACTATCTTTTTCTGCATAGCGGCCACCACATACATCGTCCGCAAGTTTTTCCACCCGTCTGCTCCCGTGACGTGCGTGAGGGTAAGAGCAGAAAGCATGAACGACTCTGCAGCAAGTTCTGAAACCAGCGTTTAAAATAAGGATCCATAAGTGAACTGATCAACATCGTTATAAAGGGGGTTTATTATTCATGAGGAAGATGCTTGTGGTCCCTCCCCTTGAGGGACCACGATACCAGTCAGTCCCCGTCAGGTGTCAGTGCCAAAAAGAAAGAAAGAAGAGATTCAATACATAACAAATTTACAAAAACATCTTGTGCACAAGAGAGAATAAAAAACATCAAAGGAGAGAATAAAAAGAGTAAAAGAGGTGAATAACGGAGCTAAAACAGGATAGAGTAATAACGTGCAGGTGAGCCAGCAAAAACAACATTTTTCACTTCATTTAAAACTTTTATTTCACACCAGAATAAATAAAAAAAAAACAACAAGCAGATGGAAGATAAAAAAAGTGGATGTTTGGGTATCATAAAACCATAAACCAATGTTGTCAATAAACAAACATTATTAATGCAAAATTATCAGGATTTGTTTCTGGTACAGATTAAATGTTTTAGCAGCAGAGGATTAAAAACTTTTTTTAGCACAGAGGGATTAATTAAAAGATCATTTTCACTGTTTTAGAGACTCCCTGATATGTTTTTTTCTTTTTTTTTTTGTTAATTTCAGAACTTTTTATTTAAATTTCACCTGAGGATGTGTAGCCTGTCCAGTTTCACCTCTTATAACATTATTTAGACAGTTAAACTGGTTTATCTGATCCTCTTTAATCCTGAACTCACTGATCTCCTCCCTGTCTCTCTTCTGTCTCTCTTCTGTCTCTCTTCTGTCTCTCTTCTGTCTCTCCTCCCTGTTTCTCTTCTGTCTCTCTTCTGTCTCTCTTCTGTCTCTCTTCTGTCTCTCTTCTGTCTCTCTTCTGTCTCTCTTCTGTCTCCCAAAGCAACGGAAAGAGTCCGAGACACAGTGCCAGACGGACTCCAAATTTGACCTTGAGGTTGTGGAGTCCAAAGAGCCAGTTTCTATGGAGACCCGCTCCAGCGACTACGTGTCCCGGTATGTTTTTAACACGCTGTGGAGCAGAGGCAGCGTGTGCTCTGCGTGTGCTCTGCGTGAACTGTTTCTACCATGACTCAGGAGAACTCTACGTAACACTTATTACCGTGCAGAAGATTCTTCTTCTCCTCGCTCCAGTGCTGGTCTCACTCTTTCAAGGTGTAGCTACAGATTCAGCACTGTTACCATGGTGACCACTGGTCTTCCTGCCTTGATAGGACCGGGCAGAGACAGGAGCTGTACGCGTGTATGATTGGACAACTCAGCTGTTTGCCATCAAATGAAAATGACCTTGGCCCCCGCAGACCCCGTCCCACCCAGCAGCATCTGCCACAGGGTCGCAGTGTCATTTTACATCACTGTCAGCACATTGTCAGGAGTTTGTTTTGTTATTCCAGACATCCCAAATATGATCAGTCGCCATAATTTATGGGCTGCTCCTGACCTCCTGTGGTCTGATCGATGGAGTTTGCATGTTAAAGTTTGTTGGCTGAACATTACAGCCCTGCCACATCCAGAACATCAGCGAGAACCTGATTAAACTCTGCTCATTTCCCCCTCCTGTCACCATCCCCTGCATCTTTTGATCCACCCTAAAATGACAAACATCCCACCCGCCCCCTCTGCTGCGAAGCTGCAGCTGCAGCCCATACAAATTACTTCTGCAAAGAAAAAAAAAAAAAAAAGTTTCCCAGAATAAAACCAGTGGCTGCTGCAGCTGCTGAAGCAGGCATGAGTCAGGACGGAGGGGAGTGAGATAGAGATCAGGATACAAAGCCTGAAGCAAATGTGCCCACACAAGTCTTCATGAGACAGCTTTCAGATCCTGAGAAGCACGAGCAGCGCTGATTTGATTTAAAAGGGAGAGTTTTCCTCACTGCTTTCAGACTCAAGCCAGAAATCTGTGTATCTGTGTGTAAATCTGCATCAAACGCAGAAACGTTTTAAAATGTAGTGATCAGACGGACAAGTAAAGCAGTTAATCAGCAGCTTTTAAAGACGCAGATTAACACGAGAAACAGCTTCTGAGAAGGAGAACATTATTTTAAATTTTCATATATTAAAGCTGTATTTTATTTACATTAAAACACTCAAATTCAAACCTTTATGGTTCTAGTTTGAGTGATCAGAATGTGTGCAATATACAGAAGTGTCGTCCCGTCTCTCTTCAGCTCTCCTGCCGAACGAAAGCTAAAGAAATAAGTATGTATAAGAATAAAAACCTGAATATTCTGTTGTTTTTTTTAAGCTTGTATATGTTTATATTCTTTGGGACATGTGCTCCTGATGTGGGAGTGAAAGTTGAACCAGGAAGTGTGTTTACACTTGAAGGCGAAAGGCCAGACGTGTGTGGCGTCTAATACCAGGGGTTTGCAGGATTCCAGTCAGACTACAGTTGTCCAATGATGGATGCGTCTCTGGTGAAAACCTGTCAGCTAATCCTCAAGTCACGTAGCGTTGACTTAGCTTCGCCTGTCCGCTCAGATTCAGTCCTCTCAGACTGACGCGGACGGACATGTATCGGCGTTCCTCGGAGCGCTGTGTGGAGTCTCAGACCTCTCCAGTGGTTGCTCTGTCACTGCTCCTCAGACGGCTCAGCTGTGCCTCTGAACTGGTTTTAATATGTATTGACTTTTTCCGATTATCGGCGCATATATTTGTCATTTTGACTCATATCAGCATCGGCCTTTTTTTTAATACGACGGCCGATAATAGGTCACTTCAAAACTTGGCAAAGGAAAGCTATTCTTAACTACTTTGCTTCGGTTAGCGAAAGTCCGCTAGCTTAATGCTAACATGAATGGAAAATCCCATTGACCGGCTAACGCAATTAGCATCGTGACTATCTCACAGTCTATGAACTTATTATAACTTTCACAGCTTGCTTGGCTCTTGAAAATGATATTGTTATTGTTATTGTTTGAAGTTAAAAAAAAAAAGAGATAAACATTTTAGTTGTATTGAAATTTTGAAACAGTTTATATACTGTAGAAAACTTAAGGGAGCTATTTATTTGTTTACATTTTTATTTACCTTTAGAAGACATGCTGCTGAGCCTGGAAAATGTTAAATAAACATGTGCTGAAAGGCATTTAAACAAAGTTAAGGATCAGAGTTTGGATTATTCAAAATTTTGATGTCAATATATTCACTTTTACTGCAAATGAATATCGGCTGCAAATATCGGTTATCGGCCTCCTTCACGACTAATAAAAAGCATTGTGTAACAGACACCTGAACCATACATGTAAAAAATAACGATGTCTTTTTTTAATACTTCAGAGAGGCCAAAGAGTTTATCCATCCAGAGGACTCTGTATTTCAGTGTAATGTTTTCCCCACGCAGCTTTAGCGTTTAGCGAGTCAAAGCATGTCCGCCGTTCAGCATGGGACCTCTAAGTAGAGTCTGTCTTAGCCAAGCAATTTTCTGACAGCGTGGGATTAGTTTGAATTCATGATACTGTTGAGCTGCGAGTTGGTTACCTGCCAGCTCAGCCACAGCCAGCCTTGAGAGGGATTTGGCTGCTTATTACCCTTTAACCACTTAATAAGCCTCCCTGACCAAAATAAAAAGCCTGATCTGTGGTCTTTGAAAACCGTCAGGGATGTCTGTCCCGCTTCTGAGAGCAGTGTGATTCTTTATTTGTTCCTGCATAATCGCAACCAAAGCGTCTTCTCCCCAGGTACCTGACCGACTTTGAGCCAGTGCAGTGCCTCGGCCGCGGGGGGTTCGGCGTCGTGTTTGAAGCCCGCAACAAAGTGGACGACTGCAACTACGCCATCAAACGAATCCGTCTGCCCAACAGGTAGCCCCGCTCGCTGCTCACACCACAGACTTCCTTGCTTGGGGCTATTAGCTCTCCCCTCTCTCTCTCTCTCTCTCTCTCTCTCTCTCTCTCTCTCTCTCTCTCTCTCTTCTGTTTGGAGGTGTTAAAGCAAGTTATGTAAGACGCAGCCTGCCTGTGCGAATGCAGAAAACAAACGCGTCTAACAGACAGTTTGCTACAAATATCAGCCATGCATTGCTGCTCATTTTGACAAGCATGAAAATTCAGCGCTCCACCACAGCATGGATTTATATTTCAGCCTGATTCACTGCAGAGAGCATATCAAAGTGGCTTGAAATGCATTTTCATGCTCAGTGTTTTACTGAAGCACTTATTGGTACATTAGTATAAGGCTGATTTAAACGTCAGCTGGTGGAATGAACCAGAGAAGTGAACAGAAAGACTCTCCAGACTCTACCTGGAGAGTTTGTTTTCTCTCTCTGAATGAGAATCAAATTCTTAAATCTGATGCTTTCACTCATCCAGAGAGTTGGCGCGTGAGAAAGTGATGCGGGAAGTGAAGGCCCTGGCCAAGCTGGAGCACCCAGGGATCATCCGCTACTTCAACGCCTGGCAGGAGAGCCCCCCTGAGGGATGGCAGGAGGAGATGGACCAGAGGTGGCTGAAAGACGCCAGGTAAGCCAAAAAGACTTTCAAAAACAGGCTCATCCTTTACAGCTCAGCAGCTTGACCTCGGGAGCTAACTCTGCCAGGAAGCGGCTGTTTTTCAGGGACTTCACTCATGCAGAAATTTCAGACGTCTGCTCGGGAAAAATCAGCACATAACTGACCTACATTACATCACTGATTTTATGTAACTCGCCTCCGTTCACGGCGTGTTTGAAACAGATGTTTGAAAACTGCACGATCACATCATCGTGTTTAGTGATGCATATTTTGTTACTGAAGAAATACTTGAATCCTCAGTGGTTGTGTTGAAACTGTCATGAGTAACACTGTTTCTCATGCTTTCAGTACCACCGACTGGCCAATGAGCTTCCTCGACCACATGGAGGCGCTGTCAGTCAAAGTCCCTGTGTCCAGCTCGGTGTCATCCGTCCCCGGACCTGCAGGAGACGCTCTGGAAACCTCTGTTGACACCCAGGCTCTCCTCTCCAGCAGCACAGGCGGCGCTGATGGTTTTGATATCGACCTGAGAGACCTCTCCTTCCAGCCGATGTTGGGCCACGACAGCCTGATGTCAGAGAGGGACAGCCAGGCGGACCCCGACGCCTCAGACACCCCCCACTCCTTTGAGCTGTGTCCTCCACGGGGCCCCAGCGACTGCACCTCCTCTTCCTTTGACATTGTGTTCGAGGACTCGGGCTGCGACCGCGACGCGGACGCAGACGCCGACACGGATTCAGCGTCAGGCGTGGCCAGCCCGAGCATGACGGCTGAGAAGAACAGCTCGTCTTCCTCGCACACTAGACGACAGGAAGCCGCCCCGCCTTCCTCCTCCTCCTCCTCTCCCCCCCGGCCCACCTCACTCACTCTGGCTCTGCCCACAACTCCTCCGACGCAGCGGGTCCAGCCATCGCCCAAGGTCAGGCCATCATTTACTCGGCCAGCTGTAATTAACTCGTGTGTCAGACTTTCTCACCTTCTTCGTTTATTTTAAGCTGTGACTGGTGCTTTATTATTTATCTTTGTCCTGACTGCTGAAATTATGGGATGGTTTAAGACACATATGTGAAAGTTTGGGTCAGATTCTGGAGTCTTTACAAACACTTATTGTGTCATACTGGACTTTGTTTGCTCAGCGTCACAAAAAGGATGAAAATATTCACTAAAACTTCTAAATCCTCCGTCCGTCCGTCCGTCCGTCTGTCTGTAGGTTTACCTTTACATCCAGATGCAGCTCTGCAGGAAAGAGAACCTGAAGGACTGGATGGCTCAGCGCTGCCTCCCAGAGCAGAGGGAGCACAACCAGTGTCTGGACATCTTCCTCCAGATCGCAGAGGCCGTCGATTTCCTGCACAGTAAGGGCCTGATGCACAGGGACCTCAAGGTGAACACACACACACACACACACACACACACACTGCACACTCTCAATCACACACACCAACATGCCTTTCACCTCTCACGTTTGACCTTCCAGCCCTCCAACATCTTCTTCACGATGGACGACGTGGTGAAGGTGGGAGACTTTGGTCTGGTGACGGCGATGGACCAGGAGGAGGACGAGGAAGAGTCCAGCGCCCTTACGCCCGCCCCGCTTCTGACCCGACACACAGGCCAGGTCGGCACCAAGCTGTACATGAGCCCCGAACAGGTGAGCACACACAGATCAGTAACAATACCTTTAAGTTCAACAGCTTCAGGTTAAAAAAAAACATGTTTAGGTTTTCATATGAAGAATAAAGTCGCCTAAAGCTCTGATTCACCACTCGGACGCTGACTTTTCATCCAACTGATGTTGTTTTTGTGTGTGTGTGTGTGTGTGTGTTCTCTGCAGCTCTCTGGGAACTCGTACTCTCACAAAGTGGACATTTACTCTCTGGGTCTGATCCTGTTTGAGCTTTTATACCCTTTCAGGACACAAATGGAGAGAGTGAGGGTGAGTCAGACCACATTCACACCTAATCATGACTTCACTTCCTCTCTGCTTTTAAATACGGTCGTAAATCCAGTAGATCAAGCAGGAAAAAACAGGTAGGTACGTCATTTTTGGCTCCTTGTTTTCTGTGTAAGTCACAAAACTCAGTGAAGCTCAGACAGAGTAACAGGATCGTAACAGTTCGTCAAACACAGACAGACTTTCAGATCAGGCTGCAGATCTTTCACCCTCCTGATGACTCTGATCACATCACTTTAATCCCTCACGTGTGTGTGTGTGTGTGTGTGATCCACCAGGGTTTCTTTGTCTCTGAAACAAAGGACCTGATTAACCATTAACACAGCTCCACTCACAGGTGTTTACGTTCTCTCCTTCCAGACGCTGACAGAGGTGAGAGCGCTGCGCTTCCCCGAGGTGTTCTCCAAAAACAACGTTCAGGAGGTGAGTGGCTCTCTGCTGCCACCTTGTGGCGCTAAACTCAAACTACAAGCAGAGAAATATAATCCTCTGCTTCTGTTAAACAGTTTTATTTATTTATTTATTTATTTATTTAACCACTTTGGTTTCTATTCTGATTAAGTCAGCAAAAACAAAAGCAGAGTTTTCGGGCGAACAGGATCCTTAATCCTTGATAATCTAGTTCAACGTCTTTCTTTTAGATTTAAACGTTTAACGACACCAGCTCCGTTAGTTTCACTTACTTCTTTATTAAACTCCAGACTTCATTTTCCATTCATGAAAGTGTACAACGATACAAAACTAATAAATGGACAAATTTATCCTAACATTTCAAACTGACACCCTACGTAAACTTTAAGATGGTTTAACCACCATCAAACTGACTCTTAACGTCAGAAAATCTCAGATAACAAGATCAACAAGCTGAGAACAAAAATACACAAGTTCAGGTTCAGGTCATCTAATTTCTCTCTTTTTTATGATGAACTTTTTATTATTCTAACAGGCTTTACAGGTGTATTAACATCATCCAATGAAGTCATTTAGTGACACTTCATACAGGGATCGAAACTGAATTCAGATTCATATCAAATCAGAGCCGCGGTCCGTCAGCGCGAGCCAATTCACTCTGCATCCGTCTCAGGAGCGGAGCGCAGCTCAGCGTACTCATAGCAGCTGGATACACAAGATCACAGGAGAACCACATGTTCCTGCAGGAATCACACCCATGACAACTACTTTCATGATATTTAGTATGTTAAACTCACCTGCCCTCCCAGAGCTTCATTAATTCAGTCCTTCCCTTTTAGTCTCTGTTGGTGTCCTTATATAAAGGATGTGTTGTATCGTATATAATTATCTGGTTTTCTGCCTCCAATATAAACTTTTCCTCGTCCATGGCGTCAGATTTCCTCTGGGTCTGACCCGCTGATGACTGCTGGCCCTGTGCCAGTGTCGTAGTTTTAATATACGAGGATAATTTTACGATCGACAGGCTGAACATGGAGCTTTATTTTGAAAAGACCGGAAACTCTGATCGTTTTTCGTGTCTGATTTCCTGTTTGGTACGATCTGCTCTACGGACATTGATGCGTCTCTGCAGCGTACTCCGGCAAGAACAGACTCGCAGCGAAACAGCCACGAGCAGCCGTTGGTAGCACGCGCCAGAGACGGACCGCGGCGCGGGCTGTGTGAGTGCACTGATTGACTTGAATGGCAGCGAAATACAGCGCAGTGCGCGGCGCTGACGGACCGCGGCGCTGACGGACCGCGGCGCTCATGCTGTACGTGTGAATTTGGGGTTAGGAACATTTTCCATACCGGACTTGAACACAGCACTGAGTGTAACGACATCAGTAGCCGCAGGTTCAATCAACAAAGCAAGCATGGCTGATAGTTTGCTTCACTTTCATTTGTGTTTGTAATACTTCAGTTTGTAAAATATTAAACTTTTATTTATCATCACACATTTTTACCAGAGGGGAAATGAAGAGGAGCACGAAGAGTTTTAATTTGTGCATTAATGAGGAAAGTACTGCAGAGTTGTAGTTAATTTATTAAACTGTAGTTTGATTTCGTTTTGGGTTTTCATGTTGAATAAAAAAAAAAAAAAGATGTTACAGAACAAATTTAACAAATGAACATTTATTACCACATAAACACACTGTTGGTGTGTTGTTTCAGATTTGAGAGGTACAAATCCCTATTCATACAAACATTTCATTACCATCATCACAATACAAACAAACAAACAAACAAACAAAAACAGATGAAGAGATGACAACAACATAATCCTGCAAACAGAGTTTTCATACCCCCCCTCCCTTCCCCCATGGGTCTTGTATTTACATATACGTAGAAGCATTTACAGTAAGATGAAAGATGAAATAAATAAAGGAAATAAGTAAATACACAGCTCAAAGAAAAGGACGGATAATGATGCTGACAGAAATAAGATCAAGCGTTTTTTAAAATGCTGCGGTGTAGTTGAAAAATATCTCCACAACCCTCTAAAAAGAGCATCATGATAATCTGAAACGTCTGCGTCAGATTGAGTTTCAAACTCTTGATTTGTGTCCCTGTTTGAACTTCCCAACCATAAACCATCACACGCTTAAAACATCAACAAAGTCCACTCTGTGGTTTCCCAGCAGGCACGGGCCGATTGTTTGTGTGGCGTTGGTTACACTACCTGGTCTTTTCAGTTTACTTTGTAATGAGATTAACATAATCCCATCGCCTAATCTGTAATTCTGCAACACTAGAAATCCCCTCGCCCCGTTACTCCAGAGTCCTAAAGGTTGTTTACAGCAGCAGACTGGATGGAGCAGGACACTTCCTGACAGACCTGACCTGTGTGTGTGTGTGTGTGTGTGTTTCCTCTCTGTAGCTGAGCATGGTGCGCAGCATGCTGTCGTGGAGCCCCAGCGAGCGCCCTGAGGCCGCCGACATCACAGGGACCCCCCTCTTCCAGGAGCTGGAGCCGCCTTTCCGTATGGCCGTGAGGCAGCGCTCCCGCACCTACAGCGCCTCCTCTATGGGCCGCCCTTCACGCCAGACGTCCGCTACCTGAAAACACCATGACGCAATACCTTAACCCCCCCCCCCCCCCCCCCCCCTCCTCGTCCCATCCCATAACCCCCCCCCCCTTGTTGGTCTGCAGTTCAAGAGAAAACACCTCAGCCCCGCGGCATCACACTCTGCCTCAGACGCATCACTTTGAAAGCCCAGTCGGACTAACCTGCAGGAGTTTTTCTTGATTAACTCAGCACAGTTACTCCTCTCGGCAAATACCCACGCCGTTAAACACCCGCACACCGTCACGCTGCCCATGCTCCCAATTTTAATCACACCTGTGAGTAAAAAAAAAAAAAACGGTTTAAAGCGACAGGCGCTCCCTGACGTCCAGGACCAGACTTGGCTCAAGCGGCTTTAACAAATAATCAGCAGGCTCCGAGTACCAGATGTGCAGCGTTGCTTGTTACCCACAGAACATTACGAGTAATTAATTCTGAAGTGTTTACCTGCCGTTTTCTAAAAAAACAACAAGCTGCATTATGCGGTGCGCTGAGACACAAACACTGAGAGCTTTTTTGGCTCTGATTTGGTCCCGGTCCGGCCTCGACGCGCCGCTCGCTCTCTTCAATCAGCCAGTGTTCGCTCAACCACGCTACACCTCAGGTATCAAACCAAGAGGACACTCCAAAGGGGCCTTTGATGCTTGATCATCCTATCCTCCGGTGACGATTACGGATCACTGGTACGAGCACTATCTGGTGTTTCGACACCCAGTATGCCTAAATTGGGAGACCAAATAAGACCATCTTTTTTTTTTTTCCTACGTGTGTTTTTGTTTTTTTATCGAGAGAGAAGGTGACGAGTTGAGTTGAAAGATTTTATGAATCCTGATAATCCGATATGATTTGCCTTTAGAAAGGGACCTTTGGGTCGCCTCTGAATGAATGCTGAGCCTCCCTCTCTCTCTCTCTCTCTCTCTCTCTCTCTCTCTCTCTCTCTCTCTCTCTCTCTCTCTCTCTATTTTTTTGTTGCATGTACCTGATGGGAGAGTGAAGGGATGAGTGTGAGTCTGTGATCCTGAAGCCAGTACTTGGAAGCAGTTTTCCTCTGTGTGTAAATTCACACAATAATTCTGAGGTGCTCAATCATTTTTCTAACACCTCCTCTTTGTATATAAGCGAGGAAAAAAAAAAAAACCTGTTTATATCTTTTTTTTTCCTTAAATTCAGACGAGTTTGATGAACCGTGTACATAATGTAAGGCGCCATTGCTTGTAAATGGCTTTTTTTTCCATTAGGAGAGTGTAAAAAGTGGGATAAGCTGTGGGAGAGGGAACAAAGATGAGACCATCTCTGCCATTAACGGATAGCTGAATGTTACAGTGTGACCTCCAGAGACATGATGATGGTGGTCGCCTCTTCTGACATTATTCTCAGTGTTTGTTTTCACATGTTTGGGGGGTGCCAGGTAGAGGAGGCGTGCCCTGCTTTAAAGCACCAGAGAACCCACAGGACCAGAGTGCCATTTGAAAGTCAGCTAAGTGTACTTTTTCTGTAACTGATGACTCACCTCGTTCCGCCGTGCTTCGACCCTGTCCAGACGATGTTTCCCACACGAACCGCGAGGTCTGCCGCTCTCCCCTGACGCAGGAGAAATAGCATTTAGTAAGTCAGGAAGGAGACGCCCCTCCATGTGGTCTGCAGGGGACCTGGACCTGATATCAGTCATGTGATCCACTTTGGTTTATGTACATAGGAAGTGCTGGGAGAGTCACATGACCTCTTTGTATCCACACAAACTGCTAATTGTAACATGCTTTCAATGATTGTACTTTTTTCTAAGGATCTTTTCTCTCTCTTTTTTTAATAAGCGCAGTTTTTTGGATTATCCTGCAGGGGTTTT
This sequence comes from Labroides dimidiatus, assembly GCA_030710495.1. NCBI lineage: Eukaryota > Metazoa > Chordata > Actinopteri > Labriformes > Labridae > Labroides > Labroides dimidiatus. The sequence continues at coordinate 2,432,284 of CM061156.1, read as the reverse complement.
TTTTCATTACTGTAGAGTCTCCACTGTGTCCGATACTAAAAAGTCATACTGGTATTTGTTCATCCGTCCAGTCAGCCCACTGAGGATGAGTCACTGCTGTTGTGAAATGCATAAAAAAAAAAAAAACCTGAACTCAAACCGTGATTCATGTGGAATTGGATTGTTTGGTTCAAAACGACCTCCTGTTGTCAGGAGACTCAACTCTTTGTAAGTACAGGTAACAAAACTACAGATGAGATACTGAGTCAGGAGGAACTTTCACGACTTGATCCAACATGTGACGATCAGCTTTTTACTCTGAGCGTACGATAAAAAAGTTCCAGAAAATGTGATCATACTGTCAACTTCCCCGTGCTGTGTGTCATCGTGTTCCACTCCCTCCTCTCCTGTCCACCTGGTAGCTTCTCTGACGGACAGTTCATAAAGAAAACACACACACACACACACACCCTCCTCTTGTACTCCGACACCTTAACCCCGGACATGTCGCCGCCTGTTCTCGTGCACAATCCCCACCTTCCTCCATCCATGTTGAATTGTAAATATGTTTATTTGCTTTATTTATGTTTTGATGATGTGATCAATCCTTTTTTGGGTTGGTGTTAATATGAATGCGCTTCATGCGACTGGAGCGCGTTGGAATATGATGACTTCTTACAAGTCTAAATTTAATAAACTGTTCTATACCCTTTGTACAGTTTGGTGTCCTTGGTGTGCAGTCTGTGGGTCGGTATGGGACTTCAGGGTCTTTATTACAGCTTCTCTTAATAACGTACACAGGTTTGATGCTTCCTGACTGAATGTCCAAAGAAATCAGCGCTCAACATTTCAAACTGAGAAACTTACAGACGTTTCTTATACACATTGTGCAGACGGATGCATGTTAATAGGAACAGTCTTTAAGGGGGAATTCAAATAACTTTATTCATGCAAAATTAAATACAGCATATTTGTACAAATTAGCATGCATAGGTGGATAGATTTACATTTTTAATTTGATATGCCGGATAAACAAACAAATAAAGTGAATTCACTCATAATTACAACCACTGGTGTTAAATCAGAAAAGAAACAAAAAATAATCTGCAATAAAATTCAAACTGGATAAAAACAGCTCTGAAATACAAAAAGATATCCCGGTGTGTCAATTAAAAATATTACTTCAGTTTAAAATTGTACATGAACTTTTATTTCACAAAGGTCTAAGCTTATTCACATTAAAAAAATTATATAAAAATTAGTCCTAAACACGATTTTTTTACGCATGAAATTATCGTAGGACTTTTTTTCTATTAATTTGATTTTTTTTATTTATTTATTTATTTTTAATTCTGATCGTGTTTCAGTTTCCTGTTTTTAGCTGCAGTTCTTGGAATAAGAGAGAAAAAAAATCCTAACAAATACAGACATTTTTTTTTTTCACTCTGATCCTTGAAAGTCATCTTTGATTTTTTTTTTTTTTTTTTTTACCTGCTCCTTTGGAGAGCAAAGAGCGAAACTAATAATTCTTGTAGGATGCAAAAGAAAAAAGAATAATACTTCTCCCTTGAAATCAGTACTAAAAGGTGTAGTGTCAAAACATCATGGGATACTATTCTATGGAAGTCCAAAATGGCCATGCATCCATGCAAAACAAAACAAAAAAAAAATCTGATATGTATGCAAGCGTGCAGGCTTCCACTGAATCAACTTGAATCCTTGAAACTTTTTTTTTTTTTTTTGTATTTGTTGATATATGTTGTGACAGTTTCAAAAAAAAGAAAAAAAAAGGTAAGAATTCAAATATGTTTCATATACCAGATGAGAGATGCTGTTTTGAGGGGATATAAAGGCGAACAGGGAGGCAGGTTTATTTTGGTTTAAAAATAAATGTTTAAAGGCGCTGTGAGGATTAGACTCCATTTCCCATGAGCACCATCACCCACTGTTGTAAAGACACGACTCTTGCAAAGCAGATCTTTTTAACACTGCTTTTCTTTGCTTAAGACAACTTTTTTTACAGGATGCAAAGAGACAAGGTGATGTATTTATTTACAGCTCCTGCAGAGGTGAGGGACATATCTCTCCTCTAGCTCTGCTACACTTCATGGATCCGCCGGTCGGGTCGCCCACCGATGCTGGGAAGCTGCGTTTGGAAATAACGATTTCATGAATTATGAACAACTTTATTTATAAAAGTGAGGCAGTTTCATTATCTCTAATAAATCCCCACAGTGCCTTTAAAGTCCTGCGCGCTTCGCCTCCCTCCCGGTTGCGCATTTCCGTTACCATGACGTCACTTCTGGATGTCAATATGCGGCTTGGTGCGGCGCTGGGAAACGGAACCACTGGGAAGATGTAAACCAAGCAACCAGCGAAGACCAGCCTACTCGAAGACACTAAACGTTACTCCAGGGAGACCGTACCCCTGGTCCGGTTAAGGGAACCCTACTCGCGGCTATCTCTCTGGGGTTCTCTGCCTGAAGCAGCGGAGCTCTTTGCCTCCAGCAGCCATCTTTTGTGAGAGAATGTACGGGGCGACACGGCGGGCCTGCTCGGGCTCCGGCCGGGGCCGGAGCGTCTTGATGCTGACAACCGCTCTGCTGCTGTCGGTGACGGTGCTGCTGTGCGCTCTGCCGGGCTTCACCGAGGCGAAGGAGTGCGACAAACCGTGTATGAACGGGCAGTGCAACACCGCTACGGGCAACTGTGTGTGCTTTCCCGGCTGGGTTGGGGACCAATGCCAGCACTGCGGAGGGCGATTCAGGTACAGTGAACACAGAGGCTGGATAAAGCTGCTTTTATCACTCAGATGGGCTGTGTGTGTGTGTGTGTCTCTCTCTCTCTCTTTGTGTGTGTGTGTGTGAGAGTGTGTGTGTGCGCTCTACGCCTGCTGAGCTTTGTGCCAAATGTTTGCTGATTCAGAGGCTGTGGTTGTTATGAAAGAGATGCAGAGCTATAAGGCTGCACACCTGGTCCGCTACTATCACCATTCACTGCTTCATGCTTTAACAGCACACACACACACACACACACACGCACACACACGCACGCACACACACACTCTTCACATGCAGGTTAAAGTGTTGTAATAAGCTGTGTGTTAACTCGTTATTACGACTCTAGTCTCTCTCTGTTGTCATTCAGACACCAATCAGCAGCATTATGTACAAACCACGTGACATGTTACATTTGTACACAGCACATGTCAGGTGTTAAATGTGCTGTTTCACTTTGATCACCTGAGCAGACAGGTGAGGTTTAGAGAGGTGTGCACCATGCTTCAGCTGTTTTCACAGACAGGTTTGTTTTTCCTGTTCAGACTGACTTACATACGCCTCGTATTTAATGTTTATTTTTGTTTGTTTGTTTCATCCTGGTTCACCTGAACGTTTCACTTTTGTTTCTTTGTCCTCTTTTTTTTTTTGTTTTCACTCGTATGTTTGCATGTACACCGTTTGACACCGTTTCTAAATCTCCACACGCCTCCTCTTCTGCATCATACGAACTGTAAACAAAGGCTTACACACCACATTACACACACACACACACACACACCAATGATAAATACAGAGAGCTCTCCTGACTGTAACATTACTTCAGTGTTCACGAGCAAACTGCAGTGACAAGCAGCCCAAACAAACCTCAGGTTTACATTAGCCGTCCTGAGCCTCCTCCCCTCTTCTTTAGTGTGTGCTCAATGTTGAATGATTAACAATCAAACTCTGACTTTGGAGAAACTTTAGCAAACTAGAAAGAAACGGAGCTGAATGGAGAGGAGGAGCCAGAGGAACAGACAGACTCTGTGTTCCAAAACTCTCCTGGATCAAAGTTTAGAGCTCACCCAGCTGCCGTTAGCTGAACTTCATTCATTTCACAGCATCACTGATTGATGACATCACATTTTCATCACAGTGACTGAAACCCTGTGATGGTGGTCTGCACAGAGCAGGTGGTCTTCCCTCCTCGTGGCCCAGTTGTTGAAAATGCACGCTAAAGTGCTCGTTTGGAAGCTAATGTATGCTAAAGTGCGCTATTGGAAGCAAAGCATTGCTCGAGTACCTGCTTAGGGGCCAAAACATTTGCTGAAGTGCACTGCTGTGAGCCAAAAGGTATGCTAAAGTTCCCTCTCAGCCAAAACTACTACAGTGCCCTCTAAGGAGCCAAAACACGTGCTAAAGTCGCCTCTTCAGGGTAAAAACACATGCTAAAGTGCCCTCAAAGCTAAAACGCATGGTAAAGTGCACTCCTGGGAGCCAGAACTTGTGCTAAAGTGCCCCCTTAAGAGCCACAACACTTGCTAAAGTGCACTCCTTGGAGCCAAAACACATGCTATAGTGCCCTCATAGCTAAAAGGCATGCTAAATTATCCTCTTTAGGGTAAAAACACATGCTAAAGTGACGTATTAGCCAAAACGAATGCTGAAGTGCACTGCTTGGAGCCAAAACTTGTGCTAAAGTACCCCCTTAGGAGCCACAACATGCTAAAGTGTCCTCTTCAGGGTAAAAACAAATGCTACAGTGCCCTCTTAGCCAAAACACATGCTATAGTGCTTGCCTGGGAGCCAAAACATGTGCTATAGTGTCCACTTTGGATGCAAAATGCACTTTAGAGTGCCTTCTAAGCCAGTAGGCACGCCAAAGTGTGCTCCTGGGAGCCAAACCATGTGCTAAAGTGCCCTCTTAGGAGCCACAACATGCTAAACACATGCTAAAGTTCCGTCTTAGCCAAAACGCATGCTAAAGTGCCCTCCTTGGAGCCAAAACTTGTGCAAAAATATCCCCGTAGAAGCCACAACATGCTTAAGCGCCCTCTTCAGGGAAAAAAACATGCTACAGTGCCCTCTTAGCCATAACACATGCTATAGTGCTCGCTTGGGAGCCAAAACACGTGCTAAAGTGTCCACTTTGGAGGCAAAATGCTCTCTAGAGTGCTTCTAAGCCAATAGGCACACCAAAGTGCACTCCTGGGAGCCAAAACTTGTACTAAAGTGCCCCCTTACGAGCCACAACACTTGCTAAAGTGCTCTCATGGGAGCCAAAACACATGCTATAGTGCCCTCATAGCTAAAAGGCATGCTAAAGTGCCCTCTTCAGGGTAAAAAGACATGCTAAAGTGCCATCTTAGCCAAAACGCATGCTAAAGTGCACTGCTTGGAGCCAAAACACGTGCTAAAGTACCCCCTTAGGAGCCACAACATGCTAAAGTGTCCTCTTCAGGGTAAAAACACATGCTAAAGTGCCGTATTAGCCAAAACACATGCTATGGTGCTCGCTTGGGAGCCAAAACACGTGCTAAAGTGTCCACTTTGGAGGCAAAATGCTCTCTAGAGTGTTTCTAAGCCAATAGGCAAGCCAAAGTGCTCTCATGGGAGCCAAAACACATGCTATAGTGCCCTCATAGCCAAAAGGCATGCTAAAGTGTCCTCTTCAGGGTAAAAACACATGCTAAAGTGCTGTGTTAGCCAAAACGCATGCTATAGTGCTCGCTTGGGAGCCAAAACACGTGCTAAAGTGTCCACTTTGGAGGCAAAATGCACTCTAGAGTGCCTTCTAAGCCAGTAGGCACGCCAAAGTGTGCTCCTGGGAGCCTAAACTTGTGCTAAAGTGCCCTCTTCAGGGCAAAAACATGTGCTAAAGTGTCCACTTGGGAAGTGTTCCCTTTGGAGCCAAATCATACACTTAAGGTCCCGCTTAAGTACAAAAACATGCTTGGAAGGGCCCTCCTGGTTGGTAAAATACAGCTGCCTTCTTGGCTGACAGGAACACACTGTAGATGTGTCTTTCCCCCCCCTTTTTGCCCCTGCCCTTTAAAAGTCTGTGCACACCACTGGCGTGTTTTGTCAGACCACAAGCCAAAACCCAAAAGGAATCAATTTAAATTTTCAGTTTTCACTGGTTTACGTCGATCCACGTAAACACTTTACGTCAGTGTCTTTGGCTCCTGAAGCCTCAGTGATGTGCTTTTTGGACTGATATGTTTGCAGCGACTTTTTAAATAAGGAGAAGTGGCGTGAACTGAAATGTCGACGCATTTCTGAAAATTAACTTAATTTTTTTGCTACAGACGGTGCTGAAACAAACCGCGCGACGACATCGTTTCTAAATCCCGTCACACCTCCTCTTCTGCATCATACGGACTGTTAATAAAGGCTTACACACACACACCACACTACACACACTACACACACTTACCAATGACTGCTGCCAAAACAAACCTCAGGTTTACATTAGTGTCCTGAGCCTCCTCCCCTCTTGTTTTACACTTTAATGTGTGCTGAATGTTGAATTATTAACGATCAAACTGGGAGAAACTTTAACGGCACAGAAAGAAAGAAACAGAGTTTTTCTTTGGTTCCAAATCCAAAAGGTGAAAAGAGACTCAGAGGAAGCAGTAAACCGGACTCCAGACGTGTTTAGCTGCCGTTAGCTGCCCATGAAATCCTGTTTACACCTCAGTGAATGAAGTTTAGACTTCACTGTTATCATCGTATTGTTTTTATTTGACCCACATTAACAAACGTCACAGACGAGAGGAAGCAACGTTTAATGATCTCTGACTCAAACCCTCCAGAGAAGTTTTTCCAAAGTCTTCAAGCTGCTTCGCTGCTGTTGTTTACTTAAACTTTCCCCGCTGTGACGTAGTTGTTTTTTTCATTCCTTGCGTGCTCAGAGTTTCATGAAGCGACTTGCCGCCATGTTGTATCCCTCAGTCATCACCTTTCCTTGGAGCGTGTAGCGCTGGGTGGTGATCCTGCAGCTGCTGCATGGAGTTTGATGTCTTTGACCCTTTACACACAGCTGATCCCTCATCTTTAATGACTCCCTGCTGAACCCAGCATGCCCTGTTGAATGACGTCACGTCTTTCTTTGCTAACCCTGGTCTTCAGGTCAGCCCCCCTTACAGGTTTTTAGTGGGATTTAAGTCCGGGCTTTGTGGAGGCCAGTCAGTTAGGTTCACTTTGGTTTTCTGGAGCTGGTTCTTCATCAGGAGCCACGTCTGTTTGGGATTGTTGTCATGTTACAAGACAAGGCCACATCCCAGATCCAGATCTGGTTTTGCTGCTGACTGCTTGAGTTACACACACTTCCTTCTTCACAAGTCCTTTAACCCTGTGCTAAAAGATCACCAGTTTGAGTCCCGGTTCAGGCACCGTGTTCCTTTCTGTGTGAGGTTAGCATGTTCCCCCCGTGCATGTGTTGGTTCCCTCCAGGTTCTCCAGCTTCCTCCCACAGTCCAAACACATGCTCATCAGGTTAACTGGTGATTCTAAGTTGCCCAGAAGTGTGAGTGTGAAAGGTCGTCTGTCTCCGTGTGTCAGCCTGTGATTGGCTTGAGACCAGTCCAGGGTGTACTCCGCCTCTCAGTCCTCAGACACCTAAGACCCATTCAGCATGAACATCATTGATTATTACTATTCAGACATGAGGTCCCTCCTGAAAACCAGATGTAGCATCTCAAGAGGCTAACCTCTAATAAATCAGACCACAGGTCTATGGTTCATGGATCTGTCACTAACTTTAGTTCTTACTTTAGTCCACTTGTCTCCTCTTCCCTCCCTTCCTTCGCCCACACACCCAACACAGCATGGTGTGGATTTGCTGTTCATCATGAGACTGGGGTCCACATTCAAGATTTCCTGCTGCTTAACAGAAGGTTTTTTCTTGCCGCCATGATGGAGGGATTCATGATTGGCTATATGGATTCATGTTGGGTGTTGGATGTATATATGTGTATATGTGTATCTTTATATGTATATCCTCTAAATGAAGAGCTTTGTGCTCTATTGTAAAGTGTCTTGAGATAACACTTGTTATGAATTGGCGCTATACAAATAAAGATTGATTGACTGAAGATCCCAGTTCCAGACTGGACTCTGAAGCATCCCCACAGTATGATACGTCTCTATGACTCTCCAAAGAGCTCTAGTTTGGTCTCATCTGACCAAATGACACTTTGGCTGTTTCCAATCAGCAGAATCCTCCTCCAGATGGTCCTCAGCATCCGTCAGTCTGTTGGCTTGACGTGGACTTCTTCTTGCATCCTCCACAGCAGTCCATTTCTGGGACATCAGGGCTCTGGTGACGGTCTTCTTTGACACTTTGACAGCTCCTGAAGTCCTGAACTCGTATAGTTTGGTAGTTGTTCTCGGCTCTTTGGATGTAAACATCTCTCTCTCTAGTTTTCTTTCCAGAGTCCAGTTTGAAGTTTTTGTCTTCCTCTGTCAGACGTGTTCTGGACTCTCTCTCTCTCTCTCTCTCTCTCTTTAGTTTTTGATGTTCATGATGTTTTCAGCTCCAGTGAGGCTCAAATCCTGAGCTGAGTTTGAACTGGATTGATTGACTGATTACAGGCTGTGAGTATCAAATATGATACCTTTGGCATTTAAAGGGTTAAGGATCCTGACGGTTTTGAGCCTGGTAGTTTTAGTTTTCTGTCAAATAATTTTGTCTGTTTGCAAAGTAAAATAACACAAACATCCGAAGCAGAGCTGGGGTGTTTGGAAAGCTGGTAGCGTCGATGGACCCAGGACTTCCTGATGGAACTGGTTCAGCTGTTGGCTTTCACAGGCTCTCTTTGGGTGTCACTTGTTCGCCCTCAGGTGAACACGAACAGAGCTTGAAGCTGCTGTGATTTCAGCTCCAACGTGTCATTACTGTCCGGCTCTGTAGGACTGTAAACACAGGAGGTGTTGGTCTCTCTCTGCCCCCGATGGACTGGACTGGACAGGGTCCACCTCTCTTACCACAGATCCGTCTCAATCTGATGTTGTTTTGTGCAGCTGAGCATCAAGGTGAGGCTGCAGACAGTATTTGTTGAAACATCTGAAAGGTTTCAACCCGCCCTCACCTCCGTTGCCATTATAACAATGCACCACATCAATACATGAGCATTTCACACAGTCAGTGCTGCACATTTTGCTCTTTGTGCTCATTAAAATGTCATTTTGCAGAACGTTGTCCTGCAGCACTTGATGACAGCTTTACTCAGATGATATAAATGATGATTGCACTGTTGGGCAGTTTTATTTGCTGCTCCGCTCGTCCCGCTGTGCCAACGCAAACAAGCATTTAATTATAAAAACAACTCCTCACCCTCATCCATTCCCTCTGCTGGCCTGCATTCAAGCTCAAACTGTGCTGATATACATCTGATGAGCTACGCTATCTGTGCACGATTTACCGACTGTTCCTCCTCTTGAAAACTTTGATATCCCTCCTCATGCTCTCACAGATTAGTGCAGACTGAGTGAATAACAGCCGTGCAGTTTTCTGCATCCTCGAACACGGCTCGAGGTCAAGGGAAGAGAAGCTGGATGTATGTGCGCATTAGCACCGCTGGCTTCTGAGAGCATCTGCAGGTGAAATGGAGGCTGAACGGCCGCTGAGCTTCTTGTATTTCTGCACAGCAGGGCTGAGAGCTCTCTGGATGGAAGACCTCACGTTGTTTGAGGTTAAAAATTGTGAGTCTGTTGCACTCGAGGATTAATTGCAACAGTCCATCACTGGCTAGCAGCTGGCAGCTAACGGCTAACGGCTCTTAGCTTGTAGTCTTGGGTTCAAGTGGAGGAGGGAAGATCTGAAGGGGAGCTGTAAATTATAACCTTCATCACTTCTCAACCATCATATTATCTGTCTGTGATGAGTCGAGTTATTTCAGTTAGAAAGACTTATTGACCAGCAGTGGTACTAAAATGCTTTTAAAGTAGCTTAAAGCTCCTGTGAGAAGTTTTTAGCCGGTTATAGAACGGACTGAAATCCTCCCTAAAAGGCATAAAAAGCCAAATAAGACAATCAGTGAAATTAATGAGTATTTCTAAAACATTTCTGCTGATGTTTGGATTCACTGCTGCAGGGTAGGTGTCGGAGGCTTTGATTGGAAGCTGCAGAAACAGTTTCTTTGACTGTAAAAGGAAACAGGATGAGATTTTTTTTGTAAAAATACAAAGTTCAAATATACAAAACACAATTAGCACAGAGGTCCGAGTTGGTCTACAGGGGGCGCCAAAATCTACACAAAAAGAAAGTTCCTCACAGGAGCTTTAATTCAATAATTTAATTGTCTGAAGTCAGAAAAAATAATCTATTTATTTTCAAAAGTCATAAAAAGGTTTCAAAACAAAATCACAACTTTAATGTTGGAAACTAAAAACAAAATTATATATATATATATATATATAAAAAAAAAACATAGCAAAGCTGGAGAATAAGTCTTATCTGACACAGGACGGGGTTCACAATCACAAAGGGGGGATAACACCAGGGCTCAAAGTTGAAGAGGGACTGACGAAGAAATAAAACTTGACGTAAAACAAAAAAACTGAAGGAAAATATTTAATTTGACACAATTTGACACATGGTTTAAAGAAAATAATGTGTCAGAGTGGGGCTAAGGTTAGCAGAGCTAGCACCACCAGCCTTCAGTCTTCATGTGAACCAGTAAACTCAGACAGACAGCAGACATCTTAACCTCTTTTTTTTTTCTTGATGAAATATGGAAAAATCACGCCACACTAGGAGAGGTCAGTCATCAGCCGTGCTTGTTTACATCCAGGTAGTGTATCCAGCGTTATGCCAGGAACTGTTAACCAGAGCTGGACCACATGGCTGGAAGCACATGAACGGCATCTTATAAAAATATGAATCATTTATTTATCCAACCAGTAATTCTGGTACTGAATCATCCTCCATGTGAACCATAAACCAACCAGTGCATGAAATTAAACTTTGCCCCCTGGTGTCAACAGATTCTTGACTGTTAACAGAGACAGTTTCTGGAAAAATGCAGACTTATGTTTTTCTGATTTTGAAGGTTTCATTGAGCGAGAAGCTCAACGTGTGTGTGGAAAAATATGAAGCTGTGGACAGAAATCTGGAGTTTCATAAAGAAAATGTTGATTTTTGATGATGGAGGAGTCGTTTGGTGCAAATCTCTGGACTTTGGTGTGTAATTCGTGGCTTTAATTGAATTTTTTAATCCATTTCATGAACAGTTAAGCCAAGTCTCAGTTTGTTCCTGGAGTTTATGTGTCAGCTGATTCCTGAGGGTGAACGTCCCTGTAGGGATTCGTAAAGTTCAACTTAAGTTGGTCCTCTCCTCCAACTTCAGCGATTTGTATTCCTGGAGTCTGAGCCCAGTCTGTGGTTGTGTCTGTCTGCAGGAGGACTGATGGTCTGACCCTGAACCTGACTAATAACACAGCCGGACTCTGGCTTACAGAGTGATGTCTGTGGTCTTGTTTGGCCCTCCTGTGCTGCAGTCAGCGATGTTGTAGCTGCATCACTCACACGGGCTCGTTCTCAAAGAGATAAATTATCAGCGCTCTGAAAATCGGGCCCGTGTTGTTTTGTTTTTTTCAGGGGGGGGGGCTGTGGTCTGCAGCCGTGTTTAGCATACAGACAATGCTACCATACAAGGCTGGCTGAAGGCCGGTAAAGAGCAGCTTTCTGTTGCAGGGCCGTGCCAAGATGGAGACTCGGCTCACCATGAGGGCCAAAACCAACACGGAGGAGGAGGACGGGAGGGGGAGGAGGAGGGGGGTAAATTAGTGTTTTTTGGTTGTGCAAAAATGAGATCTTCATCTTTTATTTGTGGACACTTTCAGCTCCTGTGTGCATTTATTTCATCGTCTCACTGCCTGAACTAAAGTCCCCCCACACGTCCACATCCAGCCGTCAGCATCTGAGCTTAACGTCAGATAAAATAAACACGAATGACTTCCATGACGTCTCTGAGGGCTTCTCTGGACGGTTCGACCCCGATTGATCCCGTGATAAGTTTTATCTCTGCAGCTCAAGGCGGGAACAGTTTATGAAAGACGTGTTGCTGATGGTTGAAATCAGTTTAATCAGCTGTTGTCTGTGACATTTCATCCCGTGTGACGGCGTGGATGTTTGGGATCTTTCCAGAGAGAAGGGGGAGTACACGCAACAGGATCCTGGATGTAAACCGAGCATCAGGCGTTAATTAACCGTCCACTGATCTGAGGCTGATTCACGACAAATCTCTCGATGGATTTCTCTGAATTTGGGCTCAAAGTTAACAGAAATCCCAGAGACAGACGTGTTGATCTGCAGCGTCTGTCGTCTTGTTTGTTGTTGAGATAAACTCTGAAGAGGTTCAGATGTGAAACGCCCGTACTCGTGTCAGCTTCGCCGTGACCGTTACTCACAGCGTTGAAGAGTTTCGCTTTGAGGCTTCGCTGAAATGATATTCAGGCTCTGATTCGATTATGGACGCCAATACAAAAGGCAGCCTCATCGTTTTTCTGGCACAGAGCGTCCAAAGCACACGCTCGTGTAGTTATCTCCATATCTGCATCAAAAAGGACGCTTTCCAACCAAAACCAGAATAACGAGCCAAAAATATCAGTTTTTCTTCTCTCTGCTCTGCTTCAGACGCGTCTCTATCGAATCTACGCTTTTGTATCATTCCAGAAGCCGTTAAATGACACTATTTAAAAGTTTCCTTTATTGGTCTGAAACTCAACAACCGTTCCCTCCCTTCAGCCTCAGAGGAACTTTCTGGGTGTTTTTCAGCGTCACACGTCTCTAACTCGCCGCCTTTGTGATCCTCTCTTGTGCAGCCTGCGTATTAGTCCACATTCATCCTCAGGGGCTCTCTGGAACCTGTTCCAAGGCCGGGCTCGCTCCGCTTTTCTCTGAGCAGCCTGCCTGCCCCTCTGCAGAGACTAACGCTCTCCGCCGAGCTCCGCTCATTCCAGCTTACTGACGCAGAGACGCAGATTTGTTCGAATCCTTTTGAATTTCACGCTCGTCGTCGTCGGGCCGAGAATGAAAAGTTTTACTGGCAGGTGTGTAAAGATAAGGCTGGTTGCTCCAGAAATGTCACATGTACAGAAATCTTTCAGCTGCATCCAAAAAAAAAAAAAAAAAAAGTCTTTCTTTGTGCAGATGAGGAGATTTTTGAAGCTGTGTGAATTTTCTAGGCGTAAGTTTCTAAGTTATAAGTTAAACGGACTTATTGTCACATTTGGTCGAACAAATGTTAGTTTCACTGAGAAGGAGTCAGACATCCACATTCAGAGCGCACCGCACGCTTCCACGTTTGTTCTTCTAGGTCCGTTCTTTATTTCTTCGATCCGTGTCTGCTCGCAGCACTTCGACGCCCTTTGATGATGGAACAGAAACAGCTCAGGGTCACGTCGGGTCATGTTGGTTGAATTGTGGATGTGGTTGAACAGCGTGTTTCAGGAAGTGTGTGTGTACGAGGACGGAGAGCTCGCTGACCTTTCTGGAAGCGGATCCGAAATCTCAAAATAAAGTTAATACGTGACGGGAGAAGCTGCTTTGATCAGCCTTCAAAACGGACGGGATGTCAGGCTCATCCGACATGTTGATGAAGCAGCAGGTGTGTGTGCAGTGATTCTCACCTGATCCAGTCCAAAGACCGGCTCTACCTCTGCACTGATGGCCAAAACACACCAGTCTGTCTCCAGTCTGTCTCCAGTCTGTCTCCAGTCTGTCTCCAGTCTGTCTCCAGTCTATGTCCAGTCCGTCTCCAGTCTGTCTCCAGTCTGTCTCCGGTCTGTCTCCAGTTTGTCTCCAGTCTGTGTCCAGTCTGTCTCCAGTCCGTCTCCAGTCTGTCTCCAGTCTTTGTCCAGTCTGTCTCCAGTCTTTGTCCAGTCCGTCTCCAGTCTGTGTCCAGTCTGTCTCCAGTCTGTCTCCAGTCTATGTCCAGTCTGTCTCCAGTCTGTCTCCAGTCTATGTCCAGTCTGTCTCCAGTCTGTCTCCAGTCTGTCTCCAGTCTGTCTCCAGTCTGTCTCCAGTCTGTGTCCAGTTTGTCTCCAGTCTGTGTCCAGTCTGTCTCCAGTCTGTGTCCAGTCTGTCTCCAGTCTGTCTCCAGTCTGTGTCCAGTCTGTGTCCAGTCTGTCTCCAGTCTGTGTCCAGTCTGTCTCCAGTCTGTGTCCAGTCTGTGTCCAGTCTGTCTCCAGTCTGTCTCCAGTCTGTGTCCAGTCTGTCTCTAGTCTATGTCCAGTCTGTCTCCAGTCTGTCTCCAGTCTGTCTCCGGTCTGTCTCCAGTTTGTCTCCAGTCTGTGTCCAGTCTGTCTCCAGTCCGTCTCCAGTCTGTCTCCAGTCTTTGTCCAGTCTGTCTCCAGTCTTTGTCCAGTCCGTGTCCAAGTCTATCTTCAGTCTGTCTCCAGTTTGTCTCCAGTCTCTCTCCAGTCTGTCTCCAGTTTGTCTCCAGTCCGTCTCCAGTCTGTCTCCAGTTTGTCTCCAGTTTGTCTCCAGTCTGTCTCCAGTTTGTCTCCAGTTTGTCTCCGGTCTGTCTCCAGTTTGTCTCCAGTTTGTCTCCGGTCTGTCTCCAGTCTGTGTCCAGTTTGTCTCCAGTTTGTCTCGAGTCTGTGTTCAGTTTGTCTCCAGTCCGTCTCCAGTCCGTCTCCAGTTTGTCTCCGGTCTGTCTCCAGTTTGTCTCCGGTCTGTCTCCAGTCCGTCTCCAGTCTGTGTCCAGTCTGTCTCCAGTCTGTCTCCAGTCTGTCTCCAGTTTGTCTCCAGTCTGTCTCCAGTCTGTCTCCAGTCTGTCTCCAGTCTGTCTCAAGTCTGTCTCTAGTCTGTCTCCAATCTGTCTCCAATCTGTCTCCAGTCTGTGTCCAGTAAAGAGACTTCTTGAAGCAGCATGTTGAGTTTAAAGCTGGTGGTCTGAGGTGTGTTTGGGCCTAACAGAGTCAGGACTCAGGAGCTTCAGCTCCTCTGAGGGAGCCCTGTTTGTCTGTGAGCCGGCGGTCCCTGCAGACCTCAGGGTATGAGTGCTGAGACGTCTGTAATTACAGCACAGCGAACATGTTAGCTCACCGCTGAGACTGAGAGGAGCGTGTTGAAGTCCTCTCACCACACTTACAGTAAAAACAATAATCATGTAACGTCAAGCAGAGTTTCCTCTCTGGCTGCCTGTGTTTAGAAACGTGTGTGAAAACTTCTGTTTCCATTCATAAAGACCAGCTGTCTGTGCGGTGGTTAAACTGTGTCAGCTGATACAGTCTGAGCAGAGATAGCAGAGGAGCGTCGTTATAGAGCAGAGTCGTATGTTCGGCCTGTAAAAGTTCACTTAACAACTCCCTCGGCCTTGGACGTTGAGCCGCCCTGCCCACACAGCTGCAGCTGAATCTTTCAAAACAACCAGATTCACTTGTTGCTTGGATGCAAAGAAAAAAGAAAGAAAGAAAGAAAGAAAGTCCGGCTGCAGTTGAGGAAAAGAAGTGTCTAGAGACGATAAAACTAAGTTTTCAGAATTTAGTCGAAACATCTAAAAGAACTTTTTTTGTGCAAAGAAAGGTCAAATTTTCACATTTTACCGTGACAGAGATTAAATTGTTCTTCCTGTTTTGTTTGCTTCTCCTGTCTGAGCGATCAATGGTTTTTTTTTTAAATTATGGATTTATTTCATCTTTTCTCGTGTTTTCTTCACATTTTAAATTGATTCAATACATACAAAAAATTTAAAAAATAAAATCCTGTTTTTGTTTTTGCCTCAGAAAGTGAGTATTTTTTTTATATAGTCAAGATAAGATCTTATCTTTTGTGTGAAGTAAGGGTCTAAATTAATAAGATAAAGTCACAATAATAAAATACAAAATACAAAATGTCAAGCAGGATTCAAAGATGAATAATGAGGCTAATAAACTAATAAAAAAATGTTAAAATGTTGCTCATAAATGAACGTTTAAATGATACTGAAGCTCTTTTCTTCGTAGCGTTTGGGTTAAATTGTTTTATTTAGCTCCAACAAACAATTTCCTGTCGTTGCACAGCGTGAAAACAGATACCGAGTTATTTCCTTAAATTTGTCCCTAACTTTTTTTTTTTTTTTCCAACATTATTTTTATTGAATTTTCATACTTTTCAATACAATATAACAATGTAAAAAAATAAAGATCCTTTCATCTCAAAAGGACGATCAAGGCCAGATAGATTATTGTCCAGCATTCAAATTGTCCTTAGGTCTTAGGTGTAAGTAAAAAATATATAACCCGACTAAATCACAGAGAAAGAAAAAAGTATATTATTAATAATAATAATAATAATAATAATAATAATAATAACAATAGTAATAATGATAATAATAACATTAAAATAAAACAAAACAAAACAACAACAAAGACTTACAATAATAGGTTTCTCTATTAAATCAAAGGATAGCCCAAAGTATTCCACTGTTATGCATGGTTCAAAAATACAAACAGAGATGTACAGTTCACTCAGAATAAAGATGTTACGTTTCGATGTAAAGGAAATCATTGATTAAGCCTCGTCTTAAATCCTCACTCTCCATATATTCCATAAAAGGACTCCAGATGTTTTGAAATAGTGATAGTTTTCCCAAGCATTAGTTTTACATCTAGAATTGTCTCCAATGCTTTTTTAATCTCCCACCCCCTCACTAATTTTTGACAGTTGTGAGGAGTAAATGTTTGTTTGTTTGCGTGGTGGCTGCAGCTCTCTAACAGTCACTCAGAGCTGGTTTTGAAACCAGACGGTGACTGGGTGTGTGAGCTGCAGTGAGTTATTGCACCTGGAGAGCTGCATCAGTAATGATAGCGTCTCTGCCGGCTCCTGAGTGTCCCCTGTGTGAGCTCAGCTCCTCTCTTCTGCTGTGTCATCACGCTGGAATTGATCAGACGATAACAGAGGCAGAGCGTCGACACACTGAGCTGTTGGAGTGTTTGCAGCCGCCCGTCATGCTGCCAGCCTCAGATCATAATTTGCTGTGAGGTTTAATCATTCTCGACCTCTCTCCTCCTCTGTTCGCTGTTTACTAGACTCCAGGAGCTAAACGGTGAAGTATCAAAGTTAGCGTTTACCAGAACGGTCTCAGCTCTGCTGACTCACTCCTGTCTTACTTTCTCACTCCCTACAGAACAATTAAACTCCAATCTCAAACTGTATCTTATACCTCAGACAAAAATTAGACAAAAAAAAGTCGCTGAAAGTAAAATTTTCAGTTTCGTCTGATCAGAACAGAGCCGCACTGAAGCAACAATAACAGCAGAAAAAGCAAGTCTCACACCTGAGGGACTCCAACCGGCTGATTCCAGATTCATTCATTTATTTTCTGTATCGATCCACAAATGCTTCGTCGCTTAATAGATTTGTCTGTTTAAGAATTTATGAGATGAGGAGACGGAGAGTCTACATTCATGCCAGCATCTTTGCAGTCCTCATTATCAGCTGCGTGGAGCTGAAATCAACCACTACATGTAGGTGTGACTTATTCAACCAGGATGAGAGAGAAAAATTGGGGGAGGTAGAGAATACAGTCATTTCCCAAAAAAAGCTTTGAGCTACCTTCTCTTCTTTAGACGGTCTCTTTTTTATTCTCCTTATTTAAAACATCCGTCCTCTGATTCTTCTTTTTCTGCTCATTACTCTCCTCTTAAAAGGCGGGAACCTGGGGGAGGTAGAGTGTACAGCCAAAGATCTACGGCCCGAACAGGTTTCTCTTCCTGGATCTGTCCCCTTGTTCTCAGGTCCTTTTTTTAAAACATCTCTTTCCTCCCTCTCTTTTTTTCTGATATCTTTCCTTCCTCTCCTCATCAAGGTGAGGGAGGTAGAGCGTACAGCCTCACTCAGAAAAGGAGAAACCCAGCACCTTTGCTCTCCTCCATTGATAAAACTTTGCACTAAGGGGGAGGTAGAACGTACAGCTGGATCTACAGCCCAAACAGGTTTCCCTTCCTGGTTCTGCCCCTTGTCCTTTTTTGTAACATCTTTTTTTCATTCTTTTCTTTTTTTTTCTGATTATTTCTCCTTTTCCTTCCCTCTTTTAAAGGGGGAGTTGGTGGAGGTAGAGCATACAGTCAAATTAGGAAAGAGATTAAGCACAAGCAACTCTGCTTTTTGTGTCTTTTTACCTCTTTTAAAACTCCCTGGTCCATTTTGTCCCTTTCCTCTCTTCATTCATTAAATTTGGGAGTAAAGGGGGAGGTAGAGCATACAGCCAAAAGTCTATAGCCAGAACAGATTTATCTGCCTCACTCTCTAAAACTTCTTTCTACATCGCTTTTGTTTTTCCTCACTGATCCCATAGAACTCAGAGTTTTGGGGGAGGTAGAACATATCTCTCTGTTTTCTTCCATCCACAGTTTTGGGAAGGTGGAGCATACAGTCTGATGAAGGACAGCAGAGATCCAGCACAAGCACACTTACATCCCTTTCTTTTCTTTCTCTTAAAACTTTCTTGTCAATTTTGTCCCTGTCCTCTCTTCCCCTCATGATACTTGAGAGTAAAGGGGGAGGTAGAGCATACAGCCAAAACTTTCACAGCCCAAACAGATTCTCTACCTCACTTTGCGCCCCTCTCTGAAGCATCTTTTTACTGGCTCTCCTCTTTTTTTAAAAAAATTTCCTCTCTGTCCTCCCTGCTCTTCTTAAAGTCAGGGTTTTCAGGGAGGTAGAGCGTGCAGCCTACCATAAAAAAGTAGCAGATTTATACCCCGACTCTTTTTTTCCAGCGTCTTTTGACAGACACCTGTTTTCTCTTTCCTCTCTTCTCCTCATGAAACTTGGGAGTACAGAGGGAGGTAGAGCATACAGCCAAAACTTTCACAGCCCAAACAGATTCTCTACCTCACTTTGCGCCCCTCTCTGAAGCATCTTTTTACTGGCTCTCCTCTTTTTTTTAAAATTTCCTCTCTGTCCTCCCTGCTCTTATTAAAGTCAGGGTTTTTAGGGAGGTAGAGCGTGCGGTCTACCATAAAAAAAGTAGCAGATTTATACCCCTGACTCTTTTTTTTCCCAGCATCTTTTGACAGATACCTGTTTTCTCTTTCCTCTCTTCTCCTCATGAAACTCGCGAGTTAAGGGGGAGGTAGAGCATACAGCCAAAACTTTCACAGCCCAAACAGATTCTCTACCTCACTTTGCGCCCCTCTCTGAAGCATCTTTTTACTGGCTCTCCTCTTTTTAAAAATTTCCTCTCTGTCCTCCCTGCTCTTATTAAAGTCGGGGTTTTTAGGGAGGCAGAGCATGCAGCCTACCTTAAAAAACAAAGTAGCAGATTTTTAAACCCCTGACTCTTTTTTTTTTTCCAGCGTCTTTTGACAGACACCTGTTTTCTCTTTCCTCTCTCTCCTCCTCATGAAACCTGGGAGTAAAGGGGGAGGTAGAGCATACAGCCAAAACTTTCACAGCCCAAACAGATTCTCTACCTCACTTTGCACCCCTCTCTGAAGCATCTTTTTACTGGCTCTCCTCTTTTTTTTTAAATTTCCTCTCTGTCCTCCCTGCTCTTATTAAAGTCAGGGTTATTAGGGAGGTAGAGCGTGCAGCCTACCATAAAAAAGTAGCAGATTTATACCCCGACTCTTTTTTTCCAGCGTCTTTTGACAGACACCTGTTTTCTCTTTCCTCTCTTCTCCTCATGAATCTTGGGAGTAAAGGGGGAGGTAGAGCATACAGCCAAAACTTTCACAGCCCAAACAGGTTCTCTACCTCACTTTACGCCCCTCTCTGAAGCATCTTTTTACTGGCTCTCCTCTTTTTTAAAAAAAATTTCCTCTCTGTCCTCCCTGCTCTTATTAAAGTCAGGGTTTTTAGGGAGGTAGAGCGTGCAGCCTACCTTAAAAAGTAGCAGATTTTTAAACCTTTGACTCTTTTTTTTTCCAGCATCTTCTGACAGACACCTGTTTTCTCTTTCCTCTCTCTCCTCCTCATGAAACTTGGGAGTAAAGGGGGAGGTAGAGCATACAGCCAAAACTTTCACTGCCCAAACAGATTCTCTACCTCACTTTGCGCCCCTCTCTGAAGCATCTTTTTACTGGCTCTCCTCTTTTTTTAAATTTCCTCTCTGTCCTCCCTGCTCTTATTAAAGTCAGGGTTTTTAGGGAGGTAGAGCATGCAGTCTACCATAAAAAAGTAGCAGATTTTTAAACCCCTGACTTTTTTTTTCCAGCATCTTTTGACAGACACCTGTTTTTTCTTTCCTCTCTTCTCCTCATGTAAATTGGGAGTAAAGGGAAGGTAGAGCATTCAGTTAACTGTGTGATGTTGAGCTTTATTTTGCATTAAATCCAAATTATCTTGAATTGAGCAGTAAATTTTTGGTTGTTGTTGTCTCCTGGTAGCTTTTCCCCCCTTGTTGGGGATTCGGCTTTACTTGACTTCAGTTTATTTTCTTGCACTCAGACAGCCGAGGAGCAGATAACAGAGTTTCCAGAGTTACAGCTCGTTGTGTGACATCCTCCTTCCTCTCTTTGTAATCTTGCCTCTCTTTCTCTTCTCGTCCCTTTCAGGTTGACGGGGCCCTCTGGTTACCTGACTGATGGTCCAGGAAACTACAAGTACAAGACAAAGTGCACCTGGCTGATCGAGGGACAGTAAGTAGTTTACAGTGTTGTAAAACCTGCTGACAGGAACTTGTTGCTGAGTCTTTACCTTGTGGGACTTTGTTCTGATCTGAACGCAGAGACACATTAGGAACCTTAGACACTTTAATATGAACTCCTTCTCCATTAAATCACGGTCTGCTGCTGAGACAAAAGGCCAGGGGAGGACTCCTGACGCCTGGAGACAGCTGATGGATGGACTGTGAAAACAGAGGCTGCAGCTCAATACTTGAAGTCTGCTCTTAATGATTATTAAATCCACATTTTGTAACCCCTCACTCTGATCCAGAGGATCCTTACAGTATCCTGGAGATGATGGATGAAGACGAGTGGCTGAGTAACTGAAAGGAATCCGTTAAAGAAGTCCTTCTGTTGTTTTAGTCAGCATAACCAGGCCACGCCGAATCGATTCAGAGCAACGATTTCTTAATTTCTGAGACGGCCGGCTCATCTCACCCATAACCTCTTTGATTACATTTGCATTTTCGGCTGTTGGCCAGCGCTCTCATTCAGAGGGATTAACCATGAGCGACTTGGTCGGGGGCGCAGGAGGTCAAACTCACGTTTTTCTTGGACGCTCTGACCCTCTGACATTCCCGTTCCTGAGCAGCTTTTGTAATTGGCCGACGGATCGTTCATCCAACGCTTTCATTACATGTTAATGGCGTTTTGATATGCTGTCTCGAGACCTCAGAATGCCCCTGTAAGCAGGTTAATGTGCACTGAATGCATCAAAATGACGTTAAGAGCTTAAAGGAGAGCCATGAGCCTGAGACATATTTTCACTTTGAGTCCGTCTGCCGTTTCCTGGAGTGACCGAACCTTTTGACCCAAGTATGGCCTCTTGGTTTGGAACATCCATCCTGTTTCTCTTCTCTTCAGAGTCTAAACTCACCGATCACAAGCCCTCTCCTCTAATTGGACCTCGGGGTGGCTGCCATTCAGTGTATTGGTCTGTTACTGCTGTGAGGAGGAGATGGCGCTTCACTCCAACTCCAGTGAATTCTTAAAGAGAGGAAATGTGACGTTCTTGGATCATTTCCTGTGGATCTTGTGCTATATTTGTGGATCTCAATGAATTTTTCTATATGAATGATCCGATTGTAGGACACTGAGTGCGATTAAACTTATCTCCATTCGTATCTATGAAAACACTGAGCTGTAGGAAGTCATTTCAGTCCATTGTATGTGAAACTTCTTTGTGTCACAATGAAATAAAACTTTATCTGATTAAACAGCAGAAATTTAATTGCCGTCAAACGGAAAAAAAATGCAGTGGAGAGCCTGAAGCTGCATTTTCACCGTCTGAACCAGGGTAGGAATTTAGTTCTGGGGGATAAATTTACCCCTGAAAACAGTCCTACTTGGGGGTAGTACTTTCCAAAGGTCCAGGGATTTTGGGTGGTGGACTGTCTCTGATTGGTGGAGCAGCCCCCCCTAGCGTCCACAATAAGATGACCACCCTCAGCTGTGATGGACTTGGTTTAGAACCTCCTGATCAATGGTCTTCTTTGAGCCTGATAGTTACCCCTTTTCGACCAAGCTGGTTCCAGGGCTGGTGCTAGAGCCGGTTCAGAGTTCGTTCAAGTGCGAACCGGTTAAGAACCGTTTGCTTTTCCACAAACAGGTCCTGGCCATGCTGTTTTGCTTTAAATTCCATTGTTTACTTATCTTCTTCTTCTGTTTCTCTCTTACCCCAACCTCATCTTTTTAAAAATGGCTCTCTTTCGTGTTTTGACTCTGCTTTGGTTGGTCAATAATCCCGCCCCCACCCCCCTGACGTAAGCCCGTAACGTGGTTCTTTCTGCTGGCCCAGCAAAGAGTTGGTGCTTGCCAAGCACCGGTTTTGAGAGCCAGCAGCCGGTGCTTAGTCTGTGGAAAACCAAAGAACTGGTGCTACGTCGGGCTCTAGCTCCGAACCAGCCCTGGAACCAGCTTGGTCGAAAAGGGGTACGTGTGAATGTGTCTCTGTCAGCTCCCGGTGTTCCAGTTGAAAGAGTGACCCTGTAAACTGGTGACCTTCAGCTGAACGTGTCGGTGGATATCCAGTTTACAGCAGCTGTTCAAACAGAAGAAGTCTATATGCATGTTTTAATCTGCTCATCTGATCAGGATTTAATGATGATGCATCCAGCTTGAAGTCCTCGATCAACGGGCTCGAACACGGCTCCATCCAACACGTCTTCATTCTGTTTGGAGCTTTTAGAATCGACTTTGTCTCCTTTCAGTGTCAACAAATCCATCTGCAGTGAAATAAAGCACCATCAAAACCAGCACAGGCTGAATCTCCTCCATGCTAACAGGCTAACAGGCTAACTGCAGTGCTACACGGCTTTCTGTCTCCTTCTTTGGTGTCATTTTAGCTCAAAGGTCTTTGTTTTTTTCTTACTGCCCTCTACTGGTCTGCTGCTGTTTTGCAGTCACCTGATACCCAACAGTTCAGTTCTGGGGAATGTTTTAACTTAGCTAAGGCCTGTTCACACCTGAAACCAACATACTTCTGAGGTGTGGTTATTCCTAAGTGACTTGTTTCCAAGTTGTTTAAACATGTATTTTTATAAACTCAAATAAAGTTTGAGGTTTCGTTCGATTGGTTCGTAAGTTTTCACAGCTTTTACTGTTTTACAGATTTTGAAGTATTTAAATGGTCGATCTGTTGTCATAGTCATTAGATTTTTTTATGTGAAGCATTTTGGGCTCTAACCTTAAGTTGGTCAATCTTTCTTATTTAAAATAAATCAAAACCAAGCTTACTTACCTTACAAAAAAAATGAAACAAGATCAGTCAAACAAGCATAATTTATCGGATATGACTAAATGTTTTTGGACGTTTCGATTTAAGATCAAACCTTTCTTGTGTCATTTTCAAACTTTCAGAAAATAACTCACAGACATTTGTACCATTTTTTTGTTTCATTACTAAAAAAAGATCCAATCAAAAGATCCAATCTCGTCATTTCCTCTTGATTACCCAGGAAGCAGGTCAGTCCCAGGTGTAAACAGGGCCTCAGATCATCCTCCACCCTGAGGTTCTTGGAGTCCCGTTTATTCTGCTGGTGCAGTCACGGCGGGTGTGACATTTTGCACTCGGCCTTGTCAGCTTAAAGAGTAACTTTCGAACATTTCTGCAGCTTCGGTGGGAGTGCCTGTGAATGAATGAGCAACAAAGAAAGATTAACACCTCTCTCTCTCCTCTCTCTCTCTCTCATTCAGGCAGTAAATTACAGACTGATCTTTGAGCTTTCTAACCAGCACAGAGTAAAACTCTTTACGCTGTGTAAACCTCAAACCAAATCCACATTATACTCTCTGTCTTTATGAAACAGTTATGAAATACTTTCCACTGAATCAGCTGTTTCACAGGAAGCATCGTTTGAAGCATTCAAATACAGAAGACGTGCACCTTGGGGTTGTTTATGTCCGTCTGCTGTAAAATAATTGGAGCTTTTTTAACTGAGATGTTAAACGATAACTTTGGGTGCTTGAAGCTGTGAAAGTTGAATCAGCGTGCTCGATCGATTAAGTCACGAGTTGCTCCTTTACGCTGTCAAAGCTTGAATAATTTTGTTTTGCAGAAACGAGCAGAGCTTCCAGATATTTGATAAACCGATAACACGAGTGAGCTCTTTGTTCTTTCTTTTTTTAACGTCATCAGGAACTCACTCGTGGTCCTCTCCTGTGTTTTCCAGGCCTAACACCATCCTCCGATTACGTTTCAACCACTTTGCCACCGAATGCAGCTGGGACCACCTCTACGTGTATGACGGAGACTCCATCTACGCCCCGCTGCTCGCTGCCTTCAGGTACATCTACCCCGACTTTGACCGGAGTGTTTCCTGGGGTGGGGGTGAGGGTGGGGTTGTGCTACTTTTTGCTTTTTTTTCTACTTTTTGGAATTTTCCAGTAAATTATGTTTCTCTAAATGTTCCATTCAGAGCAGCAAAGCCCGAGGGAAATAATTTAGATCACATGAATTTATGGAGTTAGAATGTCAAGAAGATTTTACAGTAGCAGAGAAAAGTCAGTGAAGAGAAGGATTCACAAATCATCACCATATGCTTACTGCAACCCCAACTCCAATGAAGTTTGGACGTCGTGTAAAATGTAAATAAAAACAACCTTTGTTCAACTGGATCCACAACAAAGACAAGATTTTTATGATTCAAACTCATAAACTTTATTGTTTTTTTCAAACAACACTCAATAAGTGTTTGTGAAGTGTGCGTTCAGTTGATCAACAGTTTGGGGTCTCTGTTGTCATATTTTGCGCTTCATAATGCTCCATACATTTTCAATGGGAGACAGGTCTGGACTGCAAGCAGGCCAGTCTAGTACCCGCACTCTTTTACTACAAAGCCATGCTGTTGTAACACATGCAGAATGTGTCTTGTCATTGTCTTGCTGAAATAAGCAGGGACGTCCCTGAAAAAGACGTGGCTTGGATGGCAGCATATGTTGCTCCAAAACCTGTATGTACCTTTCAGCATTAATGGAGCCTTCACAGATGGTCCAGTTAGCCATGACATGGGCACTAACACACCCCCATACCATCACAGATGCTGGCTTTGAGACTTTGACCTGAGAACAATCCAGATTGTCCTTTTCCTCTTTGGCCTGGAGGACTACACGTCCATGATTTCCAAAAACAGTTTGAAATGTGGACTCGTCAGACCACAGCAGACTTTTCCACTTTGCGTCAGTCCATCTCAGATGAGCTCGGGTCCAGAGAAGCCGGCGGTGTTTCTGGGTGTTGTTGATATATGTCTTTGTCTTTGCATGGTAGAGTTTGAACTGTCACTTGTAGATGTAGTGATGAACTGTGTTAACTGACAATGGTTTTCTGAAGTCTTCCTGAGCCCACGTGGTAATATCCTTTACACAATGATGTTGGTTTTTAATGCAGTGCTGCCTGAGGGGTCAAAGGTCACGGGCATTCAGTGTTGGTTTTCAGCCTTGCTGCTTACGTGCAGAGATTTCTCCAGATTCTCTGAATCTTTTGATGATATTATGGACTGTAGATGATCAAATCCATCAATTCTTTGACATTGTTGAGAAACATTGTTCTTAAACTGTTGGACTATTTGCTCACGCAGTTGTTCACAAAGTGTTGAACCTCGCCCCATCCTTGCTTGTGAACGACTGAGCCTTTCAGGGATGCTCCTTTTATACCCAATCATGACACTCACCTGTTTCCAATGAACCTGTTCACCTGTGGAATGTTCCAAACAGGTGTTTTTGGAGCATTCCTCAACTTTCCCAGTCTGTTGTTGACCCTGTCCCAGCTTTTTAGGAACATGTTGCAGCCATCAAATTCAAAATGAGGGAATATTTGAAAAAAAAAGTTATCAGTTTGAACAATAAATATCTTGTCTTTGTAGTTTATTTGATGATTTTATGTTAAACAGCATTTGCAAATCATTGTTTTCAGTTTTTATTTATGTTTCTAACTTCATTTGAATGGGGGTTTTATTTAACTGACAGTCTGATCTTCTACAGGCTTAAATGACAATAAAATAAACATGTTTTTGTTGTTGTTGTTTCAGTGGTCTGATTGTTCCTGAGCGTTATGCGAATGAGACAGTCCCTGAGGTGGTGTCTCAGTCCGGATACGCCTTGCTGCACTTCTTCAGCGATGCTGCCTACAACCTGACTGGCTTTAACATTTCCTACAGGTGAGCTGGACACCATTAAGGTTGAATGTTCTTCTTACAAATATTTTGGGATTTTGTTCTAGTTTGGCTTTAAAAAGTGTCTGAAATACAATAAAACTTCTTCCCAACGTTGTTGGAGCTCAACTCCACGTGAGGGTGCACGTATTGATGGTATTCTCAGGCCTCATCGTGAATCTGAAATCCAAGCTGGGATGACAGCAACCACATATCAGATCGCTCGTAATCCTCTCCAGCTGGGCGTTGGGTGCTGCAGCTCACTCAAAAGAATCCGCTGCATGAGAAATACTTCACAGCTGAGCCTCCAGAGGGAAAACCTCCCGGACAAATCATCATTTCTTTCTGTTTTTCTTACGGTGAAGGATCCACTTCACTCCCTTCTTTGAGACATGATGACGCATACAAAGCTATCGCTGTCTGCATGATTCAGCCTGTGTGCTGCACTGGCACGACGGCAGCACTTAGAGGATCATGTTGGGCTCCGTTAGCTGCAGTGTGTTTGGGTTGTAGTGTTGCACCATCGTGCACCAGTCGGGACGTTTGGTTACAGCCAAGAAGCTGCTTTTCTGAAGGAAGCTGAAAAAAAACAACACGATGATAATTTGAATACTTTGTTGGAATTCCAACCTTCCGACTTTGGGAATACTGTGGAAACTTTTTGACTTCATCAGGTTATATTTCTTTACAGTACAAACTTCCTTTTTTTCTACTCATCAGAAAATTTAAAGTTTAAAAACATCTAAACATGACTGCACAGAAATTAAACATACACTCAAAAAATGAAACGTTGACTTGAGTTAAATTTACTATTTTAACTGGTTCCATGTAAATGAATTAGGTTAGTTTAAAACAAGAATTTTAGGATCAAATAAGTTGAACTTATTTAAGATTTAATCAAAGTCAGTGTTTCATATTTTTGAGTGTAGACTTATAAAATGGGGATTCCATTCCAGAGACGTCACCTGTTCATTGTACGTAACTATGGAAACCTGTGCATTACTCTTACCTGTATATACAGTGTGTCACAAAAGTGAGTACACCCCTCACATTTCTGCAGATATTTAAGTGTCTCTTTTCATGGGACAACACTGACAAAATGACACTTTGACACAATGAAAAGTCGTCTGTGTGCAGCTTATATAACAGTGTAAATTTAGTTTTCCCTCAAAATAACTCAAAATAGAGCCATTAATAGCTAAACCCCTGGAAACAAAAGTGAGTGCACCCCTAAGAGACTACACCCCTAAATGTCCAAATTGAGCACTGCTTGTCACTTTCCCCCCAAAATGTCATGTGACTTGTTAGGGTTACTAGGTCTCAGGTGTGCGTAGGAATCAGGTGTGTTTAAATTTGTAGTACAGCTCTCACACTCTCTCAAACTGGTCACTGAAAGTTCAAACATGGCCCCTCATGGCAAAGAACTCTCTGAGGATCTCAACATCCTGAAACTGAGCTTCAGCACAGCAGCTAAGATCATCCAGCGTTTTAAAAGAGCAGGGTCCACTCAGAACAGGCTGAGTGTTGGTCGTCCAAAGAAGCTGAGTGAATGTGCTCAGCGTCACATCCAAATGCTTTCTTTGAAAGATCGACGCAGGAGTGCTTTTAGCATCGCTAGCTAAAGTCTCGAATAGCCACCAGCTCCGTGATGTCGTCATGGAGGAGTGGAAGAGCATTCCAGTGTCAACCTGTGAAGCTCTGGTAAACTCCATGACCAGGAGAGTAAAGGCAGTTCTGGAAAACAATGGTGGCCACACAAAATATTGACACTTCCGAAACTTTCACTAAGGGGTGTACTCACTTTTGTTTCCAGGGGTTTAGCTGTTAATGGCTATATTTTGAGTTATTTTGAGGGAAAACTAAATTTACACTGTTATATAAGCTGCACACAGACGACTTTTCATTGTGTCAAAGTGTCATTTTGTCAGTGTTGTCCCATGAAAAGAGACACTTAAATATCTGCAGAAATGTGAGGGGTGTACTCACTTTTGTGACACACTGTATAATG
Organism: Labroides dimidiatus; assembly: GCA_030710495.1. NCBI lineage: Eukaryota > Metazoa > Chordata > Actinopteri > Labriformes > Labridae > Labroides > Labroides dimidiatus. The sequence goes on along the minus strand of CM061156.1, from coordinate 2,404,289 downwards.
GAAGCAGAAGACCTGTAGAAGTTTGTCTGATTACGTAATGAGACTGTTTCCTGTTGTAACGCTGTAAATGTTTACAGCCTGCTTTAAGATGCTTGAATATTCTTGCACGTCCGTATTAGCTTCATATTTAGAATAGAGTTGAATAAATCTTTATTTGAGTCTGTGAACAAGAGTGCAAAACCTCGTCAGTGCAGGTAGTAAACAAATCAGTAAATAAGTGGAAGCGTGCAAACAGAATTAGAAGTTCAGACGTGATGTTTGATCCAGAAATCTGGGTGTCATGATGGATGACCAGCTGACCTTTGAGGTTCATGGTCCTGTCGATGTGCCCTCTATAACATCAGGAGGATCAGACCCTACCTGACCCAACAGGCCACACAGCTCCTGGTTCAGGCTCTTGTAGCAGCACGTCTGGTCTTTAACCAGCCTTAATCTCTCTTCACTGGCTTCCAGTGGAAGCTCCAATCAAATTCAAAGCTCTTCTTCTGGCTCATAAAACAGTGACACGAACAACTCCTTCTACCTGGAGTCCCTCATCCAGGTGTGCACTCCCTCTTCCTGTGAGAGACGCCTGGTGCTCCCAGCTCCCGGCTCTAAATCTCTACCAGACTCTTCTCCTCTGTTGCTCCCAAATGAATGACCCAGCTCCATACCATCCACAGAGTCCGTTTCAGGGGTCGAATGAATCAGAAGGTCTCAGACTGAGCTCTGAGTGAATTAAGCGCTCAATGTTTTTAAAGCTGAGCGCTATCGTTGATTCTCCCTGCAGTGGACAGATGTTTAAAAGTCATTTTCTCCTCAACGTTGCCAGATGGGAAATATAAAATCATCGTAGCAGAGCCTCAAAATTATCGTGTTTTGGGGGAAATTATCGTACACCCAACAAAATAATCAAAGTAACTGATAATGATCAAAACAGCTGTGTTATTGTTTGTCATTTTTCTCTCAACTGACTGACTTCCTCCTGACGGAGCTCCTACGACCGTGATTGGCTGTCAATCACTCTGAGACGAACGACACTTAAACTATGATTGGCTGGAAACGTCACATGATATAAGATGCATTTAGGGTTTACGGATAAATCCGTCAGACTGGGGTAAATCTGTAACAACCACACGAAATTGTCAAATTATCGTACATTTAGCCTTTTTTGGAATTATTGATCGTACATCGTACAGAGGGCGAAATTATCGTACAAATACGATAATTATCGTACGTCTGGCAACGCTGTTTTCTCTTAAATGCAGTGGTTTATATGGTGGAACTGCAGATGAGCCTGTGTCAACATTTTTTATTATTATTATTTTTCTTAGCGAATGAAATTTTTTTTTTTTTTTTTTTTGTCCTCCAAATATTTGATTTTTTTGTTTGTTTCAGAAAGTTACAGACATTAATCAGAGGGATAAAAAGCTCATCAAGTGTAAAATACACAAAGTTAAAATGTAAATGTTTTCACATAGAAATGATTACTGACAAAACTGTAACTTTCTAAAAAAAATTTAAAAAATAAAAAAAATCCTTCAGAAAAATAAAAACACTTCAGGAAAAATCTTGACGCAGGCTTTCATGCTTCATGCTGGTTTTCCAGCACGTCTCTATCTCACCGTTTCTGGTTCTTCTGCTCTTCTGTGGGTGAAACTCATGGGTGTAATCTCAAGCAGCTGAAGTATCGCTAATCTTAAAAACACATGAATTATGAATTACTTGCAAAATGCTGGAGGGCTGAATCAGAACTTTAGTGCATCTGTGGAGAATATTAAGCAACGTGGAGGCTTAACTTTAACGCAGTGACTCAAAGCTGCAGTGGCACTCCCTGTTGTTAAATCACTTCTTTCTCCTGTTTTTCATCCTCCTCTCCGATAAACAAACTTCTTGTTTCAAATCTGCAGCTGAGAGGCCAGCTTCACTGCAGTCATGTGTTTTATATTTTCTACAGACTGTAAATGTCATCAGGTTTTTCATCTGAGAGCAGTTTGACTTCTTTGCAGTGAGGAATAACTTGTGGGGCTGATGGAGCTTTAGGCGCAGTTTTTAGGATGGAAATCCAGCCCTTTGACTGGCGCTAAGTGTCCTGAGAGCCACACAGATCCCGTCCCCTGCAAACATCTGCAGAGGACACAATGGACCCCAGCCTTTCTCCCGCTTTATTGGCACTGTCGCCATAGAGATGGGATTGAAGCCGGGCTGAGAGACACAGTCAGATGAAAGCGAGGTGCCCCCGGGCCCCCCCCCCCCGGTCTTTGGTGTCTGGAAGAGGTGCAGGAGCCGAAACATCAAACCATCAGTCTGCTGAAGCGACATGAAAGAAAGACGAGGGCCCTTTGTGTCGTCTGGAGGAAAAATAACACCTCACTTCCCCCTCCGTGTCTGGCTCTGATGGATGGAACATCTTCAAAACAAGGCCACACTTCTGACATTTACTTGATTACTCTTATTACCAAAACACTTTTCAAACACAGATTTTATTCAGACTGACATCAAAACATCCAAACGGATGCGTTACTCACCATAACGCCCTGACTAGAGCTGCAACAATTAATCGAATAATCGATTATTAATCGATGACTGAATTAATCGTCAACTATTTTGATAATCGATTAAGTCATTTAGGTAATTATTTTAGAAAAAAAGTCCAAATTCTCTAATTTCAGCTTCATTAATGTGAATATTTTCTTCTTCCTTTGCTTCTCTATGGCACTCCTGAATATCTTTGGTTTGCAAACCAGACATTTGATGATGTCATCTTGGACTCCAAAAAAAAACTTTGACATTTTTCACCATTTTCTGAATTTTTTTTTTTTTTTTTGAAATTGTCTTTTTTTTTTTTTTTTTAAACAATATATTTATTTGCATTTTTTACATTTACATTTACAGTAACAATAACAACAGTAACAACAACAACAAGCAGCTTCTCGTATAAATAAACAATTCTCCCAGGTTTACAACAGTGCTTTACATTGCAGGTAATATTATTTTCTCAATCATCACCATCATCATCATCGTTTAAGTCCATAGTCTTTACAAACACATTAAATGGTTCCCATATTTTTTCAAATAAATCTTTCCTTCCTTTTTGTATGTATGTTATCCTCTCCAATGGAAGAGTAATAAGCATTTGCCTCACCCAGTATGAAAGACTTGGTCTACTTGTTTTTTTCCAGAACATTGCAATTGATCTTTTAGCATGAAGGAAACACAGGTCCATCAGCGTTCGTTAATGAAATTGTCCTTTTATTAGGGAAAATACAGTTTGGTTTACAATACATATAATTTTAGTTACATAGCAGACATCCTTTCTCTTTTTACAGGTAAATGTTCGTTGTTTGTCCCCCCCTTCAGTCAGCAGGGACCTGGGGAAGATTGGTGTAGAAAGTCTGAGAGTCTTTTTCCATAATGTTTTCCCAACTTTTTCCAACTTTTTTCAATCAGTTATCTATTAGAACAAATGAATCACAGAACCAGGGAGCTCACTATTTCTGAATGAAGTAAGGTGCAGAATAGGTAAATAAAATCAAGGTGTACAAACCATAAAACAGAAAAAAAAGTTCATGTCCAGTCCATTTAGACCATATTTTATAAAACTTGTCTTGTTGTACTCTGATGGAAAAAGTCATTTTCTGAAATTTTATGGACCAAACAACTACTCGATTAATCGAGAGAAAACTTGAAAGATTAATCGATTATGAAAATAATCGTTAGTTGCAGACCTAGTCCCGACCTTTGGTGCAGGTTCGTCACCAGGTTTCTGGTGATAAAAACAGACAGGATGTTGTTTCCTGGACTGAGCCGTGTGTCCCAGTGTCTCACTGTATTGAAATGCTCTGTTTGGGTTTTTTTGCATTCAGTATTGAACAAAAAAAAAATCAATGAACTTTTCCCTTTTACACTGACAGGAAAAAAGCCTGTATGAGTGCAGATGGTCATCAATCATGCTTTGGCTTTATTGCAGAAACTGGACACGGTTTTCATAAAGGACTCAATCATTGGGGTGTTAATTCAAAAGAAGGCACAGCCCTTATCTGTGTTTTTATTTTGGGGTAAATTTAAAGTGTTTCTGTCCCCAGACTTTGGCCTTCTTTGAGCCTCTGATACCGTCCAATTTTAAGATTTTTTCTCCCAGCAGACTTCCAAACTATTGTCTGCATCCGACTTGAAAGAGCACATTGCGCTGATTTCTGCAGTCTTGCATGACTCTTGCATATTCCAACATGACCGAGAGGTGACCCTGAGCAGAGGAGTTTTTATAGTCGCCATTAAATGTGTCAATTGAGTGCTAACAGAGGAGCCGATTGTGGGACAGAAGGACCTGTAAAGAGTCATCGGGAGCGTCAGTATTGCTGTTTTATTGCAGACTGGGTGTTTACCATCTGCTCCTCTGCGCCTGTGGTGACTTTATGTCTGCCGATTACCTCATCCTGGAGCTTGTTGCTGATTCAGTGCAGACGGCCCTGGATGAAGATGGACGATTCAGATCCACCTCGTACTGTTGGGTGAATGTGAGGCCGAAATGCTTCTCTGTGTGTGTGGTACGGAAACAGCCCTGGTAAAAAAAAAAAAAAAACCAACAACCTCCTTATGGCAGCTGACTCCACTGAAATGATTTGATGCTTTTTCCCCACAACATTCTTCTTGACAGACTCCATCGGACTGGAGGAAACACCCTTAAACTGGTTGAAATCCTCTCTCTGACTGCACCCAATCCCAATCACTCTCACTCCCTTTTGGTGTTCCCCAGGGTTCTGTATTAGAGCCCCTTTAATTCATCGTTTATCTACTTCCTCTTGGTAATATCTTCTGTAGATTTAACGTTGATTTTCACTGCTATGCAGATGATACCCAGCTCTACCTCTCCTCTTAAGCGTCCTCCACTCTCCCACCCACCCACAGGAAATAAAAACATGGTTCTCCTCCGACTTTCTCAAACAGAACAGCAATAAAAGCGAGGTTCTATTCAGCAAAGTTTTTCCCCAACCATCGATACCGCCTCAGCTTCTCATTCCAAGCTCACATCAATTTGCATACTTCCATCTTCGGAACGTCAGTCGCTTCTGCCCGGGTCCATTTGTTGTGTCTAATGGTCACCATGCCAAGAAGTATCTTAAAATACCAAAAGTATGCTTGAGTCGTATTTTTATACCCGTAAAAGTTGTCCCAAGACCTTGAGGATCCAATTTTGAAGTTACTTATTTCTGCCTACCAGAACTGTTCAAACAAGGGAACTGTCTCTAAACTCTACAAGATTCTTATGAAAAAGAAACTGCATACAACAGAATATATCAAACAGAAGTGGGAGAGAGAAAGTAATCTTTTAATAACAGCTGAAAAATGGTCAAACATGTGGAATTTTGTATGGGCATGCACAAATTCTCATATGTGGCGAGAATTTAGTTGGAAATGTTGTATTTGTTATTTAGTAACTCCGAAACAGAAAGCACATTTTGCAGGAGGGGACGCTGCATGTTGGAGACGGCGCGGGTCTCAGGAGGACCAACCACGGCCATATTTTCTGGGAACGCCCAGGGATTAAATTAGGGATGAGCGAGTACACCATTATCTGTATCTGTATCTGTATCTGTTTACCCATCCATATTATCCGTATCCGTATCCGTACTCGTATGGGCGGGGCCTAAACCGGAAGTGGGCGTGTTTTGTCCGGAAATGGGCGGGTTTAAACCCTAACTTTATTTTAAGTCTGAAACTTTTTTTTTTTTTTTAAAGGCTTTTGTGTGATCAGCTATGTATTATGTACAACTGGTAAAATGTGTATGTAGTGGTGTGAAAGACTGTCTCTTTATTTATGATCTGTGTAAATTTAATAGGTGATTTGTGCAAACATTTAGTGGCAAAAAACTAAAAAATATGTCTTGTTGTTCACTTTATTTTCAAAAACACTGGGCTCATTCTGAGCACAGTGTTTCTGTTTCTTTCTCATGAGCCAAACTAAAATCACGCAGCCAGTTAAAAAAACAAAAAAAAAACATCGCAACACCGGGAGTTTACAGCTTTAAGCCTTCAAGTGCATTGCGTGGACGTTGCAAAACAGTTAATCAAGTAACTTTAAATATAAAAAAAGAACTAAAGAGATGCGAGACAACGAAAACCTTAAAAAAACGGTCCTGAATTGAAGCAAGAGGCACTGACCAGCGCGACACGAGCCGTTTTCAGCCCCGTCTTGTCACATGCATCGCGTATGACAGGAAATAAGTTGAAGAAGTAACTTTAAATACCAAACAAACCTCAATAGAGACGAGCAGAAGAAAACTGAGTGAGTAGTACAGAGATTAGAGCAACGTAAACTACAGTCAACTCAAGCAAGCAAGAGAAGCAGTCGCTGTCACTCGCTGCCTGTCTGTGTGTGTGTGAAAGAGGAGAGCAGGCACCTCCTCGCTGCAGCATGTGGGTGCAGGGAGGGGGGTGTGCTGTGTGTGACTGGCCAATCACAGAGCATGAAGAGTGAAGACAATAGTTGTTGATACCCAATGAAGATTCTTTTAGCACGGATACGAATAATCCTAAAAAAAACTCGTGTTGTATTCGTATTCGGCAAAAATGCATTATCCGTAACGAGTACTCGTTTGAAACGAATATCCGGCTCATCCCTAGATTAAATCATTCTGGTTAGAGATTCATAAGATATTAAAATCCATTTTTAAAACAGACATTCCTTTTCAGTTTACCGCTTTATTTTCAGGAATTGTTGATTTTCAAATAAAAAATCGTGATAAATACCTTTTCAACATTTTGATCTCTGCCTGTAAAAAAACTATCACAAGGCGGTGGTTGCTTCCTGAACCCCCCACAATACAGGAGTGGATTAAAATTGAAAATGATGTTTATTCTATGGAAAAAATAACTTCCTGTTTACGTCTACAAAAGGTTGTTTTTGTTAAACTGTGGACTAACTGGGTTAAACATGTGAAACCCATTCAGATGGACTTTGTGGAGGTGACAATCTACGGAATTTATGGTCCAATTTAATTTCTTCTAACTGCATTTTGTTTTACTTCTCTGCCTCTCGAGACTATTTCTGCTTTATTCTTGGTTGATTTTTGATTATTTGTGCACACTTTTACCTCTCCAATGTTACATTTAGTTCTTTAATTTTAGGTTATCTATTTATCTATTTTATCTATTTTAGGTTGTCCCAAGATAAAAGAGGCGGGCTTTATTCTGTCTGATGTTTAATATGTTTTATTACTGAGGTTTATAAGCAGCTTCTTGACCAGCTGGTGAGAGAAGATGATGGAATTTAAGACTTTTCTGCTGCCCAAAGTGGAAGTGTGTTTCATGTTTTATCTGTGAGCCTGCTGACAGAGCAGATGTGATACAATCATCCAAAGTTGTTCAGATGATTTATTCAGGGTGTTTATAACCTGGCAGGATTTCAATCCTTGTTTCTCCCCTCTCTCTCAGAGTGAATACGTGTCCCAACAACTGCTCCGGCCGTGGAGAGTGTCGAGTGAGGAACGCCACCGGCTCGGTGTACTGCGAGTGCGACGCCGGCTGGAAAGGCGAATCCTGCGACGTCCCGTCCTGCATGGGGAACTGCGGCTTCCCTGAAAGAGGTCGCTGTCTGGGGAAAACCTGCGTCTGCAAGACTGGATGGCAAGGTGGGCCGATTGCGATCTCTTCAGCTGCCTGCGATGTGACCTCATTGTCTCACACGAGCTCAAATACAATGTCATCAGCTCGCCTCGGCAGGCCCCGACGTGCCGATCGCTCCTCGGCGACTTAAATAAGATTTCACTTCCACTCTGTGAAGTATTCACAGCAGCTCTGGTCCAAGTGTGAGGAGGATGAATTATACATTTCACCACCTAGTTCCACTTTTATCAACCATTATTATTAATACAGAATATTCAGAGGACTTCAGTGTTCTCTCCTATTTTTAGGTCTGTTTTATGGAGCAAGAGATCCAACAGCTCTTTTTATGCTTTTGTGTCTCGTTGCCGCGGAGCTGTTTGATCAAAGTGTTCAGAAAGTATTAAATGAGATTAGATCCTCGAACGGACTACAGAGCCACGTCTGAGCATCCTAACTCAAGACCCAATCGTTATTACACATGAATTCGACATGTTTTGAGATTTTTCAGAGAGAAAGAGGTGAACAAATTGTTATGTTATGACGATTGTGCGACTAAGACGTAGCTGAGTGAGCCGCCTGGACTCAGACGGAGAAGTGAAACTGTTGGACAAGTGTATAAAAACCTGCATTTTTACGAAAAGACACAACTTTTCCATTTTTTTATTGAAATTCAAGTGGCTCAAGATCAACGAAGAGCTTAAAATGATACAAAAGAAGGTGTTGAACTGAAAAAGGTAATGGAGGTTGATCAAGCAGGGGAAATGGTGCTACCAGTTCCTACAGGTGTCTCAAGTCTTCTTGGTTCCTTCAACCATCTCTATGTATAACGTAGATCTGAACACACGGTGGGACCAGACCCTCATGGTGAGCGTTATTGAACAGTCCTGTCCTGCAGGAAGTGGAGTAACGCTCTGAAACCGATCAGGAAAAGACGACTGATGAAGAAAGAGAGACGGAGCATCAGAAGATTGACAGAAACAGGTCTTTACTCCAGAGACAGGAAGTCAAAGAAAGTCAAGGTGAGCTCAGGGAGGAGAGTTTCCTTCAGCATCCAAAGACTCTCAGGAACTCTGACAGGAAGAGGTCTGGAAGAGCCAGAACCAGAACCAGGGTGGTAGAGTGAAGACCTGTGAAGACTTTGAGATGCAGCTTTGAGGGTCAGACTGCAGAAAGAAAGACCTCCATCACTAAGACAGAGTCAGAAGAAGAAGAAGAGGCTGGACTGGACCATCAGACACCACCAAGGGACTACTGAAGACCCCAAGATGGAGCTGTGGACTCAGGAACCAAAGTCTGAACTCTTTGCTTCATCATCAGGGTTTATGTTCGCCGTACATCGAGTAGGTTCCAGGATGATGGTCTGGGTTCATCCTACAGAACGAAGACCGTCAGCTTGGAAACATGGAGGGCACTGCCAGAAGAGTGAAAGCAAAGAAACCAAATGCTCAACAGTTAGCTAGCCATGCCCGTGCCACAGCTTCCCAGAATAAAACGACCCAATAACAGTCCAAAAGCTTCTTCAGAGCTTCAACAAACCACAGCCCAGCTGCTGATGTCACCGTGGTTTAGCTTCTTTAACACAGTCTATGTGCTGGATGGAGTTTTGATGAAGTGGTGAGTGTACAACCCCCTCAGGAAGCCTGGAAGAAGCTCCGGGTTGAGATATTAAAGTAAAAACACGTCATTAAGAGGCCGATCAGCTGTTTTTGGGTTGTAATGAATCAGGGAGGAACTTGGCCTCCTGCCACCTCATGACCTCAGCACACAACTCGGTGGTGAGGGATCTTTTCCATACGAGGGTGAAGGCTAATCCTAGTCTCAAACACACACGTTAGGTCCTTATTTTAGGCCCTGGAGGTCCGACTTTCCACACAAAACCATGAATTTACAGCTGGTTTTGGATTAGTCTTTGAAAGCTGTTTGACTTTTCTTCTTCCGTCATGAATTTCAGCTCATGACCCCGTTGATCAAACATCAGATTTGTCTTTTTGAACCTATAAAACCATGATGACAGCAGCTCAGAGAGAGTGTTACTAACTGTTTACCTTGTGATCCACCTCACTGCCTCTCCAGCTCTCACCCCCCCCCCCACAGCACCCATCTGCTGTAACCTGATGGACTTCAAATAACGTTTTTGCACCATCAGCGTCCTCGCCGTTCGGGTTGAGTCATGAGCACGGAGCCTCCTTTCGTTGCACGCTGATGACCTGACACTACTGTATCCGTTGGAATCGGACCATATGGGCGTTTTAGCCGCTCTATTAGCTCTTAAACGACTCTGCTGTGCCGCGCTGCACAAGCAGAGACAACGGCTTAATTTAACTGCACTTATATCAGCAGCTCAGTGTGCTCACCATCTAATTACCAAAGCTGAGGGAGTTGAGAAACAGGCTGCTGTTTCTTTTTTTTTTAGCCTTTATTACCTTGTCATGCTCTGTTAGCAAAGGAATAGCACACTTAGTGTACTCTGTGCTGCCAGCTTCCAAATGAACTCATTTTCTTCTACCGAGCGGCGCCGAGACAGATGTCTGTTCAGTCAAGCCAGCCTCGCATTTAATCGCCCGTTCAAGGATGTGCAGCTCTCCACAAATTCTGCTTAAGGGAAGGTTAAGGTGGCATTTGTTTTTATTTATGTCCAAGCAAACAAAGGTAATTTTGTTTGCTTGGCGATTTCTGGAGCCCAGTCGAAGGTTATTACCCACCAGGGGTTTTTCTTTATCCGCTGAATTAAACAAACAGGGAAATGGGTTAAGCGACCTCGATTGTGGCGGTGAATCACAGCACTTCCTGTCCCGTCACATGCACGCTCCGGCCTTGTTTCGATAATGAATCAATAAGGAAGTCCCAGGGTGTTTACCAGCTGCTGGAGGATAAAGAGATAGCACTAATTGCTTGTTAAGGATTGTTGTAGGATTCAAACACTGACAGCAGAAAGGCTGATCTTTCTATTTCTGACTCTACGTATCTTTTTCAAAATCTCCTGAATCTTTTTCCTTTCATTCAAAACGTGATTCCTGTTCCAGCAGCTGTTATTGTTCTCGTGTAGTAGCAGAGGAAGGCTGCTCCAGGCCTGTGCCAACCCTCTGTAAAGAAGTCATTACACTCACCCCCAAAGACTTCATGGTTATTTTTTCCAGAGATAACAAAAAGGGTAATTCCAGTTTTTATTTTAAACTTGGCCTCTTTGGGATTTTCGTTGGGTTTTAATGACTAAAAGGTTCAAAAAGTGATGGAAATGTTCCAGTTTGTTTCCAGTGACAGATTAGGGTTGGTATGGTGTCCAAATCAAAAATCAACGAGTTAGACGTTTGTTTAAATGTGTAGTTTGCATTTTTGTTTCCGTCATAGTATTTTCATAAGACATTTCTACCATTTTTAACCAATTAAAGAATCAGTCTCATTAAACCGTCAAATGCTGTAACCACAAAAGCATGACGAGGATTAAATAATTCACCTTCCCCGAAGTTATGCTGCTGTACTGATGGAATCAGTTATTTTTTTTATGAAGTATCATAACATCAGTGGTTTCTCTCGATTTGTGGGTCAATTGGTTTAAAGTCATTGTAAATTTTATTGCAGTAGATTCATAAAATCATGTTTATAGGAACTAGTTTTTTGGAATATCAGATTTTTTTATGAGAAACATCAGTTTTACCGTCTGACCACGTCTTTCACCCTTCCTCAGCCAATCAAAACAAGCCTCTGAAGAGAGCATGAGAGAAACAGAACAACTGAGTCCGTAGCAGAGCCCGACTGAGATGGGATTTTTGGGGCTGATACCGATATTAAAAAAAGATATCAGAAACAGAAAACTTTGTCTACAGTGACAGAAGGTTGTCTTAGACGTGGTTCTTTCCACCAATCTAGCTCAAAACAACCGGCGTGAAATCATTAACGCTCGACGGGGCTCAGTGTAAACTTTTTTTTAAAGCATCCACACTATGAATCCACCTCTGATTTTTGTTCATTTTGTCACTTTCTTCCTTTTAAAAGCCGGTTATTAGAGCGAGTATGACAGCTAGGCTAACATCACCAGCTTTGTGGTCTCCATGGTGACGTAAACAGAACGTTCAACCGGACGAGCAAAACAGACGACCACTCGGACGAAGTTTAAGAAACGAGATCTGAAAGCAGCGTTAAAAACCAGAAACGCGTACTGAACGTCAGGGCTGCGTTTAACGATTATTTTCATCATCGATTAATCTGTTGATTATTCTTTCGATTAATCGAGGAGCTGTTGTGTGTCCATAAAATGTCAGAAAACGGTGAAAAATGTCAGAAAATCTCGTCTCGTTTTGTCCACAAACCAAAGATATTCATCCATCATTCATCTTCATCGAAAAAAAAAAAAGAAAATATTCAAATCTGTGAAGCTGAAATCAGAGAATTTGGACCTCTTTTTCTAAAATTACTTAAACCGATTATTTAATGATCAAAATAGTTGATGATTTATTTATTAATCGATTAATAATTGATTATTCTATTGATTGTTGCAGCTCTACTGTACATGATCACAAATTCTTATAAGACCCAAAATATGATTCAAGACAAAGAAGCAGAACACGACTCAATTAAAAGATGAAACTTACACCACTTTAAACTGTGTAACAGTCTGATATTAAATAATACTGAACAAGAGAATTAACAGCTGCATAAATCTTTGTTTATCTTACAAAGATAATTTAAACTGATAAATTCAAACCTGCTGAAGGATCAAAAACACTTATTTTTAAATGACTGGAGCAACAGAGAAACAGGAGTAGTGATAGACCGATATGCTTTTTCCAGGGCCGACACCGATTATTAGCCATGAAGGAGGCCGATAACCGATATTTGCAGTAAAAGTGAATATATTGACATCAAAATTTTGAATAATACAAACTCTGATCCTTAACTTTGTTTAAATGCCTTTCAGCACATGTTTATTTAACATGTTCCAGGCTCAGCAGCATGTCTTCTAAAGGTCAATAAAAATGTAAACAAATAAATAGCTCCCTTAAGTTTTCTACAGTATATAAACTGTTTCAAAATTTCAATACAACTAAAATGTTTATCTCTTTTTTTTTAACTTCAAACAATAACAATATCATTTTCAAGAGCCAAGCAAGCTGTGAAAGTTATAATAAGTTCATAGACTGTGAGATAGTCACGATGCTAATTGCGTTAGCCGGTCAATGGGATTTTCCATTCATGTTAGCATTAAGCTAGCGGACTTTCGCTAACCGAAGCAAAGTAGTTAAGAATAGCTTTCCTTTGCCAAGTTTTGAAGTGACCTATTATCGGCCGTCGTATTAAAAAAAAGGCCGATGCAGATATGGGTCAAAATGACAAATATAATATTTGAAATAATCGGTCTATCCCTAAACAGGAGCTCCATGCAACAAAAAAAGGTAATAAATCAGTTACATATTGGTTAAAAATGAATTCCTTCAAACCGTGCTGTCAAACACTTGTAATCTGAAAATCTGCTGTTGTATCTCAAATCTTTTGCATCTCTCATCCATGAAGATCTCGAAATATGTAAAAAACAGCCCACGTTGAAAAGCAGAGATCACTCCTTCAGCCGCTCTAAATACCGTACGACCCCTGACCTCACACCCCCCAAACTTCAGGACTTGTTTTCTGACCCTGAAATACTTTGAACTTTTCCAGGCTTGGAGATTTGTTAACCTTTCTTTCCCCTCGCTGTTATAATTTAAACGATAAAATCAGTAAATGGTTGATTCTTATTTTCCTCCCACAAACACACTGAGTGTATTGAATCCTCTGTATCTGACCGTCTGTGGCTGTGAGATATTAAAGTGAATTAATGGAGCTTTTGAGAGTCTAATTCTCCTGCAGGAACTTCCCGACAAGCCTCCCAGTGTTCCTTCTTTGGTTTTTATTTCGCTGATTTATTGTTGTTTTGTTGCTCCTCAGGCGGTCTGTTTTTATCCTCCCTCTAAAGTTTGAGGCTTGCTTTCTTTCTGTGTCATTAAACCTCCCGTGGAGCCCTGACTCTGTTATTTCCTCACCCTCTTCAGGTCCAGACTGCTCCATCTCAGTACCTGCCAACTCCTCCTTCTGGACCCGGGAGGAGTACACAGAGGGCGGGCTGGCCAGGGCGTCCCATAAGGCCGTAGTGGACCAGGGCATCATGTGGGTCATCGGAGGCTACGTCTTTAACGCCTCTGACTATCACATGGTCAAAGCGTAAGTCCTCTCTCTCTCTCTCCGCTCTCAGAGCCGCCTCCATGGTTTCATCTGCTTTAATATTTTGAACTCGTGGGTCTGACTCGACTGCTGGTGCCGTCAGGGAGAAACCACAGCACTTCCTGTTTGTTGAGGGACAGATCTGCGTCAGGCTGCAGAGAGGGATGTAATTAAAACCCTAAAATGACAGGATAGCATGATGCTCCTCGCCCTGAACTCCACCCAGGAAGGTCACACGCTCCGCTCATCTTCTGTTTTTACAGGTTGCAGACGAGCAGAAGCACTTCTTTTTTTTTTTTTTTTTTTTCCTGCTTCTGCTTCTAGATCACACTTTCCTATTGTTTGTCACCTGGCCAAGAGCTGAATTCCCCAACAACACAATCCTCCCCCTGAATTCAGCAGCTGAGCTTGTTGCAGCTCGTTTTATTGTGTAGTCGTGGTTCACGCAGGTATTTCAGAGCCTTTTGTTTCCAACCACTTTTTCCACGGCGGTGTGGAAACTTTGGTTTATAGGTTTGGGTGTGTGGAGACCATCGAATGACCCGAGCCAGAAGATTAGTGTGGGTCATAAAACGATTAAAGCTGCAGCAGCCAAAGTCCAAGATCTGCTTCTAAAATGTGACAGAATGGGCTGCGGGGTTAGTTCAGCTTCAGATGATCAGAATCAGAAACACTCCACGGATCTCTGGGAGAATCAGAAGAAAAATAACAACGTTAAAAAGTTTATTTCTATTTCAATCAATCTTTCAAAGAAACAAAAATCCACATTTATTCAACTTACAACATACAAGACCTGATTTTTACACTTTTGAAAATAAAAATGATGAAATGAAAGTAAACTGAGCAGATTTACTGGAATCTCTGATTTCTTTAAACTCCTCACTGAACTACTGCTCATAATAAAAATAAAGATAAAAACAGGAGTTTTATTTCTTTCCAGAAGTCTTAATTGTTATTGTTTCAGTTTTTATTGTCTTACAGGAAACAGGAAACAGGAAGTTGGTGTATAATCTGATTCTAATGAATCAGAGGCTTTGTAAATATTTAATTGCATTTTATTTATTTATTTTATTATAATTTTATTTTTCTCAGGGACATCAAACATATTAAATCATTTCACAAGAGACAGAATGCATATAAATCAAGAGTAATTGAAACATCCTTCTATGTCTCAACAGTATCTTCCTCAGTTAGTTTTCTCCCTTAAATTGTAGCTTTTTTTATTTTATAGGAACCAAAACATTTCAAACATGAACAAAGAATGTCACACTTATCCACCAGATCTAGATTCTCTTACACCACAGGTACCTCAATAGTCAGAAGAAAAATTAAATCCATCAGTTGTTAAACCAAATCTGGTCTTTGTGAGCCAATAAATTTAACCCACTTTGACCCAAATCCCGTACATTTCTCTGACTGCATTTGGATTGAAGAAGTTAGTCTCTCCATAATGTAAATTTCATGAATGATTTCAAACCAGTCCTCTTTGCTTGGAGCATTGGGTTGTAACCACTTTCTAGTCAAAGCTTTCTTCCCTGCAATGAGGAATATTCTCATTAGATGTTTATCAGCTGTAGTTTGGATAAATCCCTCCATAGTATCTAAAAATAAAGTCTTGACATTAAATGAAATGGGGACTCAAAATATTGTTTCTAAACACTTATGAATGTCTTGCCAGTATAATCTGATTTTAGGACATTATTTAATCTCATATCAGTATAAAGTATGAGTTGTGTTTGCTCGTACTCAGACCTGCTCTGGCGTCGCTTCCACCAAATTACGATACAGAATCAGCGTTGCCAGATGGGAAATTCAAAATTATCGTACCAGAGCCTCAAAATTATCGTATTTTGGGGGAAATTATCGCACACCCGACAAAATAATCGAAATAACTGATAATGATCAAAACAACTGTCTTATTGTTGCGCTAAAATCCCATTTGATCACTCTGTGTAGTGTCCCGCTCACCCTCTTCTTCTCCTTCGGTGCTCATTTTTCTCTCAACTGACTTACTTCCTCCTGACGGAGCTCCTACGACCGTGATTGGCTGTCAGTCGTTCTGAGACGAACGACACTTAAACTTTGATTGGCTGGAAACGTCACATGATATAAGATGCGTTTAGGGTTTACAGATAAATCCGTCAGACTGGGGTAGATCTGTAACAACCACACGAAAGTGTCAAATTATTGTACATTTAGCCTTTTTTGGAATTATTAATCATACAGAGGGCTAAATTATCGTACAAATACGCTGTACAGTATGAATATGGGTTCAGTAAAAACGAAGCTTTTTTCAGAAAAATAAAAACTAAACAAAACGATGTGTGAAGTGCAGTTTTATTGATTCTCATGAACAGGAAGTCAGCAGTAATCAGGCGACCGACGCATATATCACGTATAATTCGCGCACAACATCGCTCTGATCCACACTTCTTCTTTTTTTCGAATCATTTTATCAGAATTTCATCCACATTTTGATTTTTTTTTTTTTTACTTAATGTTTTTTTCATCCACCGAGCCAAGCGACACCATCTCATCTGTGTCCTCCGTATCGTTGATCATCAGACTGCCGCCATGAGTGCGTTTCCAGGAACAATAAAATGACAAAAGATGCGTAAAATTGTTTAACACATCATTTTTTTCTGTATTTAATTAATTCCAATTAACATGTAAAATTCGCAGCCCAAATAAAATCACTTAAAAGAGAAAAAAATAATATTTTAATTATCCAAAATCAAGAGTCTGACCTTTGAATCTGTTCACATTAACGTTAAAAACTGTTTTTTCCACTTTATTAATCAACAATAAAATCAAGAGGAAACGAACAGACACAGAGATAGAAATACATCAAGTAGATCAGCCTTGCTTGTCAGAGTCGAGTATCCTGATGTTTTTAGTCAGTTGCTGTAGTTCATAGTCCGAACATATTTCACACTGCGACATAAATCATCAATTTCTTCTGTTTGCTCCTTAATTTATTTTCTCGTACGGAAGCCCTAAAAGGTGATGTCATGATTTAAATCACTTTATTTTATTCCATTTTCTCCAGATAACAAGTTAGTTTCAGTTTTTTCTTCCAGATCTTGACCTGTTTTTCTTGCTATAATTCAGAAAATGAAGTTTTTTTTCCCCAAAATAATGTTGAGGTAAGTGAAGCTGACTTCTGTTTTTCTTTGTGATTTTTTCTGCTTTTTTGAGAAGCACAAAGAAAAAACAGAAATAAATTCAACTTTACCTAAAAAATAAGCCTGTTATTCTAAGAGAACGTGATTTTTTTTTTTTTTTTTTGATAACTTGAAAAATAAGTTCATGAGAAAATAAAATATTTGTACTCGTCACCTTTCAGGGCTTCCGTACACAAGTCGCTCATCTCCTGTAACTTCCAACTTATGTTTTACAGCTGGTGTTACATTTTGCTCACCGCTTTTTCTCACTTCTAATCCGTCATATTTGATCTTTACACTCCTGAATCGTTTGCTGCTGTCGTATTTTTTTTATTTAGATTTTTTAAAAAAAAGCAGAAGAGGAACCTCTGCTGCTGTATGAGAGACTTTTAGATTTCCCCCTTCATGATTAAATTTGAACTTCCTTCCTGTGGTTAAAACTGTGTGCTGATTCAGAGCGCCGTGTCCTCTAATGCCACATGACCTGCTGTCAGGGGCGAAAACTACTGAATGTTTTATTATGGAGCTGATTGAATGAGGAGAAAAGGAGGATTCAGTGAATTTAAAGTTGGAAGTTTATTTTCCCTGCAGGCTCATACTGGGAAATCATAGGAATCAAACGAGGAAAACACTCAGTCAGCGTGTGATCTTTGTTTTCTGAACACTTTCCTGTTCCTCTCTCTCTCTCTCTCTCTCTTCAGGTATAACCTCAGCAGGAAAACCTGGCTGACCCTCGACCCCTCCGTCAACACCGTCACACCCAGATACGGGCACTCGCTGGCGCTGCATGAGGTTTGTTGAAAGATGGAGGGTAATGCTTCGTTTTATTATCCGCCTGCGTACATTAAAGCACCAGCGTGTGTATCTTCAGGCCATTTCCCATAAATACAGTCCTCTCCATCAACATGGGATTCAAACAGGAAGCAGATGAGAGATAAATTAAACGGATGCACGAGCAGAAATATGATCAACCGCCCGTCCTTTTATTCAGGCTTTCATCAGAGTCTGTTTTTATGCCTGGAACTGATGTACAAATCTCCCGGTTTTTTTGATTTGCTGCAGTGAAGTGGTGAAGCTGTTTCTTCTCAGCCAGAAAGACGGTTAGGAGCCGCTGATGGAATAATAAATTAGGGAGCGAGAGAGGATCCAGAGGAAGGCGCAGTCTGTCTGCTCTGTGGTTTGAGAGAAGGCGGTGCAGGATGAGCTGCAGTGTTTGTGATGCACAAATTGCATCACGGTGTGTCTGGATGCGTCTCGAGTCGGAGGAAGACTGGCAAGACAAAACTCTGGGATCAAATCGGAGGCGATGCTCGAGAAACAGGCTCCGAGGACACACAGGTTCATCAGTCTGAAGCTGATGATGCAGCTGTGCATCAATCTGTCCTTGAAATTAACTTTTAAAGCCTGTTACTGTTCGAGCTGTTAGCTGTTAGCGTGAGAAACGCAACAAAAGAGGCCTTTTCTTTCTCAGATATGAATAAAATCTGCACAAAGATCGATTACCGAACCGTTATTGCACATTTCAGCCTGCAGAGGAAATAAACACTCCCCCCAAAAAAGACTCCAAATGTTAAAGAAATCTCGTCTTCGCTGTAAAAACATGCTTTATAAATATGCTGATGTTAAAGACGTGGCTTACGATATGAAATGGTGTCAACATGCACCTTCACTTTTCTTCAGACCTGCAGTTTGACTTCAGATGTTATCAGCTCTCTCTCTCTCTTCTTCTGGTTCCGGTGCATAAAACACTCCCATGATGGGTATCTGTCAGCTTATTTTTACTCCGATGCTGCTCGATACCATTTTTCACTTTCCAGCCTCTCACAGCTTTCTGTTTTGGTACGTTATTTCAGCCACGGTTTCTTATTTGTGCAGAAGTAAAACGTACTGTACAGTGAGCTAAATTCCCTGCAGCCAAAGAATTCTTTCAGTTTGTGTCGATTTTTTCCTGTAAAGGTCTCAATGTGCAGCGTTTATATCCTTCTATAATCAGGATTCTCTGTGCTCATTTTCATCCAGCCCCCTGCTTTCATCTTTTATTAATTATAGAACTGAAATGAGTCATGTGCGAATTTATGTTTATGTTTATATTTTCAGTTAAAGTCAGGGTTGGTGATCAGATTTATACTTTTTGTTATCCTGGTTAAAATGATCTTTGTGTCCTGATGTCGATCGATGCACAGAGTGAAAAATATCTGCTGTCTACAGCAGGAGTAAACCTGAGGAAACACCAACCAATCCTGGCGATTAGGACCCAAATTATTAAACCAATCAAATCTCGTCCTGCCGTTCTGCCCGCCTCCTGCGCGTAAATTTCCAATGTGTCCACCGTCATATGATCGTGAATCAGCAGCGCTGGTACATGTGAGTTGGGGCGTCGTTTTGGAGGAGCTCCGAGTGTGGGAGGGCGGGGCTAAACAGAGTCTTGAGGGGATGCTACATTCAAATTCATGCTAGTTTCCCATGACTACCAACCCTGACTTTAAGTGCACATAGAACCCCCGAGTCTATCTGGTATCTGGTCTGTGCAAAGGCTGCTTGTATGAATTTTAAAGCTCTGTACGATCTGCAGAAATGAATGAATTCACCAGGATGAGGAAATGTGAGAATTAAAGAAAACACATCAGAGGACACAAGACTGGATTAAAGTTATGAAAAGATGAAGCAGGTGCAGAAATATTGAGATCAAAGTAGTCTGAAAGACGCAGAAAATCCAGATCCTGATCCTGCTGTAAAAGCATCCTGACATATTTTGCCCATATCGCCCCCTAATGGAGAACAGAAAACTGACCACTGATCATCTGGTATCAAGAGACACCTGAGGAACAGGTGAGCTTTGATTTTATAAATCTGTGACGATGGCAGAGCAAACTGAACATCCATATTTTACCTTCAGGGTTCAACTTTAGCCGACAGCGCGGGCGTGTGGGCACTCAGCGCCTGTGACGTATAAGCCTTTCCTTTTTATTCACCATCTTCAGATTTCAAGCAAATAAAGAGACCGACTTTTAATACCAGGAGACTTAATCCAGTCTGATCTTCAGATCTCTGCTTCAGGAGGAGAAGAAACCATCCTGGGAATAAAAAAATCACGAGTGTTATCACGTCTCGAGTTTCATGATGAGATTACGGTGGTGATGAAGTAGCCGTGCCAGGATTTAGAGGGATGATAATCTGGGATGGGAATCTGTGTTAGACGTGTTTCAACGAAAAGGAAGCGTGTTGTAAGAAGTTTTAGAATCTAACGGTAGCTGTGGATGTTGTTTTCCTCCAGGGGAAGATCTACATGTACGGAGGGAAAATCGACTCCACCGGAAACGTCTCCAGCCAGCTGTGGGTGTTCCACATCCAGAACCAGACTTGGGTCCTCCTGAGCCCCCGGGCGAACGATCAGTACGCCGTGGTGGGACACTCGGCTCACATCGTCCCCCCCCGCCCAGGAAGGGGACAGTCCCGTCATGCTGGTTCTGTTCGGACACTGTCCTCTGTACGGCTACATCAGCCTGGTGCAGGAGTACAACATCCGTAAGCTGCAGATCCTCGTGAAGCTTCAGCTCTCCTCCTTCTCTCTGCGTGGGTGTGTCAGTTCAGAACAGCAGGGTAAAAACACGGGCCTCCGAGATGAAGCTAACGAGTTCTGGACGGCATAGTGTGATGGTTTAATCCGCCCACCTCGTTGGCGGGCGTCCAGACTTCATTTGGAGGCCTCATTGTTTTCTAAAAGCCAATCTGTGTTGAGAAAGTGGGTTGAATTAACCTGCAGCCGCTGGACGGAAGCGTCTCTTCTATTTGCAAACAATTAAAGATGATTTTAGTTTCATTTCCTGAATAATCACCAATAAAAGCTGAGATGCACTCCCTCTCCCTGCAGGGACTCTGCACACACACACTCTGAGACTGGAGTTTCACATCTCTGCTTTTTAACCGTGTTTCATTTGAACGATGTCTGTGTGACTCTTTAGTGAGGAACACCTGGAGCCTGGTGAACACGGACGGAGCGCTGGTCCAGGGAGGGTACGGCCACAGCAGCGTGTTCGACCCCGGCACCAGAGCGATCTACATCCACGGAGGCTACAAGGCCTTCAGCGCCAACAAGTACGGCCTGGCTGGAGACCTGTACAAGTTCGACGTGGACAAGAGGAAGTGGTGAGGTCCAAGTTCTCTGGATTAAAGACAAAGCATGATGAGACGTTGGGTTTGTTGGGATTAACTGACATTTTTAAGATTTACTTAAGTTGTGTGTGTGTATCTGTGTGTGTGTGTGTGTGTGTGTGTGTGCACAGGACCATCCTGAGGGACAGCGGCTTCTTCCGTTACCTCCACACAGCCGAGATCGTGAGCGGGATGATGCTGGTGTTTGGAGGAAACACACACAACGACACATCCATGAGCCACGGAGCCAAGTGCTTCTCCTCAGACTTCCTGGCCTACAGTCTGGGTCAGTACCACACACACACACACACACACACACACACACACACACACACACACACACACTGCCACAGAGACTGAGCTGAGACTCACACCTTGAAGCTGCTGCAGTGTTTTGTTGTTGGAGGCGATGAGACGGTTATTAGACGCCTGCCTGTCAATCAGCCGAGCTGTGCCTCTGATTGGTCGAACTTGTGATCTTAATATCTTCTAAACCGCAGAGTTAAATTAGCATTAAAAATGGCATTAAAAACACTCTGGAAGGGGTCATTTTTTCCTAACTCAGCGGTTTAGAAGATATTAGATAACAAGTCCCTCAAATCCCTCCTCCCTGATATTGCTTCATGATATTTTTCCATGGGGTCTCAAAAATTTTTTAAACCTCTAAAATCTAATAATTTGAATTTAAGGCCTTAAAATGTCTAAAATAGTTTTAAAACCTCATAAAATGTCTTAAAATGGTGTAACACGCATGCACCGCAGCGTGTGACGAGTTATTAACAAGCTGCGGTGTGTGAGTAAATTCAGATACTTTGCAAATAATTCGGTGCCACTGATTTTCCTTGAGTCTTTTTGTATTTTATTTATGTATTTATTTATTTTGTGGCGAGTATGGATGTGAAATGGGTCTTTTTTTATTTTTTATTTTTTTTAACTGAACTTTCAAACAAGAGTAAAGGCAAAAGCACACAAAGCAGATAAAAACAGGTAATAAGTAATAAGGAGTAATAAGGATATATATATATATATATATATATATATATATATATATATATATATACATATATACATATATATATATATATATATATATATATATATATATACATATATATATATATATATATATATATATATATATATATATATATATATATATATATATATATATATATATATATATATAAATATATATATATAAATATATATATAAATAAATATATATATATATATATATATATATATATATATATATATATATATGTATATATATATATATATATATATATATATATATATGATTTATAATACATGAACAGCAGGGCTCTAATTTAACACCAGACAAATGCAGGTGAAAATTAACCTTGGTGAGTATTAAAAATGTGTGTTTTTGTATGTATTTAAATTTCATCAAATTTTAATTAGTTTAATTGAATAAACATCCCCAACTTCAGCGTAAATTAAATTTAAAGCTTTAGTCGGTGAAGTCAGATGAAATCAGTCGCTCTCATCATCTGTTTTTTCACAGTAAGAAAATGTCCAGAGGAAATAGAAAAGTAAAGTAAAGGTTAAATACACGAAGACTAAAACTAGACTAAAGGTATAAAGGTCAACATCTTGTTACTCACTTGCCGATGGTGCCGAAGAGAAAAAGAAAAAGTACACCTGCTTCCCCCGGTCCCCAAACCAACAACAGAACCAAACCTGGTGTTTTTAGTCCAACAGTGATTTTATTCATTCAAACCAAACACAACAAAATATAAACCCTGAACAGAACTCAACAAAACAAAAGTTAAAAACAAAACAACAGAGGAGGAAGAAACGGGGACGGGTTGCAGAAAAAGAAGAACCAACTCAACTCAAAGAATCACGATTTTCAACGCTACCAATGAGCTAACAAACAAAACGCTCAACAGAATCAAACCAGGTGTGGAGGCTGGCTTTAAAGAGGCGGCCCCAACAGTCCAATCTCTGCAGCGACTCGCTCCTGAACAGCCAATCAGCTCCTCCGGCCAATCCCCGTTCCCCCCTGCAGCAGCAATAAAGATCCAGATGCTCACTCACACAGACGTCTCACTCCCAACCGGACGCAGGCAAAGAAAAAAAACACAAAACAAAACACAACACGGCAAGGCCGTAACAATCTGAAGACCAAACTGACGGTGGAAAAGATTTAAGACTGAATCTGAATCTCCTCCTGGACTCCACTCGTTTATGTTCATCACAAATGTTGCACAGTCAGCGTCGCCTCGTGGAAGTTGAGTCTCAGCCCCTCAGCTGCAGACGTTAATGAGGAAGTTATGGCTCCGTCCGTTCCTTGGTATGCACAAACATCCAAACTCTGCTGAATCTGTTGTGATTCGAGTTCCAGAAGCTGCTCGGCTGTGTGAAGACTCCCTGGAGCTTTACCGCTTCCTAAAACAAACAGAAAAACAATCCCAAAAGAGCGCCGCCTGGAGCTGCTCTTCCTCCTTCAGGGTTTCAGCGAGGCGGTAAAATACAAAGTGATCAAAGTTTAACAATCTAAGCACTAAAGTGATCAGCGGGATCCACACAGACGCCTCCTGGGGGTTCAGTCGAAAGCCTCTGATGTTTGTTACTGTGCTCTCCTCCTTTAGCTGATGAAGAGGCTCTAATCAGGATACTTAACCCCACATTTGTTTAGCACAGCTGCTCACACGAGAGAGAGAGAGAGAGAGAGAGGGCTCCTTTATGTGTGCTTTAATGCAGATTGTTCTTATGAAGTGAGGCTGAAATTTGAGAGGGTCTCCATCGAGGTCTTTGTCGCTACAAGTGGACCAGAAATCAAGACCTCACAGGAAATGAAGGTCTGGATGCATCTTTTCCTTCAGGTGTTTCGATAAAACTCAAATTTACTGCATGAAAACAGACGTCAGGTCTTTATTTTCATGTCTGTGAGAGATGCACCATATATCGGAATTTATATCAGGTTAGGGTTAGGGTTAGGGTTAGGGTTAATATCGGCCGATGTTTGTCATTTTTTAACATATCGGCATCGGTCCAATGGGTAAAACTTGGTTGATATTAACAACCGATGTTTGTATTTGTCTGGTTGCTGTTTGTGTGTGTGTCTGAAGGGGGTTGCCATGGATACCGGTCAGTTTGTTAAGGTAACTTTGTCAGGATATTCGTTTGATTGATGATCCAGACTTTCTCACAGGAGTTTTGTGAGTTCAGAGATTAGTCGACTAGTCACGATGACGTCGACGATCAAATTCGTCGACGACTTATTTAATAATCGACGTCGTCGTTTTAATATTTTTTTTAAACTTTATTTTTCCCTCCAAAACTGCCGCTGTACTTTCACCTGTCTCGTCTGCCGTTCTGTCCTCGACGCATACGAGCAGAAGTGGTAACCGGGGTAACCCGTGATGTCACCGGAAAAGTTATGCCCAACAGTATCATGGCTAGCCGGCAACAGAGCTGGAAAGTTTGGGAGCATTTTTCCAAAATAAAGGAGAAAAGTGTGCAATGCAAAATCTGCAAAGCAGAAATGTCCTTCCATGACAGAACGACGGCGATGAACGAGCATCTGAAAAGACAGCACGCCGTGGCTGATTTATTTTCTGACGAAGAATGACAATCTCGGTAAGCTAATTGGCTAGTTAGCTGCTAACATTAACGTCAACAGGGAGCTACCTACTTAATAGCGATGTCATGTTTGAATAGAAAATTGGTACATTAAAAAAAAATGTCAGAAATGCTGCTACAAGCTGCAAAGTTCATTAAAAGCTGAATGAACTACGATATTAACTGTCTTCATTTTTAGTTAGCACATACCTTAAACACTTGAAGCTGGAAGCTAATGATGTTAGCTGTATGCTGGTACTATAAGCTGCAATTTATGTATGATCCGAATAGTCGACTAATGGCAAAAAATAATCGGTGACTAGTCGATTATCAAAATAATCGTATGTGGCAGCCCCAGAGTTGTGAGTCTTGCTAAAAAGTAACAGTGTTGGTTCCTCGTGTTTACGGTAACGTTCTTATCTAAAAGTCAAACACCTGAAAATAAAGGGAGAAATTCAAAAATTCAGTTTGCATGATTTTCAGTCTGTACAGAATTTTAATCATATCAGAAACTTTTTTTTTTGTTTGTTTGTTTTTCTTTTTGTTCAATGAGCTGTAGAGTTTATGAGAATCGGCCATGAGTAAGATTTTCTTCATCTCAGAGACAGTTTAAAAAAAGAAATTTGTTCATGTTTGTTATAATGATATAAACACGCTTTTATTTCACTCGCTCTCTGCAGCAGAATTATTTGTGTCACAGCTTCTTCACCGGCTGTGAATCAAATCTTTAACACGCCTGAGAGCTGGACCGTCATGGTGTCCAGATAAACTGTTGAAGCCAATTCGAGCGCTAAAAATATTTGGTGATGCCGGCTTCCCTTTCCCGCCAACAGGACTGGGTATTTAGGCAATTCCAAAATATGTGGAAATGGTCTGCCAGCTGTCCTCCAACACAGACCTCTTCCAGCCTCGGCTGTTTGGACACGTTTTATTTTGGGGGTTATGAAATATCTCGTTGGATCGAGCCAAGAAGAATCCCTCAGAAGGCTGAGCTGGTGGAGAACATGCAGCCGCTCCTCCTCTGAAATAACCAGATTATTTCTCCGACTTCTGAATCCTTGAGTTTAAAACAATTCTACAATTTCATTCAGCAGACGCCTTTTTCCAAGCGACGCATCCAGGGATCAGGATTTTATTCCTGTTATTATAAAATCTGTTGCTGCCAAGCAAGAGAAGACCTTCGTCCGACGTGCACATGGCGTACCTGTCTGTTTACTGTAGCTCACAAAGCATCACCATGCTGAATGAAGGCAGACTCTGAGCTTGCAGTGAGACTGTGAGTCAGAAGGTGATAAATGAAGTAAGAAGGAGGCGTATTTTTCAGTGGTTTCAGTGTTTGGTATTTTACCTTTATTCTCATTTAAAGTCCTTTAATGTTCTAACAGGAGTTCACACAGCTTCATAAGAGCTCAAACTAGCACCCTCATTATTAAGCCACCTTCAAACAGTGGTGTAAATGAAGTCAGCGCTGCTGTAAGCCGCTCATTAATGGGAGGATTCAGTCTGAGCGGACGGGGAGAAGAAGTCTCTGCAGGCCCTGAATCCGCCCCAGGACGTTTTGTTTTCTTTCCATTATGGAAATGATTGACAGACAGAGAAATTTCCCCTGTAGGGGGGTAAGAGCATCCCGCTCTCCTCCTCTGTGCAGCCAGAGTTACTTCATGAGAACCACGTTTTAGGACTTCAGCTCGTTGTTTCCTGGGAGTGGCGGATGGTGGATGGTGGACAGTGGAGTGTGGAGGGTGGAGTGTGGAGGGTGGAGGGTGGATGTTGGATGGTGGATGGTGGATAATGGATGGTGGATGTTGGATGGTGGATAATGGATGGTGGATGATGGATGGTGGAGGTTGGATGATGGATGGTGGATGGTGGATGTTGGATGGTGGAGGTTGGATGGTGGAGGTTGGATGGTGGATGGTGGATGATGGATGATGGATGATGGAGGGCGGAGGTTGGATGATGGATGGTGGATGGTGGATGATGGATGATGGATGATGGATGGTGGAGATTGGATGGTGGATGGCGGATGGCGGATGGTGGATGGCGGATGGCGGATGATGGATGGTGGATGGTGGAGGGTGGATGGTGGATGGCAGATGGTTGATGATGGATGGTGGATGATGGATGGTGGAGGGGTGGATGGCGGATGGCGGATGGCGGATGGTGGATGGTGGAGGGTGGATGGTGGAGGGTGCATGGTGGATGGCGGATGGCGGATGGTGGATGGTGGATGGTGGAGGGTGGAGGGTGGAGGGTGGATGGCGGATGGTGGATGGTGGAGGGTGGATGGTGGATGGCGGATGGCGGATGGCGGAGGGTGGAGGGTGGATGGTGGAGGGTGGATGGCGGATGGCGGATGGCGGATGGTGGAGGGTGGATGGCGGATGGCGGATGGTGGATGGTGGAGGGTGGAGGGTGGAGGGTGGATGGCGGATGGCGGATGGCGGATTGTGGATGGCGGATGGGGGATGGCGGATGGCGGAGGGTGGAGGGCGGATGGCGGATGGTGGATGGCGGATGGCGGATGATGGATGGTGGATGGTGGAGGTTGGATGGCGGATGATGGATGACGGATGGTGGAGGTTGGATGGTGGACGGTGGATGATGGATGGTGGATGGTGGATGGCGGATGGTGGATGATGGATGATGGATGGTGGAGGGCAGAGGTTGGATGGTGGATGGTGGATGGTGGAGGTTGGATGGTGGATGGTGGATGGTGGAGGTTGGATGGTGGAGGTTGGATGGTGGAGGTTGGATGGTGGATGGTGGAGGTTGGATGATGGATGGTGGATGATGGATGGTGGAGGCTGCATCAGGACATTTGGAGGCACCACTGTAATTAAATCGGAGCATAACATCCCGTTTCTATATTAATGCGACCACACGTGCTGCCTTGATTGGCATAATGAGACTGAGCTCATCTGGTCACAGCTGGAAACATATTGTTTTCATAATTTCCCTGGAGAGTTTGTTTTTTGAGCCAAACTTTAGAAATTAAAAACTTCATGTTGTCGCTGTGACCTCGCTCCCCTCGCTCTCCTCGCTGCCACTCATCCTCCTCACTATGAGTTTGTAATTGGAGAGAAAAAGGCTAGTAGGCTATTTTTCCTCACCCCCTCCCCCCCCATCCCACCCACTACATCCAGCCAGCTGCGGGGTCGCTGTCAGCGGCGGCGGCTCTGTAATTGTCTGGTAATTACAGTTGAGATGAGCTCCTCTTGTGTACTAATCGTCCCCCCTTAACAAGCTGAACTCAATTAGAGAGCTGAATTTAAGGGCCGTCCGCTGCACTGACATTGGGAGACAGTGTCATAATAAATCCCCCCTTTAAGGGCCCATGTGCCACACGACCTGCAGTACCGGCGCTCACCACCAGATGGCAGTGTCTACCTGTGAATGTGGAGGGCGCTCACATGTCACCCTCTCCTCTGGGAGCACATGATGACTTGCACTGCATTGTGCTGAGTGAAGGTGATGTACTGCAGTCAGCGCGCTGTGCTCCAGCAGCTCTGACTCTCAGGCTCACACGGCGGCTCTGTTTTGTTCCTCTCTTTGTTTGTGCCGACTGGAGCCGGGTGTACTCTGTCAAACACTGCTGCTGCTTCATTTAGAAACAACAGCAGAAGGATCCATCACCGCATTCTCTCACTCCCTCAGCCAGAGAGCGTTCCAGTGTGATTTAGAGGTCAAGACAGGCGGTGGGTTTGGTTTGGGCTGAGCCAAAAAGCTGCTCATGGGACAGATTTGCCTTTGTTGTGTCACCATTTAACAGATTTATTTATTTTTTTAACAGAAACCAGGAAGCTGAAGCCTGCGATAGAAACTGTAGCTGCTCAACCCTTCAAAGTGTTTAACTAGTTAAAACTACTGTTTCTGTTTTTATGTGGAGAGGAGGAGATTTATACTGGTTTATACTGGTACTGATGGTTCAATAATTCAGATAGGAAGTAAATATAGTATCAAAGCAAAGAGTGTATTATATTATTATATTAGACGTGATTCCTGTTTTGTTTTCTTTGCTAAAGCTGAGGCTTAATGTAACATGTCCTGGTATGACACGGGCTTAAAAAGGCCACTTGGCGAGGAAGAAGCCATTACTCAAAAAAACAAACAAACAAAAAAAAACATAAAAAAACAGATTACATCAGACCTTCATTTTCAGAGACATGTCCTGTGGTCTGATGAAAGTGAAATTAAACTGTTTGACCGTAACGACCAGCGTTACATCTGGAGGTAAAAGGAGGAAACAGGGGGAAAAAGGGAGTAAAAGGGGGAAGCTTACAGGCCTGAGAAGATGAGGAAAGAACGATATGTGGAAATACTGAAGCAACATCTCAAGACATCAGACAGGAAGTTAAAGCTTGGGTGCAAATATGTCTGCTAAATGGACAATGACCCAAAGCAAACCTCCAATTTAATAATAGAATACAATAGAATAGAATAGAATAGATTAGAATGTACCTTATTTATCTATGAAGGAAAATTCTGATGTCTGGCAGATGAAATTATATATCGTCCATTTCCTGACTGTGAGGGTAGTGGCAGGCTGCCTCAGCACACAGGGTCCAAAGCAGGTCTGCAGAAAACCAGGCTGGAAAAAAAAAATGGCTTAAGGCCAACAAATTCAGTGTGAGTGGCCGTCACAGAGCCCTGATCTCGTAGAAAATTTGGTGGCAGATCTGAAAAGACGCATACAAGTGAGGTGGCCTAAAAAACCTGACATAAACTTGTGGAAGGAACCCAAAACCTGTGCGTGTATATATATGTATATATATGTGTGTATATATATATATATATATATATATATATTATATATATATATATATATATATATATATATATATATATATATATATATGTGTGTATGTATATTTATATATATGTGTGTATATACATATATATATATGTGTGTGTGTGTGTGTATATATATATATATATATATATATATATATATATATATATATATATATATATATATATATA
The DNA here is from genome assembly GCA_030710495.1 of Labroides dimidiatus. Taxonomy (NCBI): domain Eukaryota; kingdom Metazoa; phylum Chordata; class Actinopteri; order Labriformes; family Labridae; genus Labroides; species Labroides dimidiatus. The sequence continues at coordinate 2,374,623 of CM061156.1, read as the reverse complement.
TATATGTATACAATTGTGTGTGTGAAATAAATGTTCTCTGTCATTATTGGAATGTAGCAAATAGAAATAATTTTAGTAATCCTAACCGACCCAAAACAAGAAAAGTTTGGTCTGATTTAAGGTCAGAAAGGGATGAAAAAAAATGAAAACTTCTAGTTTAAACTTTAACTTCATGGAAAAGAAAGAAAAGCCGGTCAGAATACAAACATACTGCCTGAAACAGTTGGCATGCTCACTGGAATGAGAGTCTCTCTTATTTATTGCTGTAAATTCAGTATTTTTCTCCATGATTCCTAAAAATGCACAAATTCATCAACAGTTAAGACATTGTACTGTTACTGAATTATTATTTTGATGAATCCTTTCACTTTTTTGCACCAAAACTTTGTCAGAAATTTGTTTTTTTTTTTTCATTTTATGTCAGACCTGAAGCTCTGATACGGGGGGAGGGTTGGGGAGGGGGGTCACAGGCAGATGTGATTTTATTTTTAGGGTCACAGGACTGAACTGACACGCCTGGATTCATTTCCTCGTCCCGGCGTCTCAGTGAAGGACGCTGCCGGCCGGTCGGCCGGCTGGTTGATTGACACGGGGTTATGAGCTGTCAAAGGTCTCTCTAACCACCCGTGGCATGTCAGCTGAATTTGCAACTGCTGGAGACGTGTGTGATTTAATGTGAGGGGTCAGCTGTGTGACCTCTGGGTGTCTTCTTGTCTTTGCAGCGTGTGATGAGTGGACCGTGCTGCCTCGACCGGACCTTTACCATGACGTCAATCGCTTTGGACACTCGACTGTCTTCAGTGACAGGTGATCATTCACGCCACACTTCACTCAGAGACCACACAGGATAGACTTAGATGTATCTATTTGCATCAACGCTGCGGCAGGGAACCAATGAGAAACCAGCAAAAACAGGCCTGATTGAATCAATATCCTTCCATAAAAACACGACTTCAATCACAAACATCAAATCCAAACTCTGGCCGGAAATGAGACGAAAAAAAAAATCCACACAAGTTGTTGTTTACAGCCAAACAGGAGAGCGTTTGTACATTTTTTTTATTTTCATATGAAGCCGAAATTTAAAGTAGGGACAGACTCTGAACTCTGTGACAGCAATCAGTCCAGATAATCACACACAGAAAGAAAAACAGATAGAGATCAGTCCAGAGATAAAAAAAAAAAAAAAAGAGCGACAGACTGAGGGAAAATGTGAATAAATGAGCAGATATAATGTGCAGATGCTTCCAGACGGGGCGCAGCGGGTCGTCGGATACTGTGATGAGTTTGAAGATTATATGAATCACACGCCGCGGCCCTCGCAGCCACGGAATCTGAAGCGCAGTGAACACGGGAAGAACGGCAGGCATGAGCACTCTCCACCGGCGCCGTCGAAACATGAAATGAGAGAATATCTTCCAAAACAACAGTGTGATCCACTCTGGAGTGCCATTAAGTGTTTCTCTTCAGGTCTTATTTTATATTCAGTTTGTGTCTGAAGAAATGGAACCAAAGATTCTCTCAGACTCCCTTTTTTTAAACTCGATTCCTCTGAATAACATTTTTTTTTTTAAATCTATTCAAACCACGGTGATCAGTTTGAGCCTCAGGTGTTTCATTATTCTCTCCTGGCATTTACAGGTACGTCGAAACTGAATAATTTATGCAAGCAAACATGTTCTATATGCGTCCTCATCTGACAGAAATATGCGCCCAGGAGGACCTTTTCACACGCAGCGCACTAAGTTTCACATTAAAGGATTTTGCAGCTACTCTGAAGGGAAATTACTTTTCATGGTTCTTTTATTCATGATCACACTTTGTGCACCTGCTGCATGTTGGTGTCGGGAGCGATATGCAAACCGCGTACACTCAGGGAACGGGAATTATGTAAAACTTAACATATCTGCTGTTTTAGTGGGAATAATGAACGTTTCATTGTGGTCGTCTCAAGTTATAAATTCAAACCTCTTCCTGCAGAAAAACCAGAACAGAAGTGTGTGTGTGTGTTTTTTTTTTTTTTCCAGGCATCGCATACAGGAAGAAATTGAAAGATCTGAAAACTTAGAAAAATATATATTTACTGAATCAAACCCGCAAACTTTATCAGTTTCTTCGGAGAAAGATAAACATCCCTCTCTGGAGCCGTTGGCACTTATAGAAACGTCTCTTTTGCTTAAGATGAAGATGAGAGACAGGTCAAAAGGAGAGTTTTCTGCCAAAAAGGTCTCGCCACCCTCGCGTCTGTCTGGGAAAGTATTAGCAGTGACTTGTTGTATGCATTCAAAGAGGAAAGTGATTTAGAGTGTTGGATGTGAGGAGTTCTTTAGAGATAAAGTCACTAAAGTAAATATCGGCTCTTTTTTCAAGACGTTACATCCTTTTGATGTGCTTCCAGCTCCTTCAGCGATGAATAAGTGAAGCAGAAACTCTTTAAAGTTCAGAGTGTGATACTTTGGCTCCACTGAGGGTAAATGTGCAGCTTTTAATCCTGTTCCAAATTCTACGTATTGACTGAAAGTTCTTACTGTAAATGCATATCGGTGCCAAATATCATTTATCAGCTTCATAAAGGGCCAAAGATCGATGTCTTTGTTGGTTACGCAAAAAATCATGTCGGTCAACCCGTGATGAAAAGAAACAGCTGTGGAAACATGCGTGTGGAAGTGAAATGTGTGGGTGTTGATTATCAACTTCCGGTTGCCGCCGCCGCTAAGCTAGCTCAAAACAACTAGCGTTAAATCATAAATGCTCGACAGGGCTCAGTGTAAACTTTCTTTAAAACATCCACACTGTGACTCCACCTCCCTTTTTTTTTTTTTTTTCATTTGTCACTTTCTTGCTTTTTAAAGCCGCTTATTAGAGCGAGTATGACAGCTAGGCTAACATCACCAGCTTTGTGGTCTCCATGGTGACGTAAACAAAACATTCAATTGGAAGAGCAAAACCAATCGCGATGAACTCTGGGTAGTCAAGGAAAAATGTGGGTAGTGGGGTCAATTCTGGCTTCTCTTGTGAGAAGTATCCAACCGTATTAGTGGTACTCGTCAGTTGTAGCTACGCCTCCTTTAAACCAGTCAAGTTATCACCCAAATGTCTTACAGGCCACCATAACTTTTTCTTTTTCTTTTTTTTTTTTTTTTTTTTTTTTTTTTTAATGATTCAGAAATCATGCGTAGAAAGCTCATCTCTTTCTTCTCTTAGGAACTGTTTGATTTTTTTTTTCTCTTGCCCAAATAGTTGAAGAGTTACGGTAACAAGACCAGCTTGCATCTGTAATTAGAATGTCAATAAACGTGAACTTATATACAGTACCGTAACACCTCGAATATGGCCTTAAAGGTTGTTTTTTTTCTTCTTTAAGGAACCGTTTGAATTTTCATGCTAACCTGAATGTTTGAGGAGTTACGGTAATTTAAAGAGCGAATGGGAGCGCCGGCGACGTAAACAAAACATTCAACCGGACGAGCAAAACCAATCGCGATGAACTCTGGGTAGTCAGGAAAAATGTGGGTAGTGGGGTCAATTCTGGCTTCTCTTGTGAGAAGTATCCAACCGTATTAGTGGTACTCGTCAGTTCTACCTACGCCTCCTTTAAACCAGTCAAGTTATCACCCAAATGTCTTACAGGCCACCTTAACTTTTTTTTTTTTTTGGCTTTAATGATTCAGAAATCATGCGTAGAAAGCTCATCTTTGTCTTCTTTCAGGAACTGTTTGATTTTTTTTTCTCTTGCCCAAATAGTTGAAGAGTTACGGTAACGAGAACAGCTTGCATCTGTAATTAGAATGTCAATAAACGTGATTTTATACACAGTACCGTAATACCTTACCGAATATGGCCTTAAATGTTGTTTTTTTCTTCTTTAAGGAACCGTTTGAATTTTCATGCTAACCCAAATGTTTGAGGAGTTACAGTAATTTAAAGAGCGAATGGGAGCGCCGGCGCTCCGTTGGATTTTAAAGAGATATGAAGTCATTGTTCTGCTTTTGCTGCTTTTCTTTTCTTTCAGTGATGGAGCTCAAGTCTCCAAAAAGTCTGTAATAATTGCACGAATCCTTCTCTAAAACTTCTGAAATCTGACAGAAAGCTTGAACTCATCCGTGTTTGTTTACCCAAACTTACTCCAACACTTTTCTCCAGCATTCAAACTCTGCAAAGTTCATCAGCAGAGATTAAACCTCACCGTAAACTCTGAGTGAACCGGCGACAGCTGATTGTGACGGTGCAACAAAAACCCGTAGCCGGTTACCTCGAGAAATAATCCTTTGTGCTGTGAAACATGACGTCTGGTTATTAGTCTTTGGCGTGAATAGATTGTGATTGGAAAGGTGCAGCGATCAGAAGGGATGACTCATCTGTTTGTATTATCTGTGCCGCCGGCAGAGCGAGACGCCCCGGATCCATACTAAACTCGACATGCTGTTGTAGAGACCGCATCAAATATTAACATGAATCAGCGGCGCTGCTCGAGTCAATCCTCGCTGATGACTCCTGTTCCTCTGGAGCAATGAGAGGTTTGTTCATGCATTCATAAGTCCATCGATCACATTTTGATTCAACACAACCACCGAGATCAGGGCGGAGTTTAGCAGACTTTAACCCTTTAACTCTGGACAGTCAGAAAACATCCTGTGAGTAAAAGCTCAATTCTTGGAACGTTCAGTTTCTGGAGTGATTTTCAATTTACTGCTTTTTATATGAGAGGAAAACAGTTCAAGCTGAAGAAAAACAAAAACAGAGATGGATTTTAGAGGTTTAAATCTCTGAAATCAAACATTAGCATCAAATTTACTGGATGATCTTCAACTTTGGACATTAAAAACACATGTACATTAACATTTATGAGCCTTTATCTCTTAATTTAGTAAAAAAAAAATAAATAAATAAAGGTCTCTGACAGCATCAGCAGAAACTCCAGCATCCCCACAGCCTCTCTCTCTCTCTCTGAGCGCACAAACCACCTGCAGACGTCTGCTCCTCATCACCAGACGATCTGAAAGAAGAGGAGAGAAATCTTCCGCTGCTCTCGCTCACTGTTCAGAACAAACAAGGCTCGGCACATTGTTCTACAAAGGTTAGCAAACGATACAAGCCTCAAATCATGAACACACGGTGAAATAAACACTCAGTGAACTTTTCTAGAATAGCAGAATAAATACATGCGATACACACACTTACACATATACAGTACAAACACAGCCCCGTGCTCCGTTCTGAAAAGGTGAGGACACATCGCCAACATTAAATTTTGCACATATTTTACAAATAAGACTTGATACACCATTCTAAAAAATCACCACACAATACAAGCATCAATGTACGCATGCGATTACACACATGGATTAAAAACTAGACAGCGAGAGCTTTAGGAGTCTCATCCAGCGCTACCTTTCGTCGTGTGAAGTTGCTCCTTCAGTCTCAGAATCTTGCAGAAACCTCTCTGTGCGCTCCTGTCATCCGTCTGCTCCGCAGTCTGCGTTCGTGGGATTTATTAAACGCCAGAGTGAAATTACCGTAATAACCATACAGCAGCTGAAAGAGCAACATCTCTGCTCTCACAAACCGTTGGAATTTTTCGGATCCTGCAAACCGTTTGGAAATAACGCTCATTCAAAGTGCGCTTGAGCAAATGTGTCGGCGCCGACATATCCGTGTTAAAGGTTCTTTGATGAGGAAGTGGATCCAAAGAGTGTTTCTGAAAGGTTTGTAAACAACTAGGAAAGAATTTCGTGAATAATTCAAAAAGTGCAAAAAAAAATCAGCCACTGTTTGCCTGTTTTAATGTTGATTTTTAAGCTTTTTGCTCCTTTTTTTCCCCACTCAGTGACACAGCAAGGTTTCTTTAAATTCCACTGACCGCCTCCAAACATGGGGTCCATTTCTACCAGCGCCTGAGTCCAACAAACTTGTGAGGGTTATTTTTCCCCAGTGTGTCTGCACTCAACCTCAGATCCTGCTGCAAAACCCTCCAAGCAACCCCCCCCCCCAGTCCAGACCTCAAAATTAAGCAGAGCAAAGTCTGTTTTCCTCTGCCAGAGTCCCCCCAAAAACTCAAGAATCTCCTTTCTGAGTTTCTCCAGCTGGATTTATAAACCCCATATACTGTCTTTCCTTCCTTTAGGTCGTCCGTGTTTAGAAGTATTTCTCCTCTGATGAGATTGATCCAATATTTGGTGAGAAATGCATTTTTTACAGCAAGTTTAAGTCCTTCACTTCATCCTCCGTTCCCTCGCTCAGATCCGCTGAGTGAACGGTGTGAAGTGTGCCCTCGTTTGATTCGAGGGGACTTATGATCAGACTGGTGCAAATTACCCAGCCACCCTGCCCAGACTCTGACACACACACACACACACACTCATACACACTCACTAATCCCAGCATCTGAACAGAGGCCAGAGAGAAAGATGTTCAGTAATGCCCCAAACACCAAGCCAAACCCACACACACTCAGCAGGGGGTCTGTGAGGTCCGTCCATACAGGGGGAGAGGGCTTGTTGAGGATTTAGCAGACTTGTGAGGTGGGTTGAGGCCCAGAGAAGAAGAAGAGCACTTGGACTAAGCTTCTTTGGCTCTCACTGTGCGCTAAAGGTCGAAACTTTGGAGGATTGTGCGACAGAAATCACCCCCCTCCTCACCTCCCGAATCATTTCCCGCTTTCATCCCACAAAGTCTCCTTACATCTTTCTTCTCTCTGTCTCCGCTCTCTGCAGTGTGATGTACGTGTTTGGCGGCTTCAACAGCCTGCTGCTCAGTGACGTCCTCATGTACACCTCGCCCAGCTGCTTGGCCTTCTCCAGTCCCGCATCGTGCAGCCAGGCCTGGCCGGGGATCCACTGCGTCTGGAACAGCACCCAGGGGAGCTGCCTGCCCTGGCAGAGCTTCACTAACGGGACCGAGCAGCAGACACCGGCGTCCTGCAACACTCGATCATGTAGGTGTCTCCACCAAATGCTGCACGTCTTTCAATATCAACCTGATCCGAGAGGATTTTCTCCAATAATTAACAGTTTGCTAAGAAAACTCTGATTCATTTAAAGATGTATTCAAAACGCACTGTTAGAGGTTCATATTCAATACATCCAATATCCTACACATCTCCCTATCAACCAAAAACGGTATATAGAAAAACAGTGTGTTAGCTTGGTGCTAACGTCTATGGAAAATTGCATTGAAATGCTAGCGGTTAGCATACATCAAAAACAGATTTTAAACTTTTATTAGAGAAACTGCTTCAGATGCTCTTTGTACTTAATACTGAAAACTCTGCATTTGAATCTCCTCACTAACAGCTACAGGGTGCCAGACCTGTCAGTCAAGTGAGGAGCGCCTCTGATTGGGCGAACTCGTGATGTATGTATCTTCTAAACCGCTGAGTTAGAAAAAATAAATTTAACCCCACATACCCACAACATTTCACTCTCAGTCTGTTGGCGTTTACACGGAAACAACAAGGGGCTGAAAACGCTGTAGTATGCATACCAGACCTGTAGTTGGCGATAGAGTCTTTTGGCAGACCTCTGCTGAAGAAGGGGGGCTGATCATGATCAGGCATATTTCTAATATCTGAGTGCAGAAGTGGAGCAACAGATGCACATTCAGCAGATTCAACAGCACAGACACAACAAGGAAGTCCAGCATTAACCTGTTGCTGTAGAAGTTCCCACAGTCAGAGTGTGACGTCAGTGTGGCTCGAGCATATTGGAAAAATTCCACTCTGGAGGGTGTTTGAAAAGATTTGTGTTTTAGGTCGGCTAAAATGCAGTTTCGGTAGAAACGAGGGGCCTGAATGCAACAGTGCTTATACATTTCATCCTAAAACTATTGTTGTGTAAACGGGGCCTCAGTGATTTTTTTATTTATTTTCAAACTTAAAACATCACACTCCAAAGACAGCTCAGCTGTTTATTAATGTGCGTAATCTTTGGTGGCCTTTTTTTGAAAAATAAATAAATAAATAAATGTAGAAAAACACAAATAATAAACAATTAGCATAAATATTAACCACAATATGGAGCCTAATGGTTGAGGTTGTGCTCCATATGGCGAGCAGCCCGGGTTGCGTGTCACTCTCACCCTGTTTCCTGCTCTGTCCAGCGTTGCCAGATGGGAAATATCGAATTATCGTACCAGAGCCTCAAAATTATCGTATTTTGGGGGAAATTATCGTACACCCGACAAAATAATCCAAATAAACGATAATGATCAAAACAACTGTCTTATTGTTGCGCGAAAATCCCAAATGATCACTCTGTTGATCACATCAGCAGCGTTTGATCAGCAGCTCGAGGCTCCGGTGCTCATTTTTCTCTCAACTGTCTGACTTCCTCCTGACGGAGCTCCTACGACCGTGATTGGCTGTCAATCGTTCTGAGACAAATGACACTTAAACTATGATTGGCTGTAAACGTCACATGATATAAGATGCATTTAGGGTTTACAGATAAATCCGTCTGACTGGGGTAGATCTGTAACAACCACACGAAATTGTCAAATTATCGTACATTTAGCCTTTTTTGGAATTATTGATCGTACAGAGGGCTAAATTATCGTACAAATACAATAATTATCATACGTCTGGCAACGCTGGCTCTGTCCACTGTTCTGTCCTTTCACATTAAAGGCATAAAAAGCCGAATACAACAAATAAAAAAATATATATAATATATATATATATATATATATATATATCAGGAATATAAATATTGATTGAATAAAAATGTCAAAATTAAACACATGAAGGCGAAATTTATTAATATCCGTACTTAATTATAGTAATAATGTAAATATGTTTTTTAATGCTGTTAAAGTCTGTTTTTTTGTTGTTTTTTTTGTTGTTTTGTTTTGGTTTTTTTTGTTTGGTGAGTCTGTTGTTTACATTTTTTTTGCAGCTAGCTTTGAGCGGATTCTCAACACACATCAGTTTTTCGCACTTCTGCAGAGGCTTCATGTTTTCAGATTGGAGTTCGGCGCTTGGTCCCATGTCAGAAGACAAAAAAAAAAAAAAACTTTTGAAAATTTTAAACTAATGAAAATATTTGCTGTCTAATGTTTAATTAATATAATTTAGGGCATCAAACATTCCGCGGCTTTTGTGTGATATTAACGTGTGTATGTGTGTGTGTGTGTTCCTCAAGTTTTCATGTGTCCTATAAACACATTTTAAGATGACAGCGTGTCCCAGTTTTCGCGCCCCTCGTGTGAGTGTATGTGTGTGTGATGTTGTGTGTCGGTGTGTGTGAGGAAGTAATCATCAGGGACGGTTCAGCCGGGTCTCTTTTCTCCTCTCTGTGAATTCTCTCCTGTTTGCTTTTTTCTGATTTGTCACAAAAATTTCCTCGTTCCCTCTGACTCGCTCGCTCTCCTTTACCGCTGTCTGCAGAAATGTTTGCAGATGAATTTTCATTAAATACCAGCGAGGCTTCTTCTCCGTGCTGCTGTCTGGCAGTTACTCCGTCCCGGAATTCCCCAGAAGATACCGAATGTCCAGGAATTTTTACAGAGTTAGAATTCAAGAATAGAGATGAATACAAATGAGCCTCACAAGTCATCCGTCAGGGTTGAAATCTCGTTCCTCCAAATGTTGCAGATGCTGATAACGAGAGGTGTGACCAGTACACAGACTGCTACAGTTGCACCGCGAACACCAACGGCTGCCAGTGGTGCACGGGCCAGTGTGTGTCTCTGGGAAGCAACTGCACATCTGCCACGGTGAGAAAAACTGACCTCAGCTGACAGCCTGCTCACTCCGACCCTGCAGATACACCACAGCTGTGTCCACAGCTATCAGTTAAAGCTGCTGTTTGCAGAACATCGGTCACGGATTCACCACCACAACTGTCAAAACGCTGCACTTTAGCTCTATTAATTTCAAACCTCGGGCAAAAAGCAGCAGTTTAGATGCATCCAGAGAACGGTAAATATTTAAGTTTCATTTCTTGGGATGAAACAGCCCAGTATGTTTCTTATTCTTCTGAGAGAAGCTGAAATCAAAGCGTGCATGAATAATGTCCTCACAGCCAAGAAACACGCGGCTGCAGGAGCCAGTCAAACCCTGCCAACGGTGGATACACATTAATTATTTATGAAGTCGATGTTGTGACAAGCCCTTCATTAATGACCTCCAAGAGTTTTTATTAAGCTTTATAAAATTGTAAAGTGTCAAATTTGAGTAATGATTAGATAAACCACTTCTGAAGAGGGTTTTTTTTTTTTCTTGAAATCTGATTTGTCTGTCTGGGATTAAATCACTGCTCATTTAGATGAGTTCTGACGGTCCTCCTGCAGCATCTTTTTTTCTGCATTTGTCTGAATAATATTTCACAGATAAGGGTCAGACTCCAACTGCAGCTGTTTTATAATCAGATATGTAAAAAAAAAAAGTATCTTCTTCCCTTTTGAATTTGCGTTCTGTTCCCAGGGAGCCATCGCAGAGTATGAAGTTTGCCCCAAGGACAACCCGTCGTATGTGTGCAACAAGAAAACCAGCTGCAAGAGCTGCGCAGTGGACCAGAACTGTCAGTGGGAACCCAGAAACCAGGAGTGCATCTCTCTGCCAGGTAACAGGAACCAGCTCCACAGGTAGCATGCACGTTGGGACCGTTGGGACTTCACACGCAGAACTCTTTTAGGAACATGAAAAACGACAGAAGAATATTGTATTGAAACTTTTCTTCTTCTCAAATCTTAAAGAGGTGTTTTTTTTACTTTCATACTTAAAAACAAATGTTTAGTTAAAGGGTGTGATGTTGGCTCCAAACGTGGACAGCAGCGAGGTTAACATCTGTATCTGAACAGCTTGTTCAAGAAGGTTGAAAGAGATTGGTGCAATCTGTGACGTCACAGATTGGTGCAAATCCCCCGAATTCCCGGGTCAGATTCAAAGTCTGAAACATACGGTTCTGTTTTTAATTGGACATTTTAAAAAGAAAAAAAAAACAACCTCTCTTTAACTCAGTGAGGATGTAGCATGGCAACAGCAGAGGAAGCTTCTTGAGAGCCAAATAAGAAGAAAGTGGGCTCATCCAGGAAAAGGAGCTCAAGACCGCCTGTAAAGTATGTGTAGAGTTTAATATAACTGCCATGGAAACCACAGAGCTGATGATGTCATAGGGGACAGAGGTTATACATTAGACTGGTCAAAGGTCACTGGTGGAGGGAAACCTGCTTGTTTACATTCCATCACCATGGAAACCATCGGTTAGGGCTTAACATTACAATATCCAGCACTTGCTGCAAGGAAATACTTTTTTTTAAAACTTTATTTTATCTAGAAACACAAACACAAACACAGACATTTGTTCTTTTATGATTAGACATTAAAGTGATTCCTCTTTTCATATTTTTATAAAGTTATGCAAAAAAATTAAATCAATGAAGAAGAAAATAAATAAAACCACCTTTTTCTTCAGAAGCCTATGGGTGTCGACTTCCGTCTGCGGTTATGGACTTCCAGTAACTGCCGCCAACAAGCTAACTCAAAACAACTCACGTGAGATCAGTAAAGCTCAACAGGCCTTTCAAACATCTGCACCATGACTCACCATGACTCCGCCTCCAATTTTAGTTCATCTTGTTGCTTTAAGGATTATAGAAGTCTATGACTTCCTTCTACTCCTTTTCGAGCACGTATCATCCAACACATGCTGCTAATGGCAGGCAGTTCGCCTGTTTTGATTTGTTAGTGGACGCATGTGCTGTCCATGATGTTTTTCTTTCTCTTTGTGTGCTGTGCATGCTCGAACGAACGAATGAACGAACGAAAAAGTACGAACGAACGAATGAAAAAGAACCAACGAACGAACGAACGAAAGTGAACGAACGAACGAAAAAGAACGAACGAACGAACGAAAAAGAATGAACGAACGAACAAAAAAGAACGAACGAACGAACGAAAAAGAACGAACGAAAAACAATGAACGAACGAAAAAGAGAACGAACGAACGAACGAAAAAGAACGAACGAACGAATGAAAAAGAAAGAACGAACGAACGAACAAGAAGAAAGAACGAACGAACAAAAAAGAACGAACGAACGAACGAAAAAGAACGAACGAAAAAGAACGAACGAAAAAGAACGAACGAACGAACGAAAAAGAACGAACGAACGAAAAAGAACGAACGAACGAAAAAGAACGAACGAACGAAAAAGAAAGAACGAACGAACGAACGAACGAAAAAGAACGAACGAACGAATGAAAAAGAAAGAACGAACGAAAAAGAACGAACGGAAACGTAAAAGAACGAACGAACGAACGAAAAAGAGAACGAACAAACGAACGAACGAACGAAAAAGAAAGAACGAACGAACGAACAAGAAGAAAGAACGAACAAACAAAAAAGAACGAACGAACGAACGAAAAAGAACGAACGAAAAAGAACGAACGAACGAACGAAAAAGAACGAACGAACGAAAAAGAAAGAACGAACGAAAAAGAACGAACGAACGAACGAACGAAAAAGAAAGAACGAACGAACGAACGAACAAGAAAGAACGAACGAAAGAGAACGAACGAACGAACAAAAAAAGAAAGAACGAAAGAGAGAACGAACGAAAGAAAAGAAAGAAAGAGAAAGAAAGAACGAAAGAGAGAAAGAAAGAAAAAAAGAAAGAAATTGCGGTTATTAGAGTGAGTATGACAGCTAGGCTAACATCATCAGCTTTGTGGTCTCCATGGTGACGTAACCAAAATGTTCATTCAACTGGAAGAGCAAAACCGCGATGTAATCACGATGAATTATGGGTAGTCAGGAAAAAGGTGGATAAGAAGAAAAATAGAAAAAAGATAAAATAAAGAATAACAGAAATATAACAGAACAAATCAATTAAAAGGAAAAATTGTGAGACATGGAGGTGATTTTCTAAAACTAATACAAAGACGAGACAAACAGGGTTTCATAACTAGAAGGAGCCAGATTAAAGAAAAGGGAGATATAAGACAGACATTTAATCCAGAGGACCAGAAATTTATCTTCATGAAGCGTCAGAGAAAAGGTGAGCCGTTCAACTCCCAGGGAATTGTATCCCTTTGATTTTCCAAATATAACATATTTCATCCTTCTTTAAACTTTCCAAAAAAAACTGAATGAAAAAAAAAAAAACATTTATTGTTTTCAAGGGTGAAGTGCCAAAAACATCGGATCCCTTAGCTTGTTAAAAAATGTATCCAAACAATGAGAAGAATGTAAAAAGACTGTTTCTGGTGACGTGCTGTCTGGTTTTTATCCGCTCTTCTCTCCCTTCCAGAAAACGTCTGTGGAGAAAGCTGGCATCTGGTCGGAAACTCCTGCCTGAAATTCATCACCGCAAAGGACTCGTACGATAACGCCAAGCTGGCCTGCAGGAGCCACAACGCCGTGCTGGCCTCCCTGACCACGCAGAAGAAGGTGGACTTTGTCCTGAAGGAGCTGCAGATCATGAGTGTGGTGGTGAGTAGAAAGGAGAGGTTACCCTGCGCGCAGACGGAGCAGAGGAAAAGAAAAGAAAAGAAAAGAAAAGAAAAGAAAAGAAAAGAAAAGAAAAGAAAAGACAGCATCCAGGAGCAGAAATGCAAATAAAAACACACATTGGTTTCTAATCTTTTCCTTCCGTGTTCTGAAATCTGACATTTTTAGGCTTTGCACTTGTCTTAACGTCAGCCGCCACCTTCTGGAGTGTGAAGTGTGTTTTATCTGAAGGTGAGCTTCGGTTACTCTCCTTTGTGTGCGATTTTTGGGTCAGCGAGCGTGAAACAAATCTCCTACTAACAGAATCTTTCCTGGGAGCTCAGACACCTCTTACCCGCTCCATCAGAGCACGCACGCAGAAATCTATCCCAACAATCGACTAGCCTTCACACGCCGCTGTTTATTTCATCGGATGCAGGTCACATATCTGCAGACGGGAGTGGGAATGATGGGATGGGTGTACAGTGCTGACTTTAATCTTTGCGTTAAGAAACAACTCAGTGGAGAATCCTGGAGTGTCCTGTTAAGGTTTCATCTTCTTCCCTCATTGGACAGAAAAACATGGACACCTGGCTCTGAGGAAAGTCATGTGACACAGCCGTTTGCTGTTTTTAAAGGGGGGAATAATCACTGTGTGGTGCTTCTGATTTCTGCAGGAGTCACTCAGTTCATATCAGCGCTGAATTCTGTGAATATGAGCGTATTTATCATCTCATGCCGACTCCTGCAGCTCGATTCGTCACTAATTTTTTCTTCTATGTGGTTATAAAAGTTACAAAAGCAAACGGATCTCCTGGATCTCCTCCAGACTGATCTCTGTAGTTTGGTTGAGTCTGCGTATCTGGTTTTGTCGCCCCTCTGCTCTCTGTATAAGGGGTCTGATTCTCAGCCCTCACTGAGGTTCAACAGATGAGGGAAAATCAGCTGAGGCCTGTTAAAGCTGGAGGCGAGGAGACATCGGCTGGGTTTGATTTAGTGACTTGGATGTAACCGTGGGATCACTTTTTAATATCAGCAGGCGGCAGCAGCCATCAAGAACATGCTGCCTCTTCTTTCATCAACAGGATACCTGAGAGACACAAACGCAGTGGGATTAAAAACTTCAATAACTACTGAGGAGGGTTTGTAAAAATGCAGGAATTTTTAGATTTGGAAACTTTCAATGGGAATTTTCAGAAATTTCCGGGAATTAACAGGAATTTTCTGGGATTTTTTGTGAATTTATTTTAACTGTATTTACCAGGTTATATACATGTATAAATGTTAAACATTTTGTTTTGTTAGAAGCAGACGTGCATGCAAACATCAATCAAGTTAACATAAATAAATAAATAAACAAACAAACAAATAAAATAAAAACAAATCAATAAAAATAAATAAATAAATAAATAAATAAATAAATAAATAAATAAAATAAAATAATTAAATAATTAAAATTAATTAAATTAAATAAAATAATTAAAAATAAATAAATAAATAAATAAAATAATTAAATAATTGAAAATAAATAAATAAATAAATAAAAAAATAAATTAAAATAATAAAATAATTATATAATTAAAATTGATTAAAATTAAATAAAATAATTAAATAATTAAATAATTATAAATAAATAGATAAATAAATAAATAAATAAAAAATAAAAATAAAATAAAATAAACAATCCAAGACAAAATGTCCTGGGTATTTTAAGAAAATTAAAAATAAATAAAAAACATAACATAGTAAAGTTGAAAAAACAAACAAAGAAAAACACCAACTCAAAATTTCCAATATTATTATTTATTTACTATACATTTTTCGCCCCTTTGTATCCCTATGACTAAATACATAAAACAATCTTATCAAGATATCTCAAAAGTTGCCTTTGTAACATATATGTATTTTTAAAGCACAGGCATGTGAACTTCAACCTTCAAGGAGGACTGAAGGAAGGTGGTGCTAGCTCTGCTACCTTTAGCCTCACTCTGCCAACCAATTGACATCTTAATACGCAGACTCTGTGATACCGTGTTCGGCTGTGTTGAATATTTTTTCTAAATTTGGACTTTTTTCTGAACGTTTTCTTACCTTCAGATTAGTCTGTTGGTATTAAAGTCCAGGAAACAAATCAGTCTTGAACAGCTGGAGTGCATTGTCCTTTTTCAAACTGTAAATTTTGTTATAAGCTAAAAAACAGTGTTGGAACCGGTGCTCAGGAAGTGCTTCTTTGTACCTTGATTTGGCATCAACTTGTTTTTCTTACATTTTCTGCACAAAGTGATTAATAAACTACTTGTTTATTTTTAAAATATGTGTTTGCAGCCCGACAGTTTAAGATGCAAATGTCTTAAAGGTCTCTGTGCTGCACGAAGTTCACACCATCACACTTTATGAAATAATCAACACTTTTCTCCTGCGTTTCTCAAACTGATCAGGGACGTGTTTTCCTCTCAGGAGCCACCATGTTGGCCTAATCGCGACCATTTCTGTCTAAATATTTTCCTACGCGTGTATGCTTGAGTTCCCTGGAGAGTATTACATAATCCAGAACGTGTCAAAAGCGCTGCTCCGACGACCCGCTCTGCACTCAAAACAAAACATCTGCAGCTGTAGTCCTGCTTTGGTTTCTGCACAGATCCCCCAACACCGCCATCCCTCACCAAAGCCACCCATGCATAAATGTAAGCCACTTATGGTACTACAAAGTGCTCGTGGCCCAGTGCACAGGGTATGAAATGTTAAAGCTAAAAAAGACTCGAATGTCTGAGCCTAACTCACACGGTGTGGCTGGGATGAAGGAAAGTTTTCCGTCCGTACTAATGGAATTGTTTAGATTTCCCCTGCTGGTTTAATTCTGTTCCAGTTCTGTGAAATATTTGTGCTTCAAGGTAAAAAAACAAACAAGTAAAAGGGAACATCTCTGGTTTTCAGTCCGTCCAGTTCGATGATAAAAACCCTGTGCAGCACACGGCTCTGAAACCTTCCTCACAAGTCTGCTCCGCCGTGTTGCAGCAACACTGTTTGTGCTGTTCAGGAGTTCCATTTCCAGACAGGATCAATCAATCCCCCCCCAAAAAAAGCAATTAAATCTCGATGGAACAGTAATTCCACCCACGTCTGCGAGACATCGAGCTCTCTTTGTTTACTACTACTGCAACAGCACGGCCATTGATTAGAGATGGGATGGATAACAGAGCCTCCCTGGAGGAGTGGAGTAAAGCTGCTTTTATAGCCGCTCAGCCGGTCTGGGGGACTTTATGTCAGCGCAGATGAAATATTGAAATCTAAACTGCTCTTTTTCCCGCTGAAACCAGGCTGTGGTTGAACATCTATAGTCATAGTCATCATAAAATGTCAGCTCTCTCTGCAACCTTCAAGGTAAACAGGATCCAGTTTCACCAACATGCAGAATAAGAAAAGGAGTTTACAGTCAGTGTCGCTGTTTTTTTTTGACCTGGATGATCTGTTGTGTGTTTGCAGTACAAGGCCACAGTGACGCCCTGGGTGGGGCTCAGGAAGATCAACGTGTCCTACTGGTGCTGGGAGGACATGTCGCCCTTCACTAACACCACCCTGCAGTGGCTGCCCGGCGAGCCGAGCGACGCCGGCTTCTGCGGCTACCTCGCCGAGCCGGCGTCCAGCGGACTGAAAGCACAAACCTGCATCAACCCCGTGAACGGCAGCTTGTGTGAACGGCCAGGTGGGTCAACTCTGCTGCACTCACCTCAGCCTGTGGTCTTATTTAAAACCGTCCGTCTGATCAGGTCATGTTTGGGTTGATATGTGTCTCTTATGATACCAGCGTAAGTCAGATCTGACATCAAACATGTTTTAAACCACCCATGAAGTGTTACATGTTAGCGTTAAACAACAGGGTGAGGAAACACACATTAATAATGATCAGTGCAAAATCATCAAAGAGATAAGACGTTACGCTTTGTCCACAGGGGGCGCCAAAATCGCAACAATCTGTAAGTACCTCGGAGGACTTTTCGGGTGCGATGACACGTCTTAACCCTCTGGTGCAGCAGGAAGCTGTTTAAAAGTCATTTATCCTGAAGTCAGTGGTTTCTGTAGTGGAACACAGCGCTCTCTGCTGCCACACTTCCTTGAGATTCATTCAGTGGTCAGTCGGTGGAACTGCAAGTCAATTTTCTCCGACTCAAAACTGAAGGTGAAGCTTCTACATGACTTTGTGTTGCATGATGTCCATTTCAGTGGACCCATGGTTTATTTGTTTATTTGCATACGTGTCAAACTCGAGGCCCGCGGGCCAAATATGGCCCGCCACGTAATTTTATGTGGCCCGTGAGAGCTTAAAAGTAAAAAAAAAGTCAAAGTCAACTTTATTGTCAAATATGCTATACATGCTCGACATACAGCATAAATTAAATTTCAGTCCTCTCAGACCCACGGTGCAGCAGAGTAATAAAAATTACAATAACTAAATTAAATAAAGACTACCTTAAATAAAGACTACCTTAAATAAAGACTACCTTAAATAAAGACTACCTTAAATACTACAATTAACAATATAAACAGTATAAACAGAATAAACAGAAGGTCTGAGTGTTTAAAAATCCAAGGTCAAAAGCGTGCTTTGACCAAAAACTACTTTTCCCACAATGCCTGTCGACTATGATACCCGCGAAATTGACGGCTCACTGCCACCACATGGCAGAGTTTCTACATCAACGCCAACGAGTGGATTTGAGAAATAAATAATGATCCCAAAATGTCCAAGAAGAGAAAAGTTGATAAAGATGGAAGACGAACTTCAACCTTCAAGGAGGACTGAAGGAAGGTGGTGCTAGCTCTGCTACCTTTAGCCTCACTCTGCCAACCAATTGACATCTTAACACACAGACTCTGATACTGTGTTCGGCTGTGTTGAATATTTTTTCTAAATTTTGACAAAGTTTCAAGAAAGATGGGAAAGACGGGAAGGCGAATACTTGTTTGTGCTTCAAGGAGAAAGACCAGTATGTCTTTTGTGTTACGAGGCGTTGTCGGTTGTCAAAGAGTACAATCTGCGGCAGCATTTTGACACCAAACACGGAGCTACGTACGCCAAAAAAAGCAACAAGCAAACATTTTTTTTTCTATGCAACTGTGATGTTTGTCACTTGAACAAGTAATAAATTCAGGTTTTCTGACATTAAGGAGAATTACGTTTATTTCACATTACATTCGATTACATTTACTTACATTTATAAGTTACATCTGGCCCTTTGAGGACACCCATTGGGTGATGTGGCCCTCGGTGAAAATGAGTTTGACACCCCTGGTTTATTTGGATCCTCATTAGCTGCACCCTGGAGCACAGCTAGTCAAATAAAAAAAAAGACACATTTAAAAGAAGATCTTATTTACGTTTAAATTTACAAGAAAGCAAAACAGTCACGTGTTGGAAAGAGAATTAAAATCACACTTACAAAACCTGAAATATCCACTGAATTTTACAATAATTTCTGTCAAAAATGGAGATAAATGTCATTCAAAAAAAAAAAAAAACATTGGTGTAAAGGTTAAGATAAGAAAACTACAAACACTATCAGCTGACAGATATGATGTGCCATGAGGTGTTTTTTTTAATATAACTCAATTTTTGTTGATTTAGCCGCTAAAGGTGGTTAAAGGATTTCTTGCCTTGATTTACTGCTTATTCAAAAATAGTGGCGTAATAAAATATCTTATATGTTCCTGTATGTCATGCTGTGTTTTTTGCCGCCAAAGTTTTTTCTGGAATTGAAGGATTGGCAGGCGATAACCGTCTGTTGACCATCTTGGAGTCAGAGAAAATTTACTTGCAGTTACAACAACTGACCACTCAATGGAGTGGGGCAGCAGAGAGCACTCTAACGGGCGGTGCAACCATGGAAACCGCTGACTTTAGAAGAAAATGACTTTTAAATAGCTGTTTAACGATACGCCTGTACAAAGTTTTAATGTTTTCAAACCATAAAAGGAAAAAAAAATATTCATGGAATCATCAAAAAAAACACAGTTTGATTCATTTTTACATGGAGTTCATCCTGTTTTATGTTTGAATGCTCAGGCACATGGACATGTCTGTGACCATAAAAACAAAATCTGAACACAGGCTTTGATAATTCATGCATCAAAGGGTTAAATCTGCCACAGTCGGTGAATATTAAGGGGTAGAAGCTGTTTAGCTCTTCTGTTTCTCTGCTTACTTTATCTTTCATCTCTCGTCCGCGTAGCCTCAGTCTGTCGATTGGTTCATGAGGCTGAAGGCTTTCTTCTTCTTCTTCTTCTTCTTCTTCTTCTTCTTCTTCTACTGCTGGGCTCTTAAGTTTGCTCTGATGATTTATATTTGGATTAACGAAGCTGCTGGGGCGCTCCTGTGATTGGGTTCTTATGTGGGATTAGTTAATTGCTGGTTGGACCGTCTGGTGTTGAGCTTTTCGTCTCCTTCATTAGTCTGTCGTGCAGCCCGTCTGTTTTTAGGTTGTTTTTTATCTCCTCGACTGTCTGAGCACTTTTTAAACCCACGTTTTTATAACCAACAAGATTATTATTTCACATTGCATGTTGCATAAATCTCAGCTGTAAAAGAAGCCCTGACTGGATGTAAACAAAAGTAGACGGACTCAGTCAGGATATCTCTTCTTCATCCTCAACTTTTAATATTTACACACAGGATCTTTTGATGGATTTGACTTTACACCTTAAAATAAGACGTATAACTTTCAGATGGATTACATCAGAACACGCAGACTTTGTGAAGATCAACCCGTGCATCCCATAACTTGTTGAAAATGTCCCTCAGCCAACCACAGCGCCAAGCAGTGCCGGACGCCGTGCGCCATGAGAGCCACCTGCAGCGAGTGCACCAGCAGCAGCTCCGAGTGTATGTGGTGCAGCAACATGAAGCAGTGCGTGGACTCCAACGCCTACGTGGCCTCCTTCCCCTTCGGACAGTGTATGGAGTGGTACACCATGAACACATGTCCACGTAAGATCTCTCATTCATTATTTATCATGTCTCCTGTTCTGTCACACACACACACACACACACACACACACACAGCTTAAGATACCAAAATCAACACATTTCACAGAGACTTTAAATCTCTCTCCTCGTCTCTGTGATGACCCGCAGAGCACGTGACCGGCGCTGCAGATCATCAGACACAGACTCAGAAACTGGACTCCTTGTGATCCACCACATTAACAGATTTAGATCAGCTGAACATGCAAAAAATCTGCTCTTACTTGATGGTCCACATGTTCTCAGACTGACTCCAAAAGCGAAACAGAGCCCACTCTAAAGTTTTTACAGCCTGGTGCAAACAATTGTTTTGATCTTTAAACCTCAGTGTTTGATTTTTAAAGCTGTAGGTTGAATATAGTTTTTAACTCTCTTGTTATTATTGTATCAGGGTTAAAAGTTACGCACAATGAGCCATAACTCGAAGTGCAGCTGTTTTTTTTTTTTTTTCCCAGAGTCCTCATCTCCCCTCTGTGCAGGTCTGTTTTTAGTATATTTAATTCACTGATCTCATATCTGCACCGTTTGCTTTTAAACCCTCTGAAACTAACGACAAATTAAATGTTTATTTTAAAGTTCACAGCGCTCTCCTTTAAGATGGGTCACATTTAATACAAAATGAAGCAGTTTAAAGAGTTTCCAGGAATTATAAACAAACTTACGGAGCCAGTTTGGAAAAAAAACAAATGTTTGGAGTTTTTTGTCATAAGATAGACGTGAAACATGATCTAAATAAATTTTAACTAAAGAAAGAGTTAAATTAATTACATTTAAATCAGACTTATTCTAAAAAACATGGAAAATACTCGATAGCCTCAACATGTTGTAACACCTGCATCTAAACAAACAAACTTCCCTCAAGACAACGTTTGCATTTTTACATCATAGTTTCCATCACTTGATTAGCAAATAAAGTACATTAAACTATTAGAAATTAAGCTCTACTTACCTGTTATTGTGAATTCATTGTTCCCACACTGAGAAGAGCCAGGTGATACAGGTTTCAGATACTTTAGTGGAGAGAAACGGCTGAACTGGTTCTCAAGTGAAAGTCTGTGAAAAGGGATTCTCACAAACATTAAAAAAAACCCACAAAAAAACATAAAAACAAATTAAAAACAAATAAAAAAACATAAAAACAAACAAAAAAACATAAAAACAAACAAAAAACAAACAAAAAAACATAAAAACAAACAAAAAAACATAAAAACAAACAAAAAACAAACAAAAAAACAAAAACAAACAAAAAACATAAAAAACTTAAAAACAAACAAAAAACATAAAAAACAAAAACAAACAAAAAACAAACAAAAAAAACAAACAAACAAAAAGACAAAACAACAACAACAAAAAACATTAAAAAAACATGAAAAACAAAAAAAACAAAAAAAAAACGTAAAAAAGGGATTCTCACAATTATGACAAAAAGAATAAAAATAAAGGGATTCTCAAAAAAACATTGAAACTTAAAGAAAAAACAAAAAAGGGGATTCTTACAAGCAAAAAACATAAAAAACCAAAAACATAAGGGATAAGGGACAAAAGGGATTCTCACAAACATAACAAATGAAAACAACAACATAAAAACAAAACCAAAAAGTGACCCTCTCATGCACTTCCACACTCTCAGACTGCATCCATGAACTCTCTTCAACGCCAGCTGACAAACCAACTACAAAATAAAAGCCTGAACCCACAGCTTGCTCACAATGCTTTACAGTTAATATCCTGCGTGGCTGGAGCGAACGTGTTGACTCCATCACACTTTAAAAAGGCTCTTAAAGGCACATTTTGAGTAAGTGTGGCTCTGTGGAGCAGAACATCTCTGAATGTTCTCTGTTTTTAACCCTCATTAAGACAAACACACTGAGCGCCGGCCCCTCCACTACATGAGAGTCAGTGCTCAGTCTGACAACTTGGTCTCCAGCTGCTGCTTTGTTTGTGTTCGGTGCAGCAGAGAACAGTTTTCATTTATTTAACCTGGCAGGTCAATTAAGTACAAGTTGTTGCTTACAGCCACGGAGGAAACCCCCCCAGAGAGGGAGGAGGGTAAAGAATTAAAATACGGGAAAATATCTGTGAAGGGCAGGAGAGCGCCAGCAGCTAAGAAGTTAAAAGACCTGTTGGGCTTTATAAAGGTGCTGTGAGCATTATTACCAGTAATTAAAGTCATAACATTCTGGATCTTCCACAACAACACCCAGATACACACAATGACCATCAGTCATTTGGTAACAGGGATGTGTGTACTCTAGTACTTCCATACGTGTAGTCGAGCAATAACTGAAGCCTTCACTGAAATAAGAGACAACAAAAAAAGTCCATATATTAAATCTCCCCTTTATTTAAGATTACAAAAGAAAAGCTGCAGACATGTGACAGAGGAAGATAGATTCATGAAATGAAACTGAAAAGGAAACAAGAAGGATAAAAAACAAAACAAACAAAATAAAAAAATCAATTAGAGCCCATCGTTGGCAGTTGCAGTATTGAAAAAGCTCGACTGAATCTAACTCTGTTCAAGTTAGGGTGAGGTAAAGAGGCGGGGCTTCGGCGTCTTTGAAAACAGCTACAACAGTCAAACAGTCAGACATGCCCTTATATGGGCAAAACTCAAAAATTTAATAATTTCAAAGTAGCAAGATACAAAAATTCCGCGTACTGTTGTAAACATGTTTAATTTTGCCGTAAGGGCTTCATATTTTAAGCTAAAAAAAAAACTAACAGGTTTGAAAACAAGCTCGAACAGAAGGGAAAAAAAAGCACTGAGACTATAAAGACAGGGAACACAATCACAAAGGAGGGGAAACACAGGAAGTAGTGGAACCAGATACAAAATAAAACAGGAAGTATAGAAAACCAACTCCAGAACAAGACGTAGAGATACAGTCTGAGACACGAGGATATAAAACATAATTTAAGAAATAAAATCACTGGAAAAGACCAAAAACACACGACAGAAACTTCAAAATAAGACGCTTAAGAGAACCCAGAACAAGGTGGAAATCAGGATCCTGACCTGGTCATGAGCGCATTAATGAGACAAACTGTCAGCACACACACACACACACACTCATTCATGTTTCCATTTGTTGTGTGTGATCACTGTTACCGTGTAACCAGCTCACCTGCCAACTTTCAAAGCTGTGCCAGCTTTTATTTTCACACACAGCGCGCTAATTAACATGATGTATGATTTGTATTTGGTTCAGCTCACACACACACAAATTACTCTCATTATAAAGAGACAACAGACGTGCTTTCAACAACAGTGATAACAGAGTCCAGGCTGAAAAATGTCCCGCTCTTTCTCTAACTCTGTGTGTGTGTGTGTGTGTGTGTTTCCGCCGCAGCTGAGAACTGCTCCGGGTACAGAACGTGCGGCCAGTGTCTGGATCAGCCGGGCTGCGGTTGGTGCACCGACCCCAGCAACACGGGCAAAGGTCAGTGCATCGAGGGCTCGTACCGGGGGCCCTTCCAGACCTCTGTGCCGGCCCCGTCCTCCCTCCCTGGTGTGCCGGCGAGCCCCCAGCCTGCCCTCAACACCAGCATGTGTCCTGGAGAGGCCAAATACAACTGGTCCTTCATCCACTGCCCAGGTAGGGAAAGAAGACCTGAACCTGAAAGTTTCATCTTTTCTTCATGAGTAACCAACGCTCTGCACCGACAGACAGATCAGAGCCCAAACGTCACATCTTCAACTCACAAACTGAACGCAGCTTTAATCATGTCCAGTCCTCAGGCTGTTTCCACAGTGTGTGATCTTCATACTGACTCTGCTTTTGTTTCCTCCTGGGCAGCGTGTCAGTGTAACGGTCACAGTCAGTGTGTCAACGAGAGCGTGTGCGAGAAGTGCGAGGACCTGACAACCGGCCGCCACTGCGAGAGCTGCATCTCCGGCTTCTACGGAGATCCGACCAACGGGGGCAGCTGCCAGCGTGAGTATATCCGCAGGGTGGAAGTCAGCTCGGCACTAAATCAAGCGCTCGGTAGTCCTGCGCGGGGCTTCATTTAATGTGTCACTATTTTACAGTTCAGCTTTATTCCTGGCTGCACTGTAAAACACTCCTTTGGGATATGAAAGATTTACTCCCCTCTGCAGCTACCGTGGACAGTCAGTCTATCAGACAACAAATCAATCCTCTGTTCCTCTGACAGCTTCATTTAACTCAACAATATATTTACAGCCACGGTGTGTGTTTTTTAAATTTCCCTCCCTATTTTAGAACTCTTATTACACACATCCCAGTGGAATTTATATTTACTGTCTGCTACGTCGGTGACAGCCGATCAATAAACAAACCTCTCAGCGTATCTTCACCCTGCCTGTATTATGCATGCATTGTTTACGCCTCTGTTTTTCTGCCTCCTGGTTTTACAGCAAAGTGCCCCTCAGGCATGTTTAACTCCTTAGCCAAGTGATGGCCCTCTTTACATCAGGTCGACCCAGGAGGCAGCGTGAGCGTAAAACGCAGTCAATACTTCAAAGAGGAGATGATAATTTAATAGTGGAGATAATGCATGTTTATGTATGAGGATAAAATCCTGGAGTGGCTTCTTCTTTCAGCGCTGATTTCTTTATGCTGCACAGCTCAATCGTCTTTGCGTAGGCTGGAATAATACGACACAACAGGTGGGGAAACATTCCTGCAGGTGTTATAAATCTAGTCCTCCATTATGGAAAAAGCAGACAGACATTTGGCATCTGTTACTGGCTACGAACGCAGTCTCTTGGGAGGCTGAAAGTCACCTCTGGTAGGAAGGGAGCCAGAGCTCACGGAGGAGACGAAGCTTTCAACGCCGCTCCGCAACAAAAGGCACAAAATGAAGCACTTATCGAAACTTGAGTTATTACTCTGAGCCAGTGAGAGAGACACCAATACTCACGCCTCGAACAAACTGCGTATTAATGATTTGATTTTGACTCAATGTGAATCCACAAAATTTAAACAAAAGTAAACAAAAATTAAAACATCAAAACAGACAAAAAAGAAAAGGAGCGTGCAGAGGTAAAAACTTTTTAAGCTCCACCCCTTCGCCATCAGATAATAATATATTACTGATATGCTTCCTTCATGCAAATAATTATGATTCAATATTACTATGTGTATATATTAAATATACACATATTTACAATTCAGTCAGGAACACTCTCGTCATTGATTCGAACCATTTATTTCCAAAATGGAAATACAGTTATGGTTGGCGTTACAGGCTCTGCTGTTCAGAGTCCTCCCTGGGTTAGCCAAGCAGCCTGCTTAGACTTTCCAGGGAGTGCAACATAGAATCCCCCACATGGGTAAATACATGCATACAGACTTAAGAAGCACTTACAGCTTACAGAAGCAGGCACAAGTGGGAGAGTAGACAAGTTTAAATACTCCGCCTTATTGTTATACATGAGCTGTGATTGGTTGAGTGAGGTTGGATGTGATGCGAACATCAGCCATCAGCTGTTTGCAGCTGGGCGTATGACTTCCGTGTCCTGCATGAACTACGTAAACTTCATTTATTCGTAAAAAAAACCCCTAAACAAATAATTAAAACACCCTTAAAAGACAAACAAAAAAAGAAAAAACCAAACCAATAATAAAAACACCCTGAAAAGATAAACAAACAAAAAAGAAAAAAAACAAACCAAAATCAAAAAATTCTAAAAAGACAAACAAAAAAGAAAAAACCAAACCAATAATAAAAACACCCTAAAAAGACAAACAAACAAACAAACAAAAAAAGAAAAAAAAAAAAAACAAAATCAAAAAATCCTAAAAAGACAAACAAAAAAAGAAAAAAACAAACCAGTAAGAAAAACACCCTAAAAAGACAAACAAACAAAAAAGAAAAAAAAACAAACCAAAATCAAAAAATCCTAAAAAGACAAAAAAAGAAAAAACCAAACCAATAATAAAAACACCCTAAAAAGACAAACAAACAAAAAAGAAAAAAAAACAAACCAAAATCAAAAAAACCTAAAAAGACAAACAAACAAACAAAAAAGAAAAAAAAACAAACCAAAATCAAAAAACCCTAAAAAGACAAACAAACAAAAAAAAGAAAAAACCAAATCAATAATAAAAAAAAACTAAAAAGACAAACAAAGAAAGGAAAAAAAAAACAAAGAAAAAAACAAAACAAATAATAAAAACACCCTAAAAAGACAAACAAACAAACAAACAAACAAACAAAAAAGAGAAAAAACCAAATCAATAATAAAAACACCCTAAAAAGACAAAAAACCAAAATGCAGTTAATAACCCTTGATGAGTATTAAATCCCCTCGTCAGCCCTGTACCTGTTGAATATTATGATTTTCTTCAGCTTTTTAAATTGCATCATGTTTGAACATCACTTCAGCCCCTGTGTTAGTCCACTCCATGATTTTACCCCCCTGCTGTTTGCACCCTGTGAGTGTTTAAGTTAGATTTTCCCCTCATTGACCGGAATGATTCAAACAGACCTTACAGACGCAGAGATCGACTCTTTTCAATTTGTCCTTTTCTTTCTAGTAGAGACCCCAAAAACAGAGGCCAGGGCTTAAAGGGTTAAAACTAAAATGCGGGAAAAAGGAAACGTTTCCCCGTCTGTCTTCAGTTTTCATGCTCCTCCTGTTCTCTCTCCAGCCTGCAAGTGTAACGGCCACGCAAGCATGTGCAACCCCAACAACGGGAAGTGTTTCTGCACCACCAAAGGCATCAAAGGAGATCGCTGCCACCTGTGAGTTCCAGAGTTTACCGTCTCATTTGTTCCTCGCTTTCTGCCTTCAGTTTGAAGAGGAACGGTTTTTTTTTTCCACATCACTTCTATGTGAATAAATATGATGAAGCCTTTCTTTTGTGACATGCAGTACAGGTGACATGATGGGGATGTTGCGGTTTGATAATCTCGACCTTTTACTTCTGTGAAATGTAAACAAAAGATGCTCGAAAGTGACTAATTTCCTCCTCACTAAGAAAATAGCTTAAATTAAGCCCTATATTGAACACAGGATGAAAATCTGGGAGTAAACAACACTAGATTAGGTTAGCATTCTAGGTTAGCATTCCAGGTTAGCATCCCCATACCTGTGTGAAGCCAGTTACTCTTTGCTGGGATTAAGTGGATTAATGCCACTTTAACCAGACAGAGCCTGCATACAGCTCCTTCAAGATGCTATCTGTGCTTGTTTACATCAGGGTTGTTGAGTATGAAAGCTTTGATTTCACATGGCATCAGTCTAATTGGTGTGAGAAGGATGTTTTTTTAGTGTATTTTCAGGTAAAAGTAACAGTCTGTACTCTCCAGAGTTTAAATCAGTTTATTGTCACTTCCAAACACTCGTCTTGGCACACCTTGAGGTGAGATATTGTGCCCAACATGAGATAAGACGATGGAATTCGATGCAGTTGTAATTGCTTGAATCTGTGTACTTAAAGGTGAATAACATGAAGAGTCTGTCATTATCACTGCTGCAGAATCAGGCGCTCCGTCCCGTTCTTCACAGACATGTGAAATTTGATATCACCCTGCATGAACGCTCCTTTTATTTTGAAAGTCACGAACTCTCTTTCAGCGCGGACTCGATTAGAATTCAGGGATTTTTCAATTGACATTACTTTACAAGACGTGCAAGGCCACATGTTAATATGTCTCCACTTGAAGAAAAGACTCAGCACCCCCCGTGTCCTTTTTTGACACCCTGTGGAAAGCGGCTGTTCATTAGTGCCGGCAGCACTTATCTTAACCTCGGCCTTCATTACCGCAGGGCTTCCTGAAGCCCATTAAAAAACTGGAGATACAGTTTAGGAAAAGAGTGGTCATCAGTATGAAAATGAGGCTGTTTGAGTCTTTTTGGAGTTTTTTTTTTATGTCAGTCAGCTATAGAGGCTGTTTAAGATTCCTACTTCTCTGCTTTTTTCTCACTAACTCTGTATTTATTCAGAGCAGACTCGCAGGTATGCAGCTCATACAGTCGTTCTCTGATGGTAATAACAATGAAGAGCATAAACTAACAAACACGACTCCACCGTTCGTCTCCTTCATCTCCATCCCTCTCCGTTTTCTCTCAAATCTTCCTTCATTTTTCCCCTTCTCTCTCTCTGTCTCTCTTTCAGGTGTGAAGTAGAGAACCGTTACCAGGGCAACCCCCTCAAAGGAACATGCTACTGTAAGTGGAATTTCAATTACCAGCTGGGCTGAAAGAGAGTGTGTGGGATTACATTAAGAAACCACTGTAAGGCCGTAAGTCCTCTCACTCTTCAGGTCAATGCCGAGACAGTCGTGTACATGGCTCTTTAAATCAGAGTCTCAAGTAGTTTGGTGTATTAAAAAAAAAGAAATACAGATGGAGGAGAAAAAAAAGAAGCTTTTCATACCAGCTGCAGGAGGAACAAAAAAGTCTAAATTGAGACGAGGCTGAACGTGACTGCAGAGGGACGATAGAAAGCTTTTAAGGAGCTGTCAGTCTGATTCTTTTCCCTGTTACTGCCACCGTCTTTGTGCTTGAGACAAACAGCAGCACAGAGGTCCACAGCGCAGAGTAGAAACTATTCATAACAAAGTTCCTCTCCTGGAGTGGGTCGGCTCTGAAAGCCTCCATTCTTCATTTTTCTGTCTTACACCAGAGGCTCCCAAACATTTCTGCAACCCTCAGAACAGCGGTACCAGCGACCCCCTGCTGTGGGATTAGTCTCAGAGGCCGATCCAAAAAACGAATAAAGAAGGTGCAGGGTTCTTCATTTAGCACATACTGCTGTGTTTCCCCAATCAATTTACCAGCAGGTCCTGTGGCTACAAAGAAATGTTGAAAACAAGTTAAACATTTTCTGTTGGTGTGGTTTTATAAAAAGTTTAGCCCCTATTTTTGTCTGTATGTTTATGTCATAGAATAGAATAGAATAGAATAGAATGTACTTTATTAATCCCCGAAGGGGAAAGTGACCCATGATGTGATCCATGATGAGTCATGGATGAAATATGCAGTTGTAAATAGTTTATGATTTTGGAGGGCATTTCAGGACCCCCTGCTAGTGTTTTGCAACCCAGACTGTTGAGAAATTCAGTCCTAAACAACTGGAAAAGTTAAGTTTGGGTAAGTTAGAAGTTAGGTTAGGTTAGGTTTAGTTAGGAAAAATTAGGTTAGATTCAGTTAGGTTATCTTAGGTTGGATTACAAATTAAGTTAGGTTGAGTTTAGTTATCTTAAGTTTAGTTAGGTTAAATTTGGTGAGATTAAGTTAGGTGAAGTTGGATTAAGTTAGGTTAGGTTGTATTAGGTTAAATTTAGTTAGGTTAGGTAAGGTTGTGTTAGATTAGTTTAGGTTAATTTAGGTTAGGTTAGGTTAGGTTAGGTTAGGTTAGGTTAGGTTAGGTTAATTTTAGTCAGGTTAAGTTAGATGAAGTTAGATTAGTTTAGGTTTGTTTCGGTAAAGTTAGGTTAAGTTAGGATAAATTAGAATAGGTTGTCTTAGGTTAAGCTTAGGTAGGTTAGGTGAGGTTAGCTTAGGTTAGCTTAGGTGAGGTTATGTTAGGTAATGGTTAGGTAAGGGTAGAAGTTTAGTTACATCAATTTTAGTCAGGTTAAGTTAGATGAAGTTAGATCAGTTTAGGTTTGTTTTGGTAAAGTAAGGTTAAATTAGGATAAATTAGAATAGGTTGTTTTAGGTTTAGTTAGGTCAGGTTAGGTTAGGTTAGGGAAGGTTAGGTTATGTTTGGTTCGGTTTGGTTTGGTTTGGTTAGGTGTGAAGTTAGGTTAAGTTAAGAGTTTATGTACAAACAAAATTACTATAAGAATATATAAAGATAGAATTATGTGATATGTGTAACTAGAAAAAATCACTACCGAATATTTTACATTTACATTTAAATATGTACAATGAAGTGCAAGCATGAAAGGTGCTTGGACTGATAACATAACAAGGTAAATATATAATTGGTAATAAATAAAACGAACATAGTTTAGCTTAAAGTAAGCTAAAGTAGAGTAAATAAACAGTGCAGTGATGAGAAACTGATATTAAACTGTGTTTAAAATGTGAATTCAAAACTCTCTGCATATCAAACGTTTTACAGGGATGTGGAAGGACGTATGGTGAGATGTTAACATCTGAAAGCATCTTAAAACACTGTTGAAGTGATTTAAGTGATGGCTGAATAGACTCTTAAAAGCTGAAATGTTTTCTTGTCGCAGTTCGTGTTTTCTTACGTTGATCTCATTGCTGGAAATATCGAAGAAACGCTGAACTAAGTATGAAAGAAGTTTACTTCTTTGAGCGGATAGATTAAAGCAGATTAAGAATGAGACGGGTGTGGTTATCTCGTGTTTATATAGTCTCTTATTCCATCCCTGAAGAATCGATATGGTTTTTAAACAGACAGTGAGCGAGGAACTGACTCATTTCCTGCCCCGAGCGCTGTGTGCAAACACACTCCGACTTTCAAACTAGACTAATCGAGCTATTCTTCTTCTTCTCCTTCTTTTGTAATCCCCACCACGCGCCCTCTCTGCTGGCTCCATCACTCCAAACAGACACGCTCCTCATCGACTACCAGTTCACCTTCAGTCTGTCGCAGGAGGACGACCGCTACTACACTGCCATCAACTTCGTGGCCACACCTGAGGAGGTATGTCTGACAGTGAACGCCCTGCCGTCACAGCAGCTGTCACTTTTATTAAGATAATACATTGTGTGCTCAGCACCAGGTGACGTTTAGAAAAAAGTTTTCTCCTTTTAAAGTGTTTTTATCTTTACAAAGATATCCAAAATTTTTCATCAAGGTAACTTAAAGAAAAGTAGTAAAAAAAAAAAAAAAAGCAAAACTATTTGAAAACATCAACAAACAGACCACTTTAAAGAAATGAATACATAAAAATATAACAAAAGCAACAAGACAGATAAATAAAGCCCTCAAAGCTCAAAGATGATGATGGATTCACAAACAAGCAACGCGACATCCCATCTAAGGCCATCCCAGCTTTGATACCTCTGAGATCTTCCAAAAAGGGTTTCATCTATATGTCAGAGGCAGGTTTATTCGCTGAGTAATAAAAAGAAAGATGGCGTAGAATTTTAATAATCGAGTCTTGTGGAAGAGACTCGGATGAAACAGAAAAGGCCCGAGGTCAGAGCTCTGAGGGACTCCACAAAAAGAAAACCAGAACAGTTTACGGTATCATCGAGGCGTAAAACATTTCTCTCCCGTCCCTCTGCTTGCTTTATTATCTCGTAAATGTCTCTTAATTTAACAGCAGAGAAATAAAGAGGATTAAAGCCAAGACTCTTCTCGTTATTCTGACTCAAATCTAGAACTTCTAGCATAGAAATTAGATTTTTTTTTCACTTTCAAGTTCAAGAAATTTAGTTACAAAGTAACTTTACTTAGTAACAGATTTCACAAAGATGAAACTTACACCACTTTAAGGCCCCGTTTATACGACAACGGTATCGGGGTGCGTTTCGCCTTCTCGTTTATACGGAAACGCCGTTTCAGCCGACCTAAAACGCAATTTTTTGAAAACGCCCTCCAGAGTGGGATTTTTCTGAAACGCTGCAGCCTCCGTTGCCGTATAAACAGCAAGCCGTCACGCTCCATTTTGCACGTGCGCATTCCACTTTCGTTGTGGGAACTTTTGCGAACCAGACAATAACAACGGTTAAATGTCGGACTTACCGGGTTGTTCTTGTGCCGCTGAATCTGCTGACTGCCTTTCAACAAAACATTCATCTGTTGCTCCTCTTCTGCACTCAGATAAGACGTATTTAATATAAACACCAGACGATCAGCCCGCCTCTTCTTCAGCAGCAGACTACCAAAAGACTCTACAGTTATATCGCCATCTACTGGCCGTGTATTTATACTACAGCGTTTTCAGTCCCTCGTTTCCGTATAAACGCAGATTTTTTTCTCTGCGTTTTTTGCGTTTTTGGTTGAAACGCTGTGAAGCCTTGTCGTATGAACAGGGCCTAAAACTGTATGATAGTCTGATGTTAGATAACGGGGGACATGGGAATTAACATCTTTGTTTATCACACAAAGATAATTAACACAACTTATAAATTCTCTGAATTCAAAATTAAACCCCACTTATTTTTAAACGACTGGAGACGGAGCAACAGGATGTCTGCACAGCAAAAAAAGTTAATACATCAAGGTATAACAGTCTACGTGAGAGCATCATTCAAAATGATCAAAATCAGTTCAGATAAATGGTTCTTAAAGCTCACTGATTGGGGAGAATCAAGAAAACTTTCTTCCTCAACTTTTTCTGCAAGAAAGTGAGGAAAAAATGACGTCTCGCCCCAAAGCCGATCTCCCGCTGATGAGCTCAGACTGAAGCGCTTGAACAAGTCGCACAAATCATCACACAGTTGGTAACACAGATGTTACAGCCAGCGAAAGCATGTCCGGTCCTGTTTACCTGACTGCAGCATCTGGAGCTCAAACAAGAGTCTGATTTGAACGTTCCAGATGGCGTCTTTCCCTCCACAAAGCTTTCACCCGATGGAGGGAAAAAAACAGAGCGCAGATCTCTTTGTAAGCTCAGGGTGTGCATGGATAAATAAATAAGAGTGTTTTCATAATCACTGGGTGTTTTGTTTTGGTTGCATCTTTGAATTATGTTACAACGGCCTTATTGGGTTGAAGGGAGCGTCTTAGAAACAAAAACAGCCTGATTAAGATTTCTGTCCTTGATGCAAAAAAAAAAGTAACCAGTATCCTGTGGTTGTTGTTCCAGGATGTAACCAAATGGCACAAACAAATTCTGCCAGTAAGTCCGAGAAGGGAAAGTCCAAAACTGAACTATAGAGAATCAAAGATGAAGACCTGGAATCATTTCAGGAGGAAATCTGAACATTTGTTTCTGAATTAGCCTCTTTACCGTTCGTCTTCTCTGAAGCTGTTGAATGATTCCAAACTGCCTTCAATCAGTCTGTCAACACTAATTAGGTCTTAATGTACACCTACTTGATGCTATCAAAGCTGATGACACTCAATAATTGCACTTACAGCATTTTAATACATATCATTTTCCTAATTGACTCTTGTTGTTTTGCTAATTCAGCTTCTATTAGCTGAGCAAATTTGCTCTCGTCTGCGACGCGGTCGCTGTTTGTGCAGCTGCAGACTCATGAGTGACTCTGGATTTACAGCTGCTGTGTCGCTTTCTTTTATATCTCTGCTTCATTGGTTCTCACTGCACATGGTACGGTAAAGATGTCAAACAAAGCTGTTTTTGTTTCTTCTTCTTCTTCTTCTTCTTCTTCAGCCAAACCGGGATCTTGACATGTTCATAAACGCCTCAAAGAACTTCAACCTGAACATCACCTGGGCCACGAGCTTCACAGGTAACAAGTCACAAAGTAACGCTGACACAGAGACGTGGAAACCCTTCTTCTTTTCATGTTGATCATTCATGCAGAAAAATAAGATCATATTCGCAGCTTTTCTTTTGTTTTATATCGACCTGATGAAGCAGTCAGATAACAGCTGCTGAGGGGAACAAGATTTCCTCATCAAACAGACGTCACTGAAAATAAAATGATCGATAATCTCATCTGAATTCTTCAAACTCTAATGAAACCCAGAACAGATGAAGATGTTATCTTGTAAGTCATGATTTGTTGAAGTCAAATACTTCTGGTTCTTTTCTTAACCCTTTAAAACCTACCATACCAAGTCTGCCAGAGCATCTTCACATCTTTTCATACTTTAGTGTCATTTTTTCAGAGCTTTTGCTAAACGTCAATGCAACCCTTATATCCCAAACTTTGATAAAATATACAGACTAAAAAAGGGCCATAAGAAAATGAAAAACGTGCATATATATTTCTAAATACAGAAATTTCAAGACTGTTCTCCCCAAAAATGTAAATGAAAAAAATGTGATGACGTATATTCAGGTAGGTTCAAGATGAAGAGGAAGTATGGCAAGCCGTTTTAACATTTAAAAGCTGAGTTCGACTATCCGAAATTTGAATTTTGACTGGGCAAAATGTGAGTTACCGATATCCATAACTCAGTTTTGCCTAGGCGAAATCACGTCACATTTGCCATTCATGTGTATTGGATGACTCATTGCGGATATCCAAAACGTCATTTCGGATATCCAAAATGTGAATTACAGATATCTACAAATGAATTTCGCCTAGGCAAAATTTAATTTAGGATATCCGTAAATACTTTTTTAGATATCTTAAATTGAGGCGAATTAAAGATATCTGTAATTTGAATTCCGCCTAGGCAAAACTGAATTACAGATATCTTAAATTCAAATAACAGATATCCAAAATTCATTTGTAGATATCTGTAATTCACATTTTGGATATCCGAAATGACGTTTTGGATATCCGCAATGAGTCGTCCAATACACATGAATGTGACGTAATTTCGCCTAGGCAAAATTGAATTCAAGATATCTGAAAATTGAATTTCGGATAGTCGAACTCAGCTTTTAAATGTTAAAACGGCTTGCCATAGAGGACGTGATGAGAACCACCACAGTCTGCGTTGTTGTGTTGTTCTTGTTTATGTTTTATTCTGGATTTCTGCAAACATTAGTTTAGTTCGTGGAAGGAAGCAGCGCTCTGAGACATGTTGAAACCACAATATGAAAGTGTTCTCTCCAGATTTTATATGCAAAAAGTACGATTCATCTGTCGTAGCATCGGCGCTACGCTGGGCTCTAAAGGGTTAAACAAAAAAGGTACGTATAGAAAAGGAGACATGAAATGAAGAAAACATTATGATTGGGAGGAAAACAAAACAAAGCAACAAACAGGAAGTTCAGGAGATGTGCAGGAGGGGCTGAATAAACCCTTAAGGGCTCATCGAGTCACCGTCCTGGAGAAAAGAGGAAAAAAAAATACAAAAATCAAGTAGTTCAAACAAATACTCAGTGTAGTTTTATCAAAGGAAAGATTATGATGCTGCTCTGATTAACTGTACGGTTTGTTTCGCGGTAAGTTGTTTCAACAGTGACGTTCTCAAAAATCTAATCCAGAACCGAGAAAATGTTTTCCTGAACACGGTTGGATGGAGATGATTGGCTGACCTCGTATTGTAATGATGGATTTGGGAATTAAACTGGAATAAATTCTGGAAATGGACAGAAACAGAGAAAGTTGTAGGCAGGTAGCAGCGATACGTATGAATTTAAAACAGCCTCAAAATTATTTACAACCTGTAAATCATATTTTGTAGATAAACTCATTTTTTTCAAATGCCACGTATATATAAATATATTTCTTTATGGGTTTTTTTTCACACATCGTGATTTGTGTCTGTAAAACTGGATTCAGATTTGTGAATTGTGACAGAATTTGTCTGAATCTTGAAGTCTAATTTACGGCTTGTAAAACACCATCTTTACATCAGCTTCGCATTTTTAGCCGTTTACAGGATACAGATACTTTTGAGACTGTTTTAAGCAACATTTACACCACACATTTTTTTCCCCTGCATGTACACTGTATCTTTTTCTGTAAAATTACAGTAATTTACTGGTGAAACAGCTGCCTGTCATTTACTTACTACCTGTAAAAATAGTTTGTATTGCTGTGTAAAGGTGACCAGCAGCGTGCTGTATATAAACTGTGACCTCGACACAGATTTCCAGTGATCCTCAGCTAAAAACTGTAAATTACTGTAATTATTTGACAAGCAGGACCAAAGGCAAGTGTTCTGTAATATTCCCTGAATGCATTATTTATAACAGTGTAGTACTGTTAAATCAAAATTCAGCAAAACAAAAACAGGAGACGACTTTTATCTAACATCTTAAATATGTTTATGTACGTTTACACTCATCAACATGTTTTGCTCCTCTTCAAACGAAGCTTAAATCCTCTTTTAGAATTTGACAAATAAACAGATCTTCTGTGAAACAATTAAAATAAGTCCAACTGTTTAACGTCCGTCTCTTTTCCCTCCCTGTTTTTCTTTGTCTCTTTTTAACCTCCCACTTCATTTCCTCTCCTTTGTTTTCTCCCTCTCCATCTCTGTCCCCTTTTTCTCTTATCTTCCCTTCACCACTCAGCAGGCACACAGACCGGGGAGGAGATCCCCATTGTCTCCCGGAGCAACATCAAGGAGTTCAAAGACAGCTTTTCCAACGAGAACTTTGATTTCCGCAACAGCCCGAACATCACGTTCTTCGTCTATGTCAGCAACTTCACATGGCCCATTAAGATACAAGTAAGCTTCGCTTTATCTCAACGGAAACACGGCTCACGTTAATTAAACCAAAAATAATCCTGATAGGCTCAGTGCAACATTCAAAACAAACAATGGGTTCAATTTTCTGCTGTTTTAACCTCTGATGCTCTGCGAGGAGTCGTCAAATGTTTGGCAAGAGACGTCGCTCCCTCCAAGTCTGTGCAGTGCTTCATCTTTACTACGGATGTTCAGAATGTTTAATTAAACATAAACTAAAATTCAGATTCTGATCAACGCAGAAAGTAGTCGGAAGTCTCCATGGCACGAGGCACTGACCCACTGGCATGAGGCACTGACCCATTGGAATATGGCATTGACTTATCGACATGTCTCACTGACCCACCACCATGTGTTGCTGACCCACTGGCATGTCACTGACCCACTGATATGAGCCACTGACTCACTGGCATGTGGCACTGACCACCAGCATATGATGTTGACTCATTGGCCTGTGTCAGTGACCCACTGGTACATGATATTGACCCACTGGTACATGTCACTGATCCACCAACATGTGTCACTGACCTGCCGGCATGTGTCAATGACCCACTCGCATGTGCCACTGAGCGACTGGCATGTGTCACTAAGCAACTGGCACATGTCAATGACCCACCGACATGTGTCACTGACCCATTGGAAAAAAGCATTGACTTATAGACATGTCTCACTGACCCACCGCCATGTGTTGCTGACCCACTGGCATGTCACTGACCCACTGATATGAGCCACTGACTCACTGGCATGTGGCACTGACCACCAGCCCATGATGTTGACTCATTGGCCTGTGTCAGTGACCCACTGGTACATGTCACTGATCCACCAACACGTGTCACTGACCTGCCGGCATGTGTCAATGACCCACTCGCATGTGCCACTGAGCGACTGGCATGTGTCTCTGAGCAACCGGTACATGGCGTTGACCCAATGGCACATGTCAGTGACCCATTGGCATGTGCCACTGAGCATCTGGCACATGTCAATGACCCACCGACATGTGTCACTGACCCATTGGAAAATGGCATTGACTTATTGACATGTCTCACTGACCCACCGCCATGTGTTGCTGACCGATTGGCATGTCACTGACCCACTGATATGAGCCACTAACCCAGTGGCATGTGGCACTGACCACCAGCACATGATATTGACTCATTGGCCTGTGTCAGTGACCCACTGGCACATGTCACTGATCCACCAACACGTGTCACTGACCTGCCGGCACGTGTCAATGACCCACTCGCATGTGCCACTGAGCGACTGGCATGTGTCTCTGAGCAACCGGTACATGGCGTTGACCCAATGGCACATGCCACTGACCCGTTGGCACATGTCAGTGACCCACTGGTACATGTCACTGATCCACCAACACGTGTCACTGACCCGCCGGCATGTGTCAATAACCCACTGGCATGTGCCACTGAGCGACCAACACATGGCATTTAATAATTGGTCATGACATCCCTTAAAGCCTCTTTTGGATCTGGATGTCACTTCTTAGACCACATCCACATGAAGCCGAAAACAGTTTCATTCTTTCTCGTATCAAAAAAGTTTGCTGTAAACGTGGAACCCTCACAAGAAATATGGGCGTCGAAAGCGCTGAAACCCACTGAAACCGCTGTAGTACATATGCCAGGCCTGTAGGTGGCGCTGTGACGCTGTGACAAAGTCCACCAAAAACCGAGAATGACACGGAGCGTTCGCAATCGGCTCGTGCGAAGATGGCGAAGAAGTGAGAGTTGGGGGCATTGCTTCATCAGGTCAGAAAATAACGGATAGTTTGTCAACATGGAACCAAACCGATGCACGGTTTCAGATTTATCCACTCTGGAACCCGGTTTAAAAAATGTTTGAAGTCGTTCGACATTCAACATGTCATCAAACAGTCTTGTACAAGACAGTGATGTCAAATTCAGGGTCATCTGCTTTCATATCTTGAAAGAGAAAAAGTAGGTGGTGGAGAAAGTACGATTAAAAGGGGAAGTCAACATGCTTCATCATGAGAAAAAGGGAGAAAAAACATCCCTTTAAGAGAGTTTTGTGCTGTTCGTAACAGCTCCTCCTCCTCCTGCAGCATTTGTGGCTGCTGGCTTTACCCAGCACAGCTTTGGAAGGAGAGGAAGTTAAAGGGTTAAAACAAGTAAACACATGAAGGTTAAAACAGTAGAGTGACTTAATCAGAGCATAAAATGTGATAAAAGCATGATGAACTCGAGTAGAACATCTATTTACCAGCTGTAAATATGGGGCTCTTTGTGCTAAAAGTGTGAAAGCGTCTACGAAATGACACATCAGGTCTCTTAATGCTCTGTCATGTGCAGAGTTATCCCATGTGTGCAAAATAAGTAAACACTCACACACACTTATAGCTTCACATATTTTAGATCAAAGTGCAGAAAATGGGCGCTGGATTTCCACTGTGACTGCTCAGCTTGTCTGTTTCAAAAGCCACTTTTCTGCTTCATAACCCAAAGAGCTGGCGTCAGAATGTAAATGTTGGCAGTCACCAGTGAAATGTGGTCAGTTAGAGGGAGAAAGTTTCCTGGATTTGGTGAGCAGGAGCTTTTTCGCCAGTGTTGATGTGGCTCCTTGGCAGGAGCGGTGAATGGAGGTCTGTGTTTTCCGCCTGCTCGGCCGGCGCTGTGTGTTTACGCGGTGGAGCTGCAGTGCACTTGTTGAACTGCCGCCGTGTGGATGACTGCTGGAAAGAGAGCTGTCCCTCAACAGTGCTTTCGCTGTACATCAGCGGCCAAGTCATGACGGAAAAATGTTGATGTTGAATGTGAGTAACTGCTGTGTTTGCATAAGGGTTGTCAGGTTATTGGAAAAAAAAAAGTCACGTTGAAAGTTTTGCAGGACGTTCGGAGTTGTCAGCTGCAGACTCAGTTTATGCTCAATGGAGCAGATCCTCGTTTCTGGTTCTTAATCAAATGCAGGCAGTTGTAGAAGTTATTTGTTTCTCTTTCTGTTTGTGGTAAATACAGTCACACACAGCACACCCCCCTCCCTGCACCCACATGCTGCAGCGAGGAGGTGCCTGCTCTCCTCTTTCACACACACACAGACAGGCAGCGAGTGACAGCGACTGCTTCTCTTGCTTGCTTGAGTTGACTGTAGTTTACGTTGCTCTAATCTCTGTACTACTCACTCAGTTTTCTTCTGCTCGTCTCTATTGAGGTTTGTTTGGTATTTAAAGTTACTTCTTCAACTTATTTCCTGTCATACGCGATGCATGTGACAAGACGGGGCTGAAAACGGCTCGTGTCGCGCTGCTCAGTGCCTCTTGCTTCAATTCAGGACCGTTTTTTAAGGTTTTCGTTGTCTCACATCTCTTTAGTTCTTTTTTTATATGTAAAGTTACTTGATTCACTGTTTTGCAACGTACACGCAACGCATTTGAAGGCTTAAAGCTGTAAACTCCTTGTGTCGCGTGTCCCCCTAGTTTCTCCACGCCGGTCTTTTTTTTTTTTTTTTTTAACTGGCTGCGTGATTTTAGTTTGGCTGGTGAGAAAGTTAGTTGGAAAGCTTTGCCCATTCTGAGCACAGTGTTTTTGAAAACACAGTGAACAACAAGGCATATTTTTGATTTTTTTGCCACTGAATGTTTGCACAAATCACCTATTAAATTTACACAGATCATAAATAAAGAGACAGTCTTTCACACCACTACATACACATTTTACCAGTTGTACATAAAACATAGCTGAAAATAAATATAGCCATTTCAAATCAATTCTTGCCAGTTTCAGACTTAAAATAATGTTCGGATTTAAGCCCCGCCCATATTTGGACAAAACACACCCATTTCAGATTTAGGCCCCGCCCCCTACGAGTACAGATACGGATACAGATAATGGTGTACTCGCTCATCCCTACCTTTTATACTTATTTTACCACCATAGAGTGAACTTTTTGATTCTGTAAACACAAAACTTCATTTCAGTCTGTAATTTGTAACAAATTGCTTCTTGAAACAACCCTGGAGTTAAAAGAATTGTGTTTTTTTTGGCTCCGTGTTCTGAAAGAAGCGTCACACAGAGACATTCTGCACATTGAATCCGATGAAGTTATTTGTTAATAGAAAAATAAACTGCACTCATTAAAAAGTACGACAACTCCCACGAAGCAATCGATCCTCAGCAGCGACTCGCGGTGTGTTCGAGGTAGACACACACACACACACACACACACACGAAAACACAGAAAATCAAACCTGTTCTAAAAAAAAAAAAATGATGGATGAAGGTTTTGCTGTCAGTGTGCAAAGATGATTTATGTTACGTATGATTGAATTTCTTCTTCAAGGGACGGAACACCGTCTCTGTTCGGTTGAAAACACAGACAGTTAACGTAGAAATCACTGGGCCTGAATTCGCACCTTAACCGTGGTACTTTAAGGCAACTAGAGCTGCAACAATTAATTGATTAATCGATTATTAATCAATTACTACATTAATTATCAACTATTTTGATAATCGATTCATCTGTTTAAGTAAATATTTAAGAAAAAAAAGTCCAAATTCTCTAATTTCAGCTTCATAAACGTGAATATTTTCTGATTTCTTTGCGTCTCTCTGTCACAGTCCGGAATATTTGATGATGTCATCTTGGACTCCAAGAAACATCAACATTTTTCACCATTTTCTGACAAACAGCTACTCGATTAATCGAGAGAATGATCAGTAGATTCATCGATGATGAAAATGGTCGTTAGTTGCAGCCTTAAAGCCAACCCAGCGTTCAGATCTTTACCCCCTCTGCTCCAGAGGCTGGATTTTCACACTGCAGGAAAAAGTGAATCAAATCTGATTTTTTTTTTTTTTTTTACCCTTCTGTGACCTAAATCAGATCTTTTATAACGTGACCTCAGTCTGCGTGCAACTTTGACGTCACGCCTGAGCTCTGCACTGGTGGGACTGGTGACGATGTTGTGAGTCACTGGCACTCAAAAAGCCATCATTAAATTATGACGGTCTTCGTCCTCTTACTTCCCTCTCGCCGTTATCTGCTCACAGAGAGCTTAAAGCATCCTCACTTCAGTGGCAGCTGTGTCACTGTGGGTAAACTTCGTGCTGTTTGTGACGTTAAGTTCTCCAGAGATTCTTATCCAGGCAACATTGAAAAGCAAAGCATGAAACCCCCTCAAAAAGAATCCGATTCGAGCATTAGGACTCTGTTTACAAGGCTTTGACGAAACGTGTGCATGCATAGGTGTTGAATGAGCACGCTCAAGCTTTGATGCTGCAAACGAATACACGCACAGGATCGGGTAGAGCCGGTTTGGGAGCACGGGGTGCTCTAAGGCCCGGCTCTTTCAGCCCTTGTGCCCCCCTGATCAGCTTCTGGAAGTGATTTGACTGGTTACCCCGTGCTGGCTCCTTCCCCCCGTGCCCTCCTCCTGAAGGAGAGAAAATCCTGCCTCCATCTTCCATGTCCTGCCTTGTGAGGGCTTTTAGTTCTCTCGGCTGCAGAATTCCAGCTGCTGCCTGCTCGACTCCAGGACCCCCCCCCCTCCCACCCCTCCTCAGCCTCCTCTGGTCCACCTCACCTTCTGCGAGGGTGGGTGGGATCATACAGAAGCTCGGCCTTGTTCTCCAACTTTTCATTTTTCATCCTCGTGCTCATGGAGCTTTACCTGCAACAGCGAGGTAAATTTTTCCACTTGTTTCTTTTCTCCTGCCGCCGCTCCTCGACTGAGGATCTTTTTTTTTTTTTTTTTAACCGTTTCTTCTTGAAAGTAGTTTTCTTTTTTGCCTTTTCTTGCTCTCCTTGCCTTCACTGGTCTGCTGCAGAGTGGCGTTAGAATTTGTAAGTGTGTGTGTGTGTGTGTGTGTGTTATCGTAGGCGGTTGGTCCTCCAGTGTTGGCAGGCTGAGATCGGAGTTGTTGGAAAACGGTTCACAAACAGCAGCTGAGAAAGAGCAAGGGCAAAGTGGAATGTTAAGTTGAAACACATGCTGCATTCAGAGTGGGCTGTGTGTGCAGCTAAGCTCTCTCTCTCTCTCTCTCTCTCTCTCTCTCTCTCTCTCTCTCTCTCTCTCTCTCAATCACCTCAGAGTTGCTTCTGTTTGCCTTCACGTGGTCGGAAGTGTCTAGAACAGAGTGCACAACCTTTGCAGGACTGGTTCCTTTCATGACCACGAACATTTAGTCCACTGGACTGCCATGAAGTCAGGTTTTTCTCGCCCCTGAACCACACGTCACTCTCACTTTCTCGCTCATACCTTCGATCAGAGGTAGTGTTGCTTCCATGTTCTGATGCTCATCTTGATCCGAAGTTTGGGGCTGAACCAGAGACGTTTCAGCCATCCCAAAGTGTCCCAACACCAATCCCACCAACACTCAAGTCCCCTCAAACTCAACCACAGTTTCACTTCTCTTGTGCTGTTTCAAGGAAGAGAAGAAAGAAAACCAAGCCTGACTGCGACTTAGAGATATTTTTCATTAAATGCACATCGTCTTATTTTCTTACTCTTTGATTCTCATTGGATGCAAAACATCCTGCTTTGAAATCAAACCATGACTCGTCCAATTTCTATTTTGAGATTTTAGTTTCAGAAAATGACCATCAACAGATATCTGCTTAGTTTAGTTACAGTGGATTCTGAAAATGGTTTGAATAGAATTTAACTCCATGTCTTAACTCTTGTAAAAATATTAAATTAGATGCTGTTCTTGAACCCTCTGAGTACACAAAAAAGCTTGGTCTCTGTAAAGGTGACACTCTGAAATTTCAACCTCAGCGGTCAAACTTGCTGAAGTGTAAGAGTGCGCTGGTGTCTGTTCACACGGAGAGACCATATATGGACCCAGTGGGATGTTGAAATGGTAGAATTGAGATTTGAAACCCCTCGCAGACTCTACAAGGCTCTGGATTCAAACCCAAAATAGCAAAATAGTCTAAAGGTAAGAAGAAACAGTCAGAAGTGATTCCACAAAGCTAAAAACTGGACCACAAAATGTGTGGGTTAGCATCAAAGGGGGCATCTGAGTGAGGGTAACATTAGCAGAGCTAGCACCACCAGTTTTCAGCCCTCCTTGGAGGTTAACGTCCACATTTTTACAACTTTTCCTCCCCCTTAAGGGTGTATTCACACCTGACTGGTTTGGGGAGATTGAGAAAATGGGGTGGTCTTGGATCACTTTCATTCAAGCCCTATAGTGGTTCACGCAAAGACCTCAGAAACCAACACGACTGACTCATAACTGTGGTTCACAGTGTAGTAGTGGGGTGGGGGGGCGGGGGGGGGGGGTAGTAATGTGCCAACGGTTGCCAATCGTTCAGTCAAAACAATAAAAGAAGGAGTAGAAAAATCAGCAACAGCAGAAGAAGAAGAAGAAGAAGAAGAAGAAGAAGAAGAGAAGGTGATATAGCAACGATTACCGTGTCGATCCGAACATGAGACAATCCTGGGAATAAG
Source organism: Labroides dimidiatus (assembly GCA_030710495.1). NCBI lineage: Eukaryota > Metazoa > Chordata > Actinopteri > Labriformes > Labridae > Labroides > Labroides dimidiatus. Next base: position 2,330,571 of record CM061156.1, on the reverse strand, counting down.
ACGACTTTCTTTTTTTCATTGAAAATTTTTGAGAAAAGTCTTTGATGACAAAATCTTGTTTTATCATGAAGAACGTTTGCACGTTCAGAACTCTCCCCTGCTCTCTGTATCGCACACAGCAGAGTTCCGCCCTGATTTCTGACCAATGAGAGAAAAATTTGATCGCACGTGGCGTTTGTTTACGGCTGTGGACCGCAAGAGACTTTAGCAGTGTAAACACAAACAAACTAAGTGACAACTGCAATAATTTTATCATTTTTTGCCCCTGAATCAGAACGAAGCAAACGAGCCACAGGTGTGAACACACCCTTAGACCTGTGTTTATTTACATCAGGGTAGTAGCATATTATGAGGGGTGGCAGTGGCTCAGTCCATTAGGTCTTGGCTTAGCAAGCGGAGAGTTACTGGTTCAAGTCCCAGCATGGACAAAGATTGGGAATTGGGCACCCCATCAGTGTGTGTTTTTGTGCAAAGTCCTGTTTGTGTGAGTGTGTTCAGCAGGATTCAGAGTGAAAAAAGGATCTCCTGTTCATCCTGGAGTCCAGAGTTTAGGTGGTCTTGAACGGTTCAGCTGAAGTTCCTCTCTCTCAGATCAAGCATGCAGAGATTTTATGAAGCACACGTTGCAGCAAAATCACTTTGATATAATCACTTTGACCGACCAGAAATAAGTTCTTGTACGATGGTCAAAGTGAATTCTGTGATGACTTCATCAGCGCACATCATCAAAGCGAAATCAGTTGCGGTGAGATAATTCAGCGCGGAGTTCTCCCACCCCTCTTTTTTCCTCGTTTTTATCTTTCCTGATGAAGAATAGATCAGAATTTAATGATGTTTGTAATGAAACTCAAATCCCAGACTAATTACATTAAAGAGCTGTGATCTCCTGTTCTGTGCCTTGGTGAACATGTCATGATATGGTGGAGATTAGAACAGCCTCTGATTTAACACCCTCCGTGGAGTAGCAGCAGCTGTAGCTATCAGCATGCTGGGCCGCTCTGCGTATCACCGCGGACTCGTGTCGTGTTTATCTGGGCCATGCATGGCTGCCTGATGGCTGCGTCGTGATACTGATCACAGAGAGGTTCAGGCAGGAGAAACTCTGCTCATTTTGCAGCAGTGACGGGAACAACCTGCAGCCAGCTGCTTCGTATTCAGACAGAAGGTTGAATTCTACCCACACAGACTGAAAGTGAAGAAAAAGATGTTACATCCTCTAAAGGAGTTAGAGAATCAGATACTTTTGTTAAAAATATCAGTCTGTCCATCGATTTGTTCGGTTTGTCCCGTTAACGACGACAGGAGGATGAAAATCAATCCAAATCATCATCTTAGAGAGAGGTGGTGTGTAAATCTACATCTGATGCTGTACTGGCAGAATGCTAACTAGCAACATGCTAACATTTAAAGCAAACATTTTTAGAGTCCCCGGCTCTTCAATAGAGATTTGTCACCTCCGTTTATCATGAGCCTGTGAAGGTTTTCAGTCATCCACGTCACGATAAATCAAAGTTTAATCCGCCGTGAGCTAGCACATTCATCTTAGCTAATTAGCAATAAACACCAAGTCCGGCTGAGGCTGATAGGAATGATAGGTCAAAGACAAAGTTAATGGACGAAGTGAAACTGCGAGCTGATGACGGCGTGAGAAGAAGTCATTACAGTTCTTCCTGGCGTTGTAATGGATGTCTGCTGCAGATTTCATGGCAATCATTTAAGAGTTATCAGGATGTCAGGAGGAGTCTGTGGTGACTGAAGTCTGAGGGACGTGTCATCTAGGAACAATTCAAAGAATGCACATTCCATCCTATAGCTGTGTGGAGTATTTAGTATGGACCAATGGAATAATAATAATAATAATGATAATAACAATAATAATAATAATAATAATAATAATAATAATAATAATAATAACAATAATAATAATAATGATAACAATAATAATAACAACAATAATAATGATAATGATAATAATAATAGCAATAATGATAATAATGATGATAATAATAATGATAATAACAAATTTGTGCAGTGCCTTTTAAAAAAGTTACAAAATATTGTCGATTAATGTTTGTTAAAAATTAAAAGTAAATAAAACATTGAAATATTTGAGCTCAAGACAGTGAACAGAGCGCTCATTAAGTCTGCACATGCACATGTGTATATGAGTGTAGAGTAGAGCTGTGATATTTAATTACAGAGTAAAAGACTTGACTTCCTGTTGACTGTAGGGGGCGGTGTACTTTAATTTGAGAAAAAAAAGCATATAAATGCGTTAAGGCTGTGAAACTGAACATGTGTGTTTATTTTGGTCCAGATCCAACTTTGTATATACGAGGTATGAGGTTTTCATTTAGCTGAAAAAAAAAAGTCAAGTTTGGTGATCTCCCCTGGCCTCACCGATTGAGTTATGAAAAATCCTTTGGTAACTTTTAATCGTCAGTGTGTACAGTATACAGAATTTTTTTTTCAAGATGATTGAAAAAAAAAGAAATGTGGGACAAGTTAGATCAAATACGTATCCTTTAAATCGTAAAAGTCGGACATTTAACTCCAATTTTTGAACTTCCTGTTCGGATTTCACCATGGTCGTAAGAGACTTTTTTGTACGTCTTGGTTTAATAGTCATGCCCAGCAAAAATCAAGCCTGTAGCTCAAAGTAGCCCGGGGGGGCTGCAGTTTAAGCTCACTAGGGGGCGCTGTAGAGCACACATCGGCACAAAAACAAACAATAGCTGTAAAATATATTCATTTATTTTTCTACCTAAAATAATTAAGTGTTATTAAGTTTCATCATTAAAAGGGTCAGTGATATCATACATAGTTAAAATGACAACAGCTGTTAATAGATTAAGATGTAAAGATTAATTAAAAAACAAAACATCATTAAAATTGATATAAACAAAAAAAAAAATCTAATGATGTATCTCATCGTAGCCGGCCTAGATGGAAAGGTTTTTAGTTGACGTTGAAAAGTATAAATATTACCTTCATATCTCAGGTTGTCAAAAAACAGAATTAAGAGGGTCATGTTTACACTTGAAGAGTAAAAAGATGGCCAGCATAACAGCCTCCCCTAAAGTGAATCCAAAGCAGTTAGCATTCCTTTATCGCTGAGCTGTTGGAGCTGAGTGCAACTCTCATCGTCATTAAAAAGGAGGTGACAGAAAGTAAAGCTGCAGAATCCGTGTGAGCAGAGGATGGAGATACAGGAAGTGTCCACAGCCAAGTGGACCAATCACAGGGCTTGAAGTGTGCGCCTACATTTATGAGATAGATTCACCACCGAAGCCCGTCCGCTTCATATAAACAAACAAAATATGAGTCAGAAGTGATTCCCGCCTTGTGTTCAGACTTTGGCTCAAATGATGTCATTAGGGGATATTTTGGCATCACTTTTGTTGAACAGGCTGACACGTCCATCTCTATGTATCTAGTTAATATGTCGCCCCAGCCTTTTCTGGAAAGGACTTTTCTTTAGTCTCTCTCTGGATCCTGAAAACCTTAAAAGGAGCCTGTCTGCACACATGCATACAAAACTCTCACATTCAAATTCACAGCCTGAACACACTTAAAATATATCTTCCTCCCCCCGTCTCCTCCCTCTGCGTCGAACCTGTTGAGCCGACCTGCTTGATAACGACACTTTTCCCTCAAAACTCCCAGTAAAAGTTAAGCGGCTGTCAGAAGCCATTAAAAGCAGAATATCTCTGGTCTTAATGCTCGCGGGCAGGCTGACAGGCCCTGCTGAGAGATACTCCGTGGCCCCTAAAGAGTCACCCTCTGCTGGGCACATAACGAGAGCGTCACCCGAGCCTCCCACCGCCGCTGTCAGCCTGGCTCCCTGTGACAAAACGCGGCGCACAGCTGACACCAAAGATTAGCTGCTACAATAAGTGTTATCGCACGTCTCCTCCGTGCTGCGATGACATGAAGATGACTCTCTTTTATGCTTTCTGTTTGTGAAGTCTGCTTTGTCATTAAGGGGAATATTGTGTGACTGGAAAGCAACAGTTTGTATCTTTAATCACCTCCAGATATTGGAGCAGGAGTAACAAAGTAAAACCAGCTTTTAGTTCTCCAGACGACAAGGCCTCTTTGATAACTCTCACTGCTGATTAAATACAATATCTGCTTTTCTTTCATCCTTTTCAATTTTACCTCCCGTTTACGTTCAAGAGCACAGGGAGTCAAAGATTTTCTCTTAATTGCGAGTACTCTGATAAATTCTAAGAAGCTCTCAGTGATTTTCAACAGTTCCTCAGGTACGGCTTTTGTAAGATGCAGGGAGCTTTGTCCTGTTTGAAACTCGCTCACCTTGAACATGGACAGATTTGGGTAAAGAGACAATATTTATAGAAGAGTTGAGCCTGTTTTCTCTTCTCTCCAGATATAAACTGATGTAGTTTTCTGAATCTAGAACATTCAGAGTGTTATAGGTGCACATCAGGTTGATGGTCACGCTAGGGACCTACATGTGAGCCCTGTGATAGGCTGTGATTGGCTCCAGCTTCTCTCTCTCCCTAACCCCTGATTCACTCATACTCCGTCAGCGCCGCGGTCCGTCAGCGCCGCGGTCCGTCAGCGCCGCGGTCCGTCAGCGCGAGCCAATTCACACTGCATCCGTCTCAGGAGCGGAGCGCAGCTCAGGAGAACCACATGTTCCTGCAGGAATCACACCCATGACAACTACTTTCATGATATTTAGTATGTTAAACTCACCTGCCCTCCCAGAGCTTCATTAATTCAGTCCTTCCCTTTTAGTCTCTGTTGGTGTCCTTATATAAAGGATGTGTTGTATCGTATATAATTATCTGGTTTTCCGCCTCAAATATAAACTTTTCCTCGTCCATGGCGTCAGATTTCCTCTGGGTCTGACCTGCTGATGACTGCTGGCCCTGTGCCAGTGTCGTAGTTTTGATATACGAGGATAATTTTATGATCCACAGGCTGAACATGGTGCTTTATTTTGAAAAGACCGGAAACTCTGATCGTTTTTCGTGTCTGTTTTCCTGTTTTGAACGATCTGCTCTGCGGAGATTGACGCGTCTCTGCCGCGTACTCCAGCAAGAACAGACTCGCAGCGAAACAGTCGCGAGCAGCCGTTGGTAGCACACGCCGGAGACGGACTGCGGCGCAGGCTTGTTTGAATGCACTGATTGACTTGAATGGCAGCGAAATACAGCGCAGTGCGCGGCGCTGACGGACCGCGGCGCTGACGGAACGCTGCGCTCACGGATTGCGGCGCTCACGCTGTATGTGTGAATTGGGGGTAAGAGATGAAATGTGGTTAAAAATGATGGAGGGATGATTCAGGCTGAGGATCATCTTTTAAAGACACGTAGTCATTGTTCCTTCACACTCTCATGTATGTTCTTATGAGACAGGATGACCGATCATTACGTCGTCTAAGATTAGAGGCAGCTCAGCCTGCAGCCCACAAATACTCCAAGGTATGAAAAGGTGGGGTCAAGGTTAATATGGTTTTGTGTTTTTCTTTAGTTTTTATCTTTATTTGGTTTTGATTTTTCGTTGTCAGTTTATTTTTGAAAGCAGGTTTTCTAGTTTTAGTTTAGTTTTTATTCGTTTCAGTCTTAGTTTTAGTCTGTTTTGTAACACGGGGCAGGTGTCAGCGGAGATTCAAATGGAACTAATGTTGGTTTGACTTAACTCCATCTGACACTACATGTTACTTTTTGGATTCATATCAAAGTAAAACATGAAATGAGCCGTGTGGAGTAAATCCCAAACCACAGTTTAAATGGCTGAAGCTGGCTCCGCCCTCATCGTAATAAACACAGCGGTGCTTCAATCAAATTATGTTTTAATATAATACATATAACACTAAGATGTTTTTGCTCCATATTTTGATGTTAAAACCATTCGAGTTATTTTATGAAGTTAAGTTTTGAACCATTAAACTTTATCTGTGTACTGCATGCTTTTACGTTTTTTTAAATTTAATTGATCAGGTATCTTTCCCCATCACTTACATCAAGTTTTCAGCCTGTGGTGTTTTCTGTTCCTCTGCGTCTCCACCTGAAATGATCTTTTACCTGTGATATGCTGACAGTAGCAGTCAGCCTCCTCACTGTTCAGATTCATATTAATTCGGTGTTAATGTCAGACCGTGTTAACAGGTTTTTTAAAAACAGAGCTGATGCTCTGATAAACTCTTCAGTAACGAGCGTCACACAGAGCGACCTCTTTCTGCAGCTGTCGTCTGAGGATCTCGTGCAGCGTCTTTGGATCATACCAACTACAGAGGGAGGGGTGGATGTTTTTTTAGGTTTGGATATGAAGCAGGACTTGATTTGACTTGAAAAAAACAGAGATCACAGGACCGTACTCAGAAATAAGGGGATAATTGGGAGAAATTAAAGGTTGGGAGACGGGATTAAAAAGTGTGAGACTCCCTCCCAGCAGCCTGTCAGCGCTCCTGATCAGCAGGTCTGTTTAAAAAGTGAGTTTATATATGAGACCGACTGAGAGAGACGAAAATTAAAGATGTTCTCTACAATTTTGTTTTATTTTAGTTCTTTTTATAAACTTACAGTACAGTTTTAGTCAGTTATCATTTTTGTGAAGCCTCGTTTTTATTTTTTTATTTATTATAGGGCTGCCACATCCGATTATTTTGATAATCGACTAGTCACCGGTTATTATTTTTTGTGATTAGTCGACTATTCGGATCATACATGAATTGCAGTTTATTGCACCAGCATACAGCTAACATCATTAGCTTCCAGCTTCAAGTGTTTAAGGTATGTGCTAACTAAAAATGAAGACAGTTAATATCATAGTTCATTCAGCTTTTAATGAACTTTGCAGCTTGTAGCAGCATTTCTGACATTTTTTTAATGTACCAATTTTCTATTCAAACATGACATCGCTATTAAGTAGGTAGCTCCCTGTTGACGTTAATGTTAGCAGCTAACTAGCCAATTAGCTTACCGAGATTGTCATTCTTCATCAGAAAATAAATCAGCCACGGCGTGCTGTCTTTTCAGATGCTCGTGCATCGCCGTCGTTCTGTCATGGAAGGACATTTCTGCTTTGCAGATTTTGCATTGCACACTTTTCTCCTTTATTTTGGAAAAATGCTCCCAAACTTTCGAGCTCTGTTGCCGGCTAGCCATGATACTGTTGAGCATAACTTTTCCGGTGACATCACGGGTTACCCTGGTTACCACATCTGCGCGTATGCGTCAAGGACAGAACGGCAGACGAGACAGGTGAAAGTACAGCGGCAGTTTGGAGGGAAAAATAAAGTTTAAAAAATATTAAAACGACGACTTCGATTATTAAATAAGTCGCCGACAATTTTGATCGTCGACGTCATCGTGACTAGTCGACTAATCTTGGCAGCCCTAATTCAGAGTCCATGAGAATCCATCCAATAAGGTCCATGAGTGTAGAACAGTGATATGAATATGCAGAGGGTACGTTCACTGCGCTCCAGGATCAAACCGGTATGTTGATAATGATTTGTTCATGTTGTTTTCAATTATGCTCTTCTGGATAAAGACCAAATAAAACAAGTTTAGGGTCTTCGTCTAATCTGACTGAGAAAATCTCCTGGGATTAACCTGATTTAACCTCCTCCTGAAACTCCTGGACTCCTGGACGTGACCATAAACCTCGTTTTTATGTTTTTCACCTCTTGTTTTTTCGCTAGTTTTCGTTAGCTATAATAACCTTGGTTGGGGATCAGATGTGAAGTCATTTTGAGACTCCCTTCCTGTGACTCTCACAGTCAGCTTCCTGTTGTCTCTGCATCACTGTGCACACTAACACAGCCCCCCAGAAAACCCCGTGTGGAGATCCGGCTGACAGTTTCTCATGACTCGAGGTTTTCTTTGAATGCTGAACTTTCAGGGGGCAGCCCTGGTTGTTTACGCGCGGAGCGCTCTGCTGCCAGCATGTTTTCATAAAGTTTTTCTCCGGGCCTGTTGGCGCCCTGAACTTCTCTTCGGCGTTCAGCAGTCTGGAGGAAAATGATCACACTGAGGATTCAGCGCTCAACAGTAATCAACAGCAATGCATTAGCCAGCCAGATGGTGCTGACTTCACAAGTAAATTAGACCTCAGGCCTTTCACAAAACACACACACACACACACACACCTCTGTCATCTCAGCACAGAGACCTCTGCCTTTGGCCCTGTGTTGTTGCAAAGTCACTGTGGATTAATACACCCTCTGACTGCTCGAGTCCGTCTCTGCGTGTGTTGTAGTTCTTGATCACATACTCAGTATGCACGGACTAATCCGACATATGCATACAGCTGCTTTTTCCACCTTTTGTCTTCTTTTTTTTTTTTTACTTCCATCTGCTCCTCTTTTTTTTTTCCACTGGAATTGTATGCAAATCCCGTCTTTGCTGAGGAATAATAAGCAGGAACGGTGATAAGTTCTGGTCCAAGGTGTCATCTCAAAGAGAGGTGTGGGGGTGTAGTAGCGCCGTGTTGCCAGAGAGGGGCAGTGTTGAGTTGCTGCAGGTGTGTGTGTGTGTGTGTGCTCACTGTAGGGGACTTTCATGGGGTGGTGTAGGCATACATGTAGAGATGTGGAGGCGGAGGTACAGGGGAAACAGTGCCAGCGGTTGCCGTGGAAACCTTGATTAAGACGGGATGCTGTTAGAACAATTGCACTTGTGATGATTACATTTGATTCTTTCTGCCCACATGTCCAGAAATTATTATTATTATTATTATTTTTTTTTAAATCACGCCGGTTGTGGGCGGCTGATAGGCCCGACTGTTGGCGTGTTTTCACTCTTGACAGGCGTGTGATCTGGAACACGGAGAAGCAGACAGACTGGGAACCTCCCAGTAGTTCTGAATGAGGAGCCATCAGGAGTAGAAATTTACATTCTTTTCAACCAAAACTTTCGAATGCTTCAAACATCACAGACTGATGACAGACTGTCGGATGTCGTCATACATGACCTGCGGTGTACGCCCACACTTGTGTTATATATGCATTGTCTGCAGTTGTTAGCAGCAGCGGCAGCGGCATTGTCTCCTGCGTATTAGTGTGTCTTTTGTTAGAAGTACAAGGTCGACTCCACTCTAAAAGCGTGCATGTTTATGAGTGTATAATAAAGCTGCTCTCATGTTTAAAAACACTCTTAATGAAGCAGATCTCTCTCTCTCTCTCTCTCTCTCTCTCTCTCTTTTGTTCCAGATCGCCTTCTCCCAGCACAGTAACTTCATGGATCTGGTGCAGTTCTTTGTCACGTTCTTCAGGTGAGCCCCCCCCCCCCCTCTCGCCCCTCACTCTCCTTCCTTCCTTCCTCTCTCTCTCTCCCTCCTGTCACTTTGCTTACTCCAAACCACACGTGTGTAAGTGTTAAAGCGGCAGCAGTCGCCTTCGATATCCCCGTGCGGGTACGTGAGTGTGTGATGCAGTGTGAGCCGCAGTGATGGATCACCGGAGCTGCTCTGCTCCGCCTGTGCAGCGGTCATTACTGTGAGGAAGCGCTGCAGCTCGCTGGTTTATCGGAGCTGGTTTGCGGTCAGAAGACACACTCAACCACCAGCGTCTGGTTTTATTTACTCACATCGTGCTCACACCAACACAGATCCGTACGTCACAGCTCAACTCAGCTCAGATTAACCTGAGAATAACAACAATCACTGAATAATCCCTGATAATGAGTTCACAGCTAATTGATCAGTTATGACATTTTACAGTCTGCAGTTTCTGAATAGCTGCTTCTTTGTACATAATTCTGATTCTAGACTCATGAGACGGAATAAACTCGGTGTCTGATTAAATCAGTCTGAGAAAAACTCCACTGAATCTGTGAAAGTGCTGCAGCAACCTGCTGAAGTCTGCTCTGCAAAAAGGGAGCTGCTTGCTGTACAACAACCCCGAGGTACATGCTCGCACATATTCCACGCATAATGCAGCTCTATCAAATATAAACAGGCGTGTATTTATTTTATTTAAACTCATTTAAACCCATTTAGCCTCTTTGAGATTAAAAAGATTTGCACATACTTCACATCACAGATTTAATCTCAGGTTCACCCTGATGCTTCTCCCTCATGTGTCCTTAACAAGCTGCAGGAAGCAGCAAATGTAAAAAAAAAAAAAAAACAGCATTAAAAAACTGCAGACTATCAAACTGTTTTTAACAACCTGCAAAATTTAATTTAAAATAGATGTTTGTACTTCTTTAAATGTCCAGAGGTGGTGCTGTCATCAAGTTTTTAATCCCCTGGATTG